>JARHVA010006691.1:0-252500 GCA_037957365.1 Torreya grandis | reverse complement strand
CTTATATTTATCCTCTTATATTCTCTAGTATATATCAAATTATCCTAAATTATTCTATGATGAAGTTCACATCCTCTCCATGTATCCACATCTATGAGTGGAATAGATGCTTTGTTTCCTATTTTGGTGGAGGTAAAGTTTGTGTAGTGGAAAATTTGAAAAATGGATCCAAAATAAAGATATGATTACCCTATCTATACACACGAAAGGTTTACATAATAAATGTGGAAACTTATATTATGCCTAGCTCCCATGACTCTTATAAAATATTTTTATTATTAGCTTCATAGTTTCTTTTTTTATGGTACTTTATCTTGTGGTTCTAACACCATATTCTAGTGTCATTCTATGCGTTTTAATTCAACTTATGATTCCTATATTTCTCCTATGGTTGTTTATATTTTCATTGCTACTTGGTTTCAACTTTACCTTTTTTAAGAAGTAACTTATCCCTAGGAAAATAATATTTTGTACCATTAAATCTAATTTATTACTCAATATTTATTGCATATCGATAGGATTCCCCTAGTTTTTATATGTCTAAGAATTCCATATCTTATTGGATTTAATTTCAAAAATCACTATATTATTATATAATTATGTAACTCACAGTATCATGTGAAATAAATTTTATATGAAAGGAATGAAATTCATTTCAATAGTATTGCACTATCTAATCACAAACCTAGTACAACGAGTGATTTTTTAAATTAATAATCATGATTATTTTTTGGATAATATTATTATTTGACAGCCACCAAAAAATTCTCCCATGTTTTATATGGTGATTCATAAATAGTCAATTCACCATCCTCTTCATCTTGATTAAAATATAATTTACACCAGGTTTTAAAAAAAAATAATATATCAAGATTATAAATGTTATCTTTTCATTCATAGAGAAATAATTGACATAGAAATATGAATCTAGCTAGTTGAAAATTTATGTATTTCATCACCATCAATTTATCCTTCAAGCCAAGGAATGAAATAAATTATTTTTAATTTAAAGGGCATCATACTCCCAAAGGTATTAGATAATGGTGGTGTTGATGTAACCTTAGTAATGATAGAATATTGGAAAAATGTGTTGGATGGTGGAGCTTGATCTTATTATAATGCTTAGTTCCCAATAGGGGATATGGGGGGTAATGCCCCCCTCGCCGCCCCCCGCCGCCCCCCCCCCCAACACTATGGTCATTATGAGGGTCCAAGGGGGATGGTCGAGGGGGGGGGGGGGGGGGGCAAGCTTACCCCACATATACCTAATTGGAAGCCCCCCTTGGTGGGGGTTCAAGGGCAACATCCCTGAAGTAAAATATTGTAATTTCATAGTAAATCTAGACTATTCACTATTAGGTCATAGATATAATGGTATAAATTATGTTTGTGGATTTTTTCTCTATATGTAGACCTCATTTTGATATGAAGGTAATATAATTATGATGGCATGTTGTATGTGAATGAAGAGGAGATTTTATTGGATGTATTTCATGTTTTATCCCTTCATTTCGTTGTACTAAATCAAGAGAAGAACTAGATGTTTCTATATGGATGTATCCCATATTGGGTTAACCACATTAAATATATGTCTCTATTGTGTTGTATTTTTGTATTTTATTTACATATTTAATTCATTCATATTTCTCTATGTTCTATATTCCTAACAATTGGTATCAGATCCAAATGTTTATTTGGTAGATAAAGTCATAGGAAAAGTGGGTTCTTAGTTCAAGTGGGAGCAATGGTAGAAGAAGGAAAGTTTAAGGTTGAGAAGTTCAATGACCAAAACTACCATATATGGAAGATGAAAATGAAGTACTATCTATATTAAAAGGATATTTTCCTACAATTTGGTAGAATAATAAAGATATCGACAACTATGAAGGATGAAGATTGGGAGGTTCTTTATAGAAAGGCACTAGGAATAATATGACTATGCCTGGTAGCATCAATGGCCTTAAAAACTTCAAAATAAAATAAAAAAGTGGATGTGATAAAGACATTAAAGAGATTATATGAAAAACCCTCAACCTCTAACAAGGTATTTATTATGAAGCATTTATCTAATCTATACATGTTAGAAGGTGGGTTTGTTATTGGTCATTTAAATAAATTTAACACAGTCATAAATCAATTAATATCTATAGAAGTAAATTTTAATGATGAGGTTAGGGATATTTTGATTTTGTGCTCATTGCCAAAAATTTGGAATGGCTTTGTCATGGTTGTAAGTAATTTTGTCTTTGGTTCAAACACTTTAAATTTTGATGATGTTATTAGTGTTAATCTTAGTGAGGAAATGCAATAGAAAATCATAGGTGAAACATAATGCTTTGAATATGGAGAATAGGGGGAAGAAAAAAGGATAGAGGAAAGGTCCCATGTAATAATGTTAAGTTTAATAAAGTTATATCCAAATCCATAGGAACATTGGTGTGCTAGATTTGTGGCAAGAAAAGATAACTAAAGAAAGATGTTGGTTTTGAAAAGGAAAACAAGGGGATGGACGACAAGTCAAAAATTAGGAAGAAAATATAGTAGGGGATGTGTTACAAGATTATTTAATCCTTTATTTATATAACATTAATTATTCTTGGGTGTTAGATTTAGGGGATTTATTTCATGCTACACCCCATAAGAAATATTTTCATGACTTTGTTCAAGGTGATTTTGGATAGGTTTATTTGGGTGATGGTGAACCTTGTAAAATTGTAGGAAATGGTATGATATAGATAAAATTATAGAATTGAAACAAACAATTTCTAAGAGAGATGAGCCATGTTCTTGAGTTGAGAAGAAATCTAATTTCAATAGGGTAGTTTGGAAGTGAGGGATGCATAGTTACATTTGTATAAAATTCATGGAAGGTCACTAAAGGATCACTGGTAATAGAAAAAAGAAAGAAGGTAGGTACATAATATTTATCTAATGGTAATGTTGAATCTTATATTGATTTAAATTATATAGAAACATATACGTAAAATTATTTAAAAGGGTATGATATAGATAAAATTATAGAATTGAAATAAACAATTTCTAAAAGAGGTGAGGCATGTTCTTGAGTTGAGAAGAAATTTAATTTTAATAGGATAGTTTGGAAGTGAGGGATGCATAGTTACATTTGTATAAAATTCATGGAAGGTCACTAAAGGATCACTGGTAATAGAAAAAAAAAAAAGGTAGGTACATAATATTTATCTAATGGTAATGTTGAATCTTCTATTGATTTAGATTATATAGAAACATATACAAAATTATGGAACCACAAACATGGGCACATGAATGAGAAGCAGATGCAATTTATCCACTCAAATAATTTGTTTCCAGATTTGAAAAAGGTGGGTTTGTATTTTTGTGAGCACTATGTGTATGGAAAAGAGAAGAGAGTTAGATTTATCTGAGTTGAGAAGATAAAGAAGGATGAAAAGTTAGAGTTTATAAATAAAAATGCATGGGGACCAGATCAAGTATCATCCCTTAGTGTCTATTCTTATTATGTTAATTTTATTGATGATGTAATTAGAAAAAATTAAGGTTTATTAAATATGAAAAAAAATCTAATTTTTTTAATATTTTTAAGAAATTGAAATCTTTGGTTGAGAATGATATAGGAAATAAGTTTAAGTGTGTTAGATTAGACAATGGAGGTGAATACTATAGCAAGGAATTTGATAATTATTTTTCATCCCATGGGATTCATAAAGAGAAGATAGTTCTAAAAACATCATAATAAACTGGTGTGTTAGGAAGGATGAACAAGATAATCATAGAATGTGTAAGGAGCCTATGATTACTTATAGGGCGGCCCTTATATTTTTGGGTAGATTCTATGGATACTACTATTATATTAATACAAAAAATCCCTTCATTTTATTTGGATGGTGGCATTCCAAAGGAACCATAGACATGTAAAAAGATAGATTATTATTTTTTTAAAACTTTTATTTGTGAAGCATTTGTTTATATTAATAAAGAAAATAGAACCAAGATTGAATCAAAATCCAAGAAATGTAATTTTATTGGATATGGGGTTAATGATTTTGGTTATCACTTATATGATTTTGAAAATCATAAAATCATTAGGAGTAGAGATGTGATCTTTAATGAGAAACAAAGATTTGTTATAGAGAAAGAAACAAGAAAATCCAAATATAGAATATCCAGTACTTGATGAAATCATAGGAAATGAAATTATAGAAGCACTAAAAAATTAGAATGTGCAACAACAAAAATAACAAGTACCTCAAACAACTGAAAGTATAGTTAGAAGATCTACCAAAGTAAGTAGACTCCCTAAACAATACTCTCTTTCACTTTATTATTTATTATTGTCTGATGGTGTTGAGCTAGAAAGATATGAAGAAGAAATGCAATAAGAAACTATAAATAAGTGGATACAAGGCATGAAAGAGGATATGGACTCCTTGGTACATAACCAAACATGGGAGTTGGTTCAATTGATTTTAGGTAAAAGAGAATTGTAGAATAAATGGGTTTATACATTGAAGGAAGGAGATGTAAGCAAGAGGAGGTGTAAGGATAGACTTATTGTAAAGGGGTTTGCACAAAAGCAAGGTATTGATTTTGATGAAATATTTTCTCCATTTATATTGATAAAGAAAATAGAACCAAGATTGAATCAAAATATAAGAGATGTAATTTTATTGGATATGGATTTAATGATTTTGATTATCATTTATGGGATTTTGAAAATCATAAAATCATTAGAAGTAGAGATGTGATATTTAATGAGAAACAAATATTAGTTGTAGGGAAAGAAACAAGAAAATCCAAATATAGAATATGCAGTACTTGATGAAATCATAAAAAATGAAATTCCAAAAGAGATAAAGAAATTAGAATGTGCAACAACAACAACAAGTACCTCAAACAACTGAAAGTATAGCTAGAAGATCTACCAAAGTAAGTAGACTCCCTAAACAATACTCTCTTTCACTTTATTATTTATTATTGTCTGATGGTGTTGAGTTAGAAATATATGAAGAAGAAATGCAAAAAGAAATTGTAAAGAAGTGGATACAAGGCATGAAAGAGGATATGGATTCCTTGGTACATAACCAAACATGGGATTTGGTTCAATTGCTTTTAGGTAGAAGAGAATTGTAGAATAAATGGGTTTATAGGTTGAAGGAAGGAGATGGAAGAAAAAGGAGGTACAAGGATAGACTTATTGTAAATGGGTTTACACAAAATAAAGGTATTGATTTTGATGAAATATTTTCTCCATTTGTAAAAATGACTTCTATAAAAACTATTTTAAGTTTGGTAGAATTAGACGATTTGAACCTTGAATAGTTAGATGTGAAGACTGCTTTCCTTCATGGTGATCTAGAGGAGGAAATATTTATGGAGAAGCCACATGGATATAAAGTAAAAGGTAAGGAGAAAAAGGTGTGAAAGTTGAAGAAGAGTTTGTATGGTTTAAATCAAGCTCCAAGGTAGTGGTATTTTAAATTTGACATGTTTATGATAAAACAAGGTTATTATAGATGTCATTATGGCCATTGTGTCTTATTTAAGAGATTAGATAATGGAAGATATATTATCTTGTTATTGTATGTAAATGACATGATTGTTGCAATGTCTAACATGTAGGATATAAATGATCTCAAAATAAAATTAGAAAATTATTTATAATAAAGGATTTGGATACTACAAAGCAAATCATTGGTATGAGAATAACAAGAGACATAAAAATAGAAAATTGACATTGTCTCAAGAAGAGTACATCAAGAAGGTGTTATTTAGGTTCAATATGCAAGATGTAAAGCTTGTAAGTACACGTATTGGGAGGAAAATTTAAATTAAGTAAAGAATAATGTCCTCAAACTTAGGAATAAATCAAATACATTTCTAAATTTCCATATGCTTCAATAGTTGGAAGTTTAATTTATGTTATGGTGCGTATGAGACCAGATATTGCTCATGTAGTGGTAGTTATCAGCAGGTTTATGAATAATCCAAGACAGGAGCATTGGGATGTATTTAAGTGGATTCTCAAGTACTTGAGAGGGACCACTGATAGATGATTATGTTATGAAGGTTTACATGTTACCTTACAAGGATATGTTGATGCGAACATGGCTAGAGATTTAGATGGTAGGAGGAGCACCACAGGTTATGTTTTAAATATTAGTGATACAAAAGTTAGTTGGATTTCAAAGTTATATAAGATAGTTTATTTACAACTATAGAAGTAGAGTATGTTATAGCTATAAAATCTAGCAAGGAGATGATATGGATGTAACAGTTCATAGAAGAGTTGAGGCATAAGTAGGAAGATTACAAGTTGTATAGTGATAACCAAAATGCAATTCATTTAGAAAAGAACTCAAGATTCCTTTGGTAGTGAGGTTATATGGACAAAATCAATTGGATGTTTCACCTAACAGTGTTTAGGTATGATATTTGGTGATAAGGAAACATGTATATATTCTAAAACCAATTGGTCCATCTTCTTTTGATCTAATATTTGACATACTATGGTGGATCTTGTGGTTGATGGAAATTTTTTGTTCTCCTTAGGCCTAATCATGATTAGGAAAAATGTATTGGTCTTATAAATTAAACATTGACACCACTTTGCAATAGTCAAAACTATTGACCTAGTAAGTCATACCTATGTTATGTAGTAATGTTTAAGATAGAAAGTGATGATGACACTCCTAGGTTTGTCCTTATGGATAGCTTTGTGTTCCCATATGTATTGTTTTATGAGAAGTACATCAAAAAAATAAAAGGGTGCAATGTTTTAGACCACCTCATTTTTGAATGGTTTGATAGAATAGGGTAGTTGAAATTTTCAACAAATATAGATATCTCTACCTTGATTGACACATCTAATATAGTATGGTTGTAGGCATAGATTAATTCTTATATTTATCCTCTTATATGCTCTAGTATATATCAAATTATCCTAACTTATTCTATGATGAAGTTCATATCCTCTCCATGTATCCACATCTATGAGTGGAATAGATGCTTTGTTTCCTATTTTGGTGGAGGTAAAGTTTGTGTAGTGGAAAATTTGATAAATTGATCCAAAATAATGATATGATTACCTTATCTATACACACACAAGGTTTACATAATAAATGTGGAGACTTATATTGTGCCTAGCTCCCATGACTCTTATAACAGAGTCTTATTATTAGCTTCATAGTTTCTTTTTTTGTGCTACTTTATCTTGTGGTTATAAGACCACATTCTAGTGTCATTCTATGCTTTTTACTTCAACTTATGCTTCCTATATTTCTCCTATGGTGGTGTATATTTTCAATGCTACTTGGTTTCAACTTTAACTTTTTTTGGAAGTGACTTATCCCTAAGAAAATAATATTTTGTACCATTAAATTTAATTTATTCCTCAATCTTGATTGCATATCAATAGGATTCCCCTAGTTTTTTTATGTCTAAGAATTCCATCTCTTATTGGATTTAATTTCACAAATCACTATATTATTTTATAATTATGTAACTCACACTATCATGTTAAATAAATTTTATATGAAAGGAATGAAATTCATTTCTATAGTCTTGCACTATCTGATCACAAACCTAGTACAACTAGTGATTTTTTAAATTAATAATCATGATTATTTTTTAGATAATAATATTATTTGATAGCCACTAAAAAATTCTCCCATGTTTTATATGGTGATTAATAAATAGTTAACTCACCATCCTCTTCATCTTGATGAAAATATAATTCACACCAGGTTTTAAAATAAAAATAATATATCAAGATTATAAATGTTATATTTTCATTCATAGAGAAATTATTGACATAGAAATATGAATCTAGCTAGTTGAAAATTTATGTATTTCATCACCATCAATTTATCGTTCAAGCCAACGAATGAAATAAATTGTTTTTAATTTAAAGGGCATCATACTCCCAAAGGGATTAGATAATGGTGGTGTTGATGTAGCCATAGTAATGATAGAATATTTGAAATTGTGTTGGATGGTGGAGCTTGATCTTATTATAATGCTCAATTCCCAATAGGGGGTGTGGGGGGTAATTCCCAGCACACTATGGAAATTATGGGGGTCTAGGGGAGATGGTGACCTAATTAGAAGCCCCCCTTGGTGGAATTTCAAGGGAAACATCCCTAAAGTAAATTTTTAAAAAAAATGGAAAGTAAAATATTGTAATTTCATAGTAAATCTAGACTATTCACTATTAGGTCATAACTCTAATGACATAAATTATGTTTGTGCATTTTTTCTCTATATGTAAACCTCATTTCGATATGAAGGTAATATAATTATGGTGGCATGTTGTATGTGAATGAAGAGGAGATTTTATTGGATGTATTTCATGTTTTATCCATTCATTTTGCTGTACTAAATCAAGAGAAGAACTAGATGTTTCTATATGGATGTATCCCATATTGGGTGAACCACATTAAATCTATGTCTCTATTGTGTTATATTTTTTACATTTTATTTCCATCTATATTTCATTTATATTTCTCTATGTTCTATATTCCTAACAACTAGTATCAGATCCAAATGTTTATTTGGTAGATAAACTCATAGGAAAAGTGGGTTCCTGGTTCAAGTGGCAGCAATGGTAGAAGAAGCAAAGTTTAAGGTTGAGAAGTTCAATGACAAAAACTACCAGTTATGGAAGATGAAAATGGATTACTATCTATATTAAAAGGATCTTTTCCTACCATTTGGTAAAATAATAAAGATGTCGAAAACTATGAAGGATGAAGATTAGGAGGTTCTTGATAGAAAGGCACTAGGAATAATATGACTGTGGTTGGTAGCATCAGTGGCCTTAAATAATTCAAAATAAAATAAAAAAGTGGATGTGATAAAGGCATTGGATAGAGTGTATGAAAAACCCTCAACCTCTAACAAGGTATTTATTATGAAGCATTTATCTAATCTATACATGTTAGAAGGTGGGTTTGTTGTTGGTCATTTACATAAATTTAACACAGTCACAAATTAATTAATATATATAGGAGTAAATTTTAATGTTAAGGTTGGGGATATTTTGATTTTGTGATCATTTTCAATAATTTAGAATGGCTTGGTCATGGTTGTAAGTAATTTTTTCTTTGGTTCAAACACATTAAAGTTTGAGGATGTTATTGGTGTTAATCTTAGTGAGGAAATGCAATGGAAAATAATAGGTGAGACATAATGCTTTGACTATGGAGAATAGGGGAAGAAAAAAGGATAGATGAAAGGTCCCATGTAATTATGTTAAGTTTAATAAATGTATATCCAAATCCATAGGAACATTGGTGTGCTATATTTGTGGCAAGAAAAGATAACTAAAGAAAGATTGTTGGCTTTGAAAAGGAAAACAAGGGTATGGACAACAAGATAAAAATTAGGAAGCAAATATAGTAGGGGATGTGTTACAATATGATTTAATCATTTATTTAGATAACATTAATGATTCTTGGGTGTTAGATTTAGGGGCTTTATTTCATGCTACACCCCATAATAAATATTTTCAATACTATGTTCAAGGTGATTTTGGATAGGTTTATTTGGGTGATGGTGAACCCTATAAAATTGTAGGAAAGGGTAAGATATAGATAAAATTATAAAATTGAAACAAATTATTTATAAAAGAGTTGAGGCATGTTCTTTAGTTGAGAAGAAATCTAATTTAAATAGGGTATTTGGGAAGTGAGGGATGCATAGTTACTTTTGCATAAAATTCATGGAAGGTCACTAGAAGATCACTGGTAGTAGAAAAAAGAAAGAAGGTAGGTACATAATATTTATCTAATGGTAATGTTGAATATTCTATTTCTTTAGATTATATAGAAGTATATATAGAATTATGGAACCACAAATTTGAGAACATGAATGAGAAGCAGATGCAAGTTATCCACTAGAAGAATTCGTTTCCAGATTTGAAGAAGGTGGGTTTGGATTTTTGTGAGCACTATGTGTATAGAAAATAGAAGAGAGTTAGATTTATCAGAGTTGAGAACATAAAGAAGGACTAAATGTTAGAGTTTGTGCATACATATGTATGGGGACCAGCTCAGGTATCATCCCTTGGTGCCTCTTCTTATTATGTTAATTTTTTTGATGATGTAATTAGAAAAACTTGGGTTTATTAAATATGAAAAAAATCTAATTTTTTTGATATTTTTAAGAGATGGAAATATTTGGTTGAGAATGCGATAGGAAATAAGTTTAAGTGTGTTAGATTAGCAATAGAGGTGAATACTATAACAAGGAATTGGATAATTAGTTTTCATCCCATGGAATTCGTAGAGAGAAGATAGTTCTAAAAACATCATAATAAACTGGCGTGTCAGGAAGGATGAACAAGACAATCATAGAATGTGCAAGGAGCCTATGATTACTTGTAGGGTTGCCCTTATATTTTTGGGTAAATTATATGGATACTACTATTTAATTAATAAAAAAAGGCCTTCATGTCCTTTGGATGGTGGAATTTCAAAGGAAGCATGGACAAGTACAAAGTTAGATTATTATTTTTTAAAGACTTTTAGTTGTGAAGCATTTGTTTATATTGATAAATAAAATAGAACCAAGATTAAATCAAAATCCAAAAAAAGTAATTTTATTGGATATGGAGTCAATGATTTTTGTTATCATTTATGGGATTTTTGAAATCATAAAATCATTAGGAGTTGAGATGTGATCTTTAATGAGAAACAAAGATTAGTTGTAGGGAAAGAAACAAGAAAATCCAAATATAGAATATGCAGTACTTGATGAAATCATAGGAAATGAAATTCCAAAAGTGCTAAAAAATTAGAATGTGCAATAACAACAATAAAAAGTACCTCAAACAATTGAAATTATAGTTAGAATATCTACCAAAGTAAGTATACTCCCTAAACAATACTCTCTTTCACTTTATTATTTATTATTGTCTGATGGTGTTGAGCTAGAAAGATATGAAGAAGAAATGCAACAAGAAATCGAAAAGAAGTGGATACAAGGCATGAAAGTGGATATGGACTCCTTGGTACATTAAAAACATGGGATTTGGTTCAGTTGATTTTATCTAAAAGAGCATTGTAGAATAAATAAGTTTATAGGTTGAAGGAAGGAGATGGAAGAAAAAGGAGGTACAAAGCTAGACTTGTTGTAAAGGGGTTTTCACAAAAGAAAGGTATTGATTTTGATGAAATATTTTCTCCATTTGTAAAAATGACTTCTATAAAAACTATTTTAAGGTTTTTAGAATTAGAAGATTTGAACCTTGAATAGTTAGATGTGAAGACTACTTTCCTTCATGGTGATCTGGAGGAGGAAATATATATGGAGCAGCCATATGGATATAAAGTAAAAGGTAAGAAGAAAATGGTGTGTAGGTTGAAGAAGAGTTTTTATGGTTTAAATCAAGCTCCAAGGTAGTGGTGTTTGAAATTTGACATGTTTATGATAGAACAAGGTTATAGTGGATGTCATTATGACCGTTGTGTCTATTTTAAGAGATTAGATAATGGAAGATATATTATCTTGTTATTATATGTAGATGACATGATTATTACAAGGTCTAATATGTAGGATATAAATGATCTCATAAAATAATTAGAAAATTATTTGTAATGAAGGATTTGGACACTGCAAAGCAAATCATTGGTATGAGAATAAAAAGAGACATAAAAATATAAAATTGACATTGTCTCAAGAAGAGTAAATCAAAAAGGTGTTATTCAGGTTCAATATGCAAGATGTAAAACTTATAAGTACACCTTTTTGGAGGACACTTTAAATTAATCAATGAACAATGTCCTAAAACTTAGGAAGAAATGAAATACATTTCTAAAGTTTTATATGCTTCAATTGTTGGAAGTTTAATGTATGTTATGGTGTGTATGAGACCAGATATTGCTCATGTAGTGGGAGTTGTCAGCAAGTTTATGAATAATCAAAGACAAGAGCATTAGGATGTAGTTAAGTGGATTCTTAGGTACTTGAGAGGGACCACTGATAGATGAATATGTTGTGAAGGTTTAGATGTTACCTTACATGGATATGTTGATGCAAACATATCTGAAGTATATATATAGGTGGATCTACACAAAACATCAATTTAAACATTCATTTAAGGAGTGGCCTAGAAAATAATGCTCCATAGATATAACAAGTAGGTGAATTTAGTCCTAATACACCAATTTTACGCTAGGTAAACATGATAGTCACATCATTGAATCAAGAGCTATCTAAGTTAACATAAGACTTATATAAAATCATCAATAGCTTTATGTTCCTTAAACAAATAATTTTCTCATTATTTATTTATAATTTTGAGTCAATAATAATAGTTGATCATCTTTATTAATTTAAAAAATATGAATATTTAAATATCTATTTAGTTATTAATTTGCTTTATGTAGTTGTTTATCATATTATGTTAAATTCTAGTAATCACAAATCTAATAAATTAATAGGATGTGTCCATTATAAATATGGTGTTTGATTTCATAATTATAAAGCACTAAGATCTTGTACAATGGTTCATTTAGTAGTGAGGTTATTAGGACCAAATCAATTGGATGTTTCACCTAACAGTGTTTAGGTATGCTATTTGGTGTAAGGAAACATATATATATTCTAAAACCAATTGGTTCATCTTCTTCTGATCTAATATTTGGCATACTATGGTGGAACTTGTGGTTGATGGAAACTTTTTGTTCTCCTTAGTACTGATCATGATTAGGAAAAATGTATTGGTCTTATAAATTGAACATTAACACCACTTTGCAATAGTCAAAACTATTGACCTAGTAAGGGATACATATGATATGTAGTAATGTTTAGGATAGACAGTGATGATGACACTTCTAGGTTTTTCCTTATGGATAGATTTTTGTTCCCATATGTACTATTTTATGAGAAGTACATCAAAAAAATACAAGGGTGTAATGTTGTAGACCACCTCATCTTTGAATGGTTTGATAGAATAGGGTAGTTGACATTTTCAACTAATATAGATATCTCTACCTTGATTGACACATCTAATATATTATGGTTGTAGGTATAGATTAATTCTTATATTTGTCCTCTTATATTCTCTAGTATATATCAAATTATCCTAAATTATTCTATGATGAATTTCACATCCTCTCCATGTATCCACATCTATGAGTGAATAGATGCTTTGTTTCCTATTTTGGTGGAGGTAAAGTTTGTGTAGTGGAAAATTTGAAAAATGGATCCAAAGTAAAGATATGATTATCTTATGTATACACACGCAAGGTTTACAAAATAAATGTGGAAATTTATATTGTGCCTAGCTCTCATGACTCTTATAAAAGATTTTTATTATTAGCTTCATAGTTTCTTTTTTTGTGGTACTTTATCTTGTGGTTCTAACACCATATTCTAGTGTCATTCTATGCTTTTTAATTCAACTTATGCTTCCTATATTTCTCCTATGGTTGTGTATATTTTCATTTCTACTTGGTTTAAACATTACGTTTTTTTTGAAGTGACTTATCCCTAGGAAAATAATAATTTTGTACCATTAAATCTAATTTATTCCTCAATCTTGATTACATATCGATAAGATTCCCCTAGTTTCTATATGTCTAAGAATTCCATCTCTTATTGGATTTAATTTCAGAAATCACTATATTATTTTATAATTATGTAACTCACACTATCATGTGAAATAAATTTTATATGAAAGGAATGAAATTCATTTCAATAGTCTTGTGATATCTGATCACAAACCTAGTACAACTAGTGATTTTTTAAATTAATCATCATGATTATTTTTTAGATAATATTATTATTTGATAGCCACCACAAAATTCTCCCATGTTTTATATGGTGATTCATAAATAGCCAACTCACCATCCTCTTCATCTCGATGAAAATATAATTCACACCAGGTTTTAAAATAAAAATAATATATCAAGATTATAAATGTTATCTTTTCATTCATAAAGAAATTATTGACATAGAAATATGAATCTATCTAGTTGAAAATTTATGTACTTCATCACCATCAATTCATCCTTATATCCAAGGAATGAAATAAATTATTTTTAATTTAAAGGGCATCATACTCCCAAAGCGATTAGATAATGTTGGTGTTGATGTAGCCTTAGTAATGATAGAATATTGGAAAAATGTGTTGGACGGTGGAGCTTGGTCTAATTATAATGTTTAGTTCCCAATAGGGGATATGGGGGGTAATGCACCCCCTCCTCCACCCACCCCTCGCGCGCGCCCCCACCCGCCCCCCCCCCCCACTATGTTCATTATGGGGGTCCAAGGGGGATGGTGGGGGGGGGGAACATTACACCACATATACCTAATTGGAAGCCCACCTTGGTGGGCGTTCAAGGGAAACATCCTTGAAGTAAAATTTTGTTAAAAATACAAAGTAAAATATTGTAATTTCATAGTAAATCTAGACTATTCACTATTAGGTCATAGATATAATGACATAAATTATGTTTGTGGATTTTTTCTCTATATGTAAACCTCATTTTGATATGAAGGTAATATAATTATGGTGGCATGTTGTATGTGAATGAAGAGGAGATTTTATTAGATGTATTTCATGTTTTATCCCTTCATTTTGTTGTACTAGATCAAAGAGAAGAATTGGATGTTTTTATATGGATGTATCCCATAATGGGTGAACCACATTAAATATATGTCTCTATTGTGTTGTATTTTTTGTATTTTATTTCCATCTTTAATTCATTCATGTTTATCTATGTTCTATATTCCTAAAAATTGGTATCAGATCTAAATGTTTATTTGGTAGATAAACTCATAGGAAAAGTGGGTTCCTGGTTCAAGTGGGAGCAATGGTAGAAGAAGGAAAGTTTAAGGTTGAGAAGTTCAATGACCAAAACTACCAGCTATGGAAGATGAAAATGGAGTCCTATCTATATTATAAGGATATTTTCCTACCATTTGGTAGAATAATAAAGATGTTGACAACTATGAAGGATGAAGATTGGGAGGTTCTTGATAGAAATGCACTAGGAATAATATGACTCTGCTTGGTAGCATCGATGGCCTTAAATACTTCAAAATAAAATAAAAAAGTGGATGTGATAAATACATTGGATAAAGTGTATGAAAAACCCTCAACCTCTAACAAGCTATTTATTATGAAGCATTTATCTAATCTATACATGTTAGAAGGTGGGTTTGTTGTTGGTCATTTAAATAAATTTAACACGGTCACAAATCAATTAATATCTATAGGAGTAAATTTTAATGATGAGGTTAGGGATATTTTGATTTTGTCCTCATTGCTAGAAATTTGGAATGGATTGGTCATGGTTGTAAGTAATTTTGTCTTTGGTTCAAACACTTTAAAGTTTGATGATGTTATTGGTGTTAATCTTAGTGAGGAAATGTAATGGAAAATCATAGGTGAGACATAATGCTTTGAATATGGAGAATAGTGAAAGAGAAAAGGATAGAGGAAAGGTCCCATGTACTTATGTTAAGTTTAATAAAGGTATATCCAATTCCATAGGAAAATTGGTGTGCTAGATTTGTGGCAAGAAAAGATAACTAAAGAAAGATTGTTGGTTTTTAAAAGGAAAACAAGGGGATGGATGACAACACAAAAATTAGGAAAAAAATATAGTAGGGGATGTGTTACAAGATGATTTAATCTTTTATTTATATAACATTAATTATTATTCGGTGTTAGATTCAGGGGATTATTTCATGCTACACCACATAATAAATATTTTCAAGACTTTGTTCAAGGTGATTTTGGATAGGTTTATTTGGGTGATGGTGAACCCTATAAAATTGTAGGAAAGGGAACGATATAGATAAAATTATAGAATTAAAGCAAATGATTTTTAAAAGAGGTGAGGCATGTTCTTGAGTTGAGAATAAATCTAATTTCAATAGGGTAGTTGGGAAGTGAGGGATGCATAGTTACATTTGTATAAAATTCATGAAAGGTCACTAAAGGATCACTGGTAATAGAAAAAAGAAAGCAGGTAGGTACATAATATTTATCTAATGGTAATGTTGAATCTTCTATTGATTTAGATTATATAAAAGCATATAAAAAATTATGGAACCACAAACTTGGGCACATGAATGAGAAGCAGATGTAATTTATCCACTCAAAGAATTTGTTTCCAGATTTGAAAAAGGTGGGTTTGGATTTTTGTGAGCACTATGTGTATGAAAAATAGAAGAGAGTCAGATTTATCAAAGTTAAGAAGAAAAAGAAGGATGAAAAGTTAGAGTTTATACTTACAAATGTATGGGGTCCAGCTCAGGTATCATCCCTTGGTGTCTATTCTTATTATGTTAATTTTATTGATGATGTAATTAGAAAAACTTAGGTTTATTAAATATGAAAAAATTTGATCTTTTTATATTTTTAAGAAATTGAAATCTTTGGTTTAGAATGAGATAGGAAATAAGTTTAAGTGTGTTATATTAGACAATGGAGGTGAATACTATAGCAAGGAATTTGATAATTATTATCTGATCACAAAATTAGTACAACTAGTGATTTTTTAAATTAATCATCATGATTATTTTTTAGATAATATTATTATTTGATAGCCACCACAAAATTCTCCCATGTTTTATATGGTGATTCATAAATAGCCAACTCACCATCCTCTTCATCTTGATGAAAATATAATTCACAACAGGTTTTAAAATAAAAATAACATATCAAGATTATAAATGTTATCTTTTCATTCATAGAGAAATTATTGACATAGAAATATGAATCTAGCTAGTTGAAAATTTATGTACTTCATCACCATCAATTCATCCTTCAGGCCAAGGAATGAAATAAATTATTTTTAATTTAAAGGGCATCATACTCCCAAAGCGATTAGATAATGCTGGTGTTGATGTAGCCTTAGTAATGATAGAATATTGTAAAAATGTGTTGGATGGTGGAGCTTAATCTGATTATAATGTTTAGTTACCAATAGGGGATATGGGGGGTAATGTACCCCCTCCCCGACCCCCCCCCCCCCCTACGCACTCACCCCCCGACCACTATGGTCATTATGGGGGTCCAAGGGGGATGGTGGGGGGGGGGGGACATTACCCCACATATACCTAATTAGAAGCCCCCCTTGGTGGGGGTTCAAGGGCAACATCCTTGAAGTAATTTTTTTTTTAAAATGCAAAGTAAAATATTGTAATTTCATAGTAAATCTAGACTATTCACTATTAGGTCATAGATATAATGACATAAATTATGTTTGTGGATTTTTTCTCTATATGTAAACCTCATTTTGATATGAAGGTAATATAATTATGGTGGCATGTTGTATGTGAATGAAGAGGAGATTTTATTGGATGTATTTCATGTTTTATCCCTTCATTTTGTTGTACTAAATCAAAGAGAAAAACTAGACGTTTTTATATGGATGTATCCAATAATGGGTGAACCACATTAAACATATGTCTCTATTGTGTTGTATTTTTTGTATTTTATTTCCATCTTTAGTTCATTCATATTTCTCTATGTTCTATATTCCTAACAATTGGTATCAGATCTAAATGTTTATTTGGTAGATAAACTCATAGGAAAAGTGGGTTCCTGGTTCAAGTTGGAGCAATGGTAGAAGAAGGAAAGTTTAAGGTTGAGAAGTTCAATGACCAAAACTACCAGCTATGGAAGATGAAAATGGAGTACTATCTATATTATAAGGATATTTTCCTACCATTTGGTAGAATAATTAAGATGTCGACAACTATGAAGGATGAAGATTGGGAGGTTCTTGATAGAAATGCACTAGGAATAATATGACTGTGCCTGGTAGCATCGATGGCCTTAAATACTTCAAAATAAAATAAAAAAGTGGATGTGATAAAGACATTGGATAAAGTGTATGAAAAACCCTCAACCTCTAACAAGGTATTTATTATGAAGCACTTATCTAATATATACATGTTAGAAGGTGGGTTTGTTGTTGGTCATTTAAATAAATTTAACACGGTCACAAATCAATTAATATCTATAAGAGTAAATTCTAATGATGAGGTTAGGGATATTTTGATTTTGTGCTCATTGCTAGAAATTTGGAATGGATTGGTCATGGTTGTAAGTAATTTTGTCTTTGGTTCAAACACTTTAAAGTTTGATGATGTTATTGGTGTTAATCTTAGTGAGGAAATGTAATGGAAAATCATAGGTGAGACATAATGCTTTGAATATGGAGAATAGGGAAAGAAAAAAGGATAGAGGAAAGGTCCCATGTACTTATGTTAAGTTTAATAAAGGTATATCCAATTCCATAGGAAAATTGGTTGGCTAGATTTGTGGCAAGAAAAGATAACTAAAGAAAGATTGTTGGTTTTAAAAGGGAAACAAGGGGATGGACGACAACACAAAAATTAGAAAAAAAATATAGTGGGGGATGTGTTACAAGATGATTTAGTCCTTTATTTATATATCATTAATTATTCTTCAGTGTTAGATTCAGGGGATTTATTTCATGCTACACCACCTAAGAAATATTTTCAAGACTTTGTTCAAGGTGATTTTGGATAGGTTTATTTGGGTGATGGTGAACCCTATAAAATTGTAGGAAAGGGTACGATATATATATAAAATTATAGAATTAAAGTAAATGATTTCTAAAAGAGGTGGGCCATGTTCTTGAGTTGAGAATAAATCTAATTTCAATAGGGTAGTTGGGAAGTGAGGGATGCATAGTTACATTTGTATAAAATTCATGAAAGGTCACTAAAGGATCACTGGTAATAGAAAAAAGAAAGAAGGTAGGTACATAATTTTTATCTAATGGTAATGTTGAATCTTCTATTGATTTAGATTATATAAAAGCATATAAAAAATTATGGAACCACAAACTTGGGCACATGAATGAGAAGCATATGTAATTTATCCACTCAAAGAATTTGTTTCCAGATTTGAAAAAGGTGGGTTTGGATTTTTGTGAGCACTATGTGTATGGAAAATAGAAGAGAGTCATATTTATCAGAGTTAAGAAGATAAAGAAGGATGAAAAGTTAGAGTTTATACATAAAAATGTATGGGGACCAGCTTAGGTATCATCCCTTGGTGTCGATTCTTATTATGTTAATTTTATTGATGATGTAATTAGAAAAACTTAGGTTTATTAAATATGAAAAAAAATGATTTTTTTTTATATTTTTAAGAAATTGAAATCTTTGGTTTAGAATTAGATAGGAATTAAGTTTAAGTGTGTTAGATTAGACTCTGGAGGTGAATACTATAGCAAGGAATTTGATAATTATTTTTCATCCCATGGGATTCATAAAGAGAAGATAGTTCTAAAAACATCATAATAAACTGGTGTGTTAGGAAGGATGAACAAGTTTATCATAGAATGTGTAAGGAGCCTACGATTACTTACAGGGTGGCCCTTATATTTTTGGGTAGATTATATGGATACTACTATTATATTAATAAAAAAAGGCCTTCATGTCCTTTGGATGACGGCATTCCAAAGGAACCATGGACAAGTAAAAAGTTAGATTATTATTTTTTAAAGACTTTTAGTTGTGAAGCATTTGTTTATATTGATAAATAAAATAGAACCAAGATTGAATCAACATCCAAGAAATGTAATTTTATTGGATATGGGGTTAATGATTTTGGTTATCATTTATAGGATTTTGAAAATCATAAAATCATTAGGAGTAGAGATGTGATCTTTAATGAGAAACAAAGATTAGTTATAGGGAAAGAAATAAGAAAATCCAAATATAGAATATGTAGTACTTGATGAAATCATAGGAAATTAAATTCCAAAAGTGCTAAAAAATTAGAATGTGCAAGAACAACAACAAGAAGTACCTCAAACAACTGAAAGTATAGTTAGAATATCTACCAAAGTAAGTAGACTCCCTGAACAATACTCTCTTTCACTTTATTATTTATTATTGTCTGATGGTGTTGAGCTAGAAAGATATGAAGAAGAAATGCAACAAGAAACCATAAATAAGTGGATACAAGGCATGAAAGAGGATATGGACTCCTTGGTACATAACCAAACATGGGATTTGGTTCATTTGCTTTTAGGTAAAAAATAATTGTAGAAAAATGGGTTTATACGTTGAAGGAAGGAGATGGAAGCAAAAGGAGGTACAAGGCTAGACTTTTCATAAAGGGGTTTACACAAAAGAAAGGTATTAATTTTGATGAAATATTTTCTCCATTTATATTGATAAAGAAAATAGAACCAAGATTGAATCAAAATCTAAGAAATGTAATTTTATTGGATATGGATTTAATGATTTTGATTATCATTTATGGGATTTTGAAAATCATAAAATCATTAAGAGTAGAGATGTGATATTTAATGAGAAACAAAGATTATTTGTAGGGAAAGAAACAAGAAAATCCAAATATAGAATATGCAGTACTTGATGAAATCATAAAAAATAAAATTCCAAAAGTGCTAAAAAATTAGATTGTGCAATAACAACAACAACAACAAGTACCTCAAACAACTGAAAGTATAGCTAGAAGATCTACCAAAGTAAGTAGACTCCCTAAACAATAATCTCTTTACTTTATTATTTATTATTGTCTGATGGTGTCGAGTTAGAAATATATGAATAAGAAATGCAAAAAGAAACCATAAAGAAGTGGATACAAGGCATGAAAGAGGATATGGACTCCTTGGTACATAACCAAACATGGGATTTGGTTCAGTTGCTTTTAGGTAAAAGATAATTGTAGAATAAATGGGTTTATAGGTTGAAGGAAGGAGATGGAAGGAAAAGGAGGTACAAGGATAGACTTATTGTAAATGGGTTTACACAAAATAAAAGTATTGATTTTGATGAAATATTTTCTCCATTTGTAAAAATGACTTCTATAAGAACTATTTTAAGTTTGGTAGAATTAAAAGATTTGAACCTTGAATAGTTAGATGTGAAGGCTGCTTTCCTTCATCGTGATCTGGAGGGGGAAATATATATGGAGAAGCCACATGGATATAAAGTAAAAGGTAAGGAGAAAATGGTGTGCAAGTTGAAGAAGAGTTTGTATGGTTTAAATCAAGCTCCAAGCTAGTGGTATTTGAAATTTGACATGTTTATGATAGAACAAGGTTATAGTAGATGTCATTATGACCATTGTGTCTATTTTAAGATATTAGATAATGGAAGATATATTATCTTGTTATTGTATGTAAATGACATGATTGTTGCAAGGTCTAACATGTAGGATATAAATGATGTCAAAATAAAATTAGAAAATTATTTATAATAAAGGATTTGGATACTACAAAGCAAATCATTGGTATGAGAATAACAAGAGACATAAAAATAGAAAATTGACATTGTCTCAAGAAGAGTACATCAAGAAGGTGTTGTTCAGACTCAATATGCAAGATGTAAAGCTTGTAAGTACACCTATTGGGAGGAAAATTTAAATTAAGCAATGAATAATGTCCTCAAACTTAGGAAGAAATCAAATACATTTCTAAAGTTCCATATGATTCAATAGTTAGAAGTTTAATTTATGTTATGGTGCGTACGAGACCAGATATTGCTCATGTAGTGGTAGTTGTCAACAGGTTTATGAATAATCCAAGTCAAGAGCATTGGGATGTATTTAAGTGGATTCTCAGGTACTTGAGAGGGACCACTGATAGATGATTATGTTATGAAGATTTACATGTTACCTTACAAGGATATGTTGATGTAAACATGGCTACAGATTTAAATGGCAGGAGGAGCACCACAGGTTATGTTTTCAATATTAGTGATACAAAAGTTTCTTGGATTTCAAAATTGCATAAGATAGTTGCTTTTTCAAATAGAAGTAGAGTATGTTACAGCTACAAAAGCTAGCAAGGAGATGATATGGATGTAATAGTTCATAGATGAGTTGAGGCATAAGTAGGAAGATTACAAGTTGTATATTGATAGCCATAATGCAATTCATTTAGAAAATAACTCAAGTTTCATTTGGTAGTGAGGTTATAAGGACCAAATAAATTGGATGTTTCACCTAATAGTATTTAGGTATGCTATTTGGTGATAAGGAAACATGTATATATTCTAAAACCAATTGGTCCATCTTCTTCTGATCTAATATTTGACATACTATGGTGGAACTTGTAGTTGATGGAATGTTTTTTTTCTCCTTAGGACTAATCATGATTAGGAAAAATGTATTGGTCTTATAAATTAAACATCGACACCACTTTGCAATAGTCAAAACTATTGACCTAGTAAGCATACCTATGATATGTAGTAATGTTTAGGATAAAAAGTGATGATGACACTCCTAGGTTTGTCCTTGTGGATAGCTTTATGTTCCCATATTTTTTTTTATGAGAAGTAAATCAAAAAAATACAAGGGTACAATGTTTTAGACCAGCTTATCTTTTATTGGTTCGATAGAATAGGGTAGTTGGCATTTTCAACTAATATAGATATCTCTACCTTCATTGACACATCTAATATAGTATGGTTATAGGTACAGATTAATTCTTAAATTTGTCCTCTTATATGCTCTAGTATATATCACATTATCTTAACTTATTCTATGATGAAGTTCATATCCTCTCCATGTATCCACATTTATGAGTGGAATAGATGCTTTGTTTCCTATTTTGGTGGAGGTAATGTTTGTGTAATGGAAAATTTGAAAAAATGATCCAAAATAATGATATTATTACCTTATCTATACACACACAAGGTTTACATAATAAATGTGGAGACTTATATTGTGCCTAGCTCCCATGACTCTTATAACAAAGTTTTATAATTAGCTTCATAGTTTCTTTTTTGTGTTACTTTATCTTGTGGTTATAACACCACATTCTAGTGTCATTCTATGCTTTTTACTTCAACTTATGCTTCCTATATTTCTCCTATGGTGGTGTATATCTTCATTTCTACTTGTTTTCAAATTTACCTTTTTTTAGAAGTGACTTATCCCTAGAAAAATAAAATTTTGTACCATTAAATTTAATTTATTCCTCAATCTTGATTGCATATCGATAGGATTCCCCTAGTTTTTATATGTCTAAGAATTCCATCTCTTATTGGCTTTAATTTCAAAAATCACTATATTATTTTATAATTATGTAACTCACACTATCATCTTAAACAAATTTTATATGAAAGGAATGAAATTCATTTCTATAGTCTTGCACTATCTAATCACAAACCTCATACAACTAGTGATTTTTTAAATTAACCATCATGATTATTTTTTGGATAATATTATTATTTAATAGCCACTAAAAAATTCTCCCATGTTTTATATGGTGATTCATAAATAGTAAACTCACCATCCTCTTCACCTTGATGAAAATATAATTCACAATAGGTTTAAAAATAAAAATAATATATTAAGATTATAAATGTTATCTTTTAATTCATAGAGAAATTATTGACATAGAAATATGCATCTAGCTAGTTGAAAATTTATGTATTTCATCACCATCGATTTATCCTTCAAGCCAAGGAATGAAATAAATAATTTTTAATTTAAAGGGTATCATAGTCCCAAAGGGACTAGATAATGGTGGTGTTGATGTAGCCATAGTAATGATAGAATATTGGAAATTGTCTTGGATGGTGGAGCTTGATCTTATTATAATGCTCAGTTCTCAATAGGGGGTGTGGGGGGTAATGTCCCCCACACTATGGTCATTATGGGGGTCTAGGGGGGATGGTGACCTAATTAGAATCCCCCTTGGTGGGGTTTCAAGGGAAACATCCCTAAAGTAAAATTTTGTTAAAAATGCAAAGTAAAATATTGTAATTTCATAGTAAATCTAGACTATTCACTATTAGGTCATTGCTCTAATGACATAAATTATGTGTGTGAATTTTTTATCTATATGTAAACCTCATTTTGATATGAAGGTAATATAATTATGGTGGAATGTTGTATGTGAATGAAGAGGAGATTTTATTGGATGTATTTCATGTTTTATCCCTTCATTTTGTTGTACTAAATCAAGAGAAGAACTGGATGTTTCTATATGGATGTATCCCATATTGGCTAAACCAAATTAAATCTATGTCTCTATTGTGTTCTATTTTTTACATTTTATTTCCATCTTTATTTCATTTATATTTCTCTATGTTCTATATTCTTAACAACTGGTATCATATCCAAATGTTTATTGGGTAGATAAACTCATAGGAAAAGTGGGTCCCTGGTTCAAGTGCGAGCAATGGTAGAAGAAGCAAAGTTTAAGGTTGAGAAGTTTAATGACAAAAACTACCAGCTATAGAAGATGAAAATGGAGTACTATCTATATTATAAGGATCTTTTCCTACCATTTGGTAGAATAACAAATATGTCAGAAACTATGAAGGATGAAGATTAGGAGGTTCTTGATAGAAAGGCACTAGGAATAATATGACCATGGTTGGTATCATCGATGGCCTTAAATAGTTCAAAATAAAATAAAAAAGTGGATGTTATAAAGGCATTAGATACAGTGTATGAAAAACCCTCAACCTTTAACAAGGTATTTATTATGAATAATTTATCTAATCTATACATGTTAAAAGGTGGGTTTGTTGTTGGTCATTTAAATAAATTTAACACGGTCACAAATTAATTAATATCTATAGGAGTAAATTTTAATGATAAGATTATGGATATTTTGATTTTGTGCTCATTGTCAATAATTTAGAATGGCTTGGTCATGGTTGTAAGTAATTTTGTCTTTGGTTCAAACACTTTAAAGTTTGATGATGTTATTGGTGTTAATCTTAGTGAGGAAATGCAATGGAAAATCATATGTGAGACATAATGCTTTGACTATGGAGAATAGGGGAAGAGAAAAGGATAGAGGAAAGGTCCCATGTAATTATGTTAAGTTTAATAAAGGTATAACCAAATACATAGGAACATTGGTGTGCTATATTTGTGGCAAGAAAAGATAACTAAAGAAAGATTGTTGGTTTTGAAAAGGAAAACAAGGGGATGGATGACAAGACAAAAATTAAGAAGCAAATATAGTAGGGGATGTGTTACAAGATGATTTAATAATTTATTTAGATAACATTATTTATTCTTGGGAGTTATATTTAGGGGATTTATTTCATGCTAAACCCCATGAGAAATATTTTCAAGACTATGTTCAAGGTGATTTTGGATAGGTTTATTTGGGTGATGGTGAACCCTAAAATTATAGGAAAGGGTAAGATATAGATAAAATTATAGAATTGAAATAAATTATTTCTAAAAGAGTTGAGGCATGTTCTTGAGTTGAGAAAAAATCTAATTTCAATAGGGTAGTTGGGAAGTGAGGGATGCATAGTTACTTTCGCATAAAATTCATGGAAGGTCACTAAAAGATCACTGGTAATAAAAAAAAGAAAGAAGGTAGGTACATAATATTTATCTAATGGTAATGTTGACTCTTCTATTACTTTAGATTATATAGAAGCATATACAAAATTATGGAACCACAAACTTGATCACATGAATGAGAAGCAGATGCAAGTTATCCACTAAAAGAATTCGTTTCCAGATTTGAAGAAGGTGGGTTTGGATTTTTGTGAGCACTATGTGTATAGAAAATAGAAGAGAGTTAGATTTATCAGAGTTTAAAAGACAAATAAGGATTAAAAGTTAGAGTTTGTGAATACATATGTATGGGGACCAGCTCAGGTATCATTTCTTGGTGTCTCTTCTTATTATGTTTATTTTTTTGATGATGTAATTAGAAAAACTTGGGTTTATTAAATATGAAAAAAAAACAAGGAATTTATTTTTCATCCTATGGGATATTTTAAAGAAATGGAAATATTTGGTTGAGAATGAGATAGGAAATAAGTTTAAGTGTGTTAGATTAGCAATGGAGGTGAATACTTTGGATATAATCAAGGAATTTGATAATTATTTTTCATCCCATGGGATTCATAGAGAGAAGATAGTTTTAAAAACATCATAATAAATTGGTGTGTTAGGAAGGATGAACAAGACAATCATAGAATGTGCAAGGAGCCTATGATTACTTGTAGGGTTACCCATATATTTTTGGATAAATTACTATGTATACTATTATTTAATTAATAAAAAATGGCCTTCATGTCCTTTGGATGGTGGCATTCCAAAGGAAGCATGGACAAGTAAAAAGTTGGATTATTATTTTCTAAAGACTTTTAGTTGGGAATAATTTATTTATATTGATAAAGAAAATAGAACCAAGATTGAATCAAAATCCAAAAAAAGTAATTTTATTGGACTATGGAGTTAATGATTTTGGTTATCATTTATGGGATTTTTGAAATCATAAAATCATTACGAGTAGAGATATGATCTTTAACGAGAAACAAAGATTAGTTTTTGGGAAAGAAACAAGAAAATCCAAATATAGAATATGCAGTACTTGATGAAATCATAGGAAATGAAATTCCAAAAGTGCTAAAAAATTAGAATGTGCAATAATGACAACAACAAGTACCTCAAACAACTGAAAGTATAGTTAGAATATCTACCAAAGTAAGTATACTCCCTAAACAATACTCTCTTTCAATTTATTATTTGTTATTGTCTGATGGTGTTGAGTTAGATAGATATGAAGAAGAAATGGCAACAAGAAACTAGAAAGAAGTGGATACAAGGCATGAAAGTGGATATGGGCTCCTTGGTACATAACCACACATGGGATTTGGTTTAGTTACTTTTAGCTAAAAGAGCATTGTATAATAAATGGGTTTATAGGTTGAAGGAAAGAGATGGAAGAAAAAGGAGGTACAAAGCTAGACTTATTGTAAAGGGGTTTGCACAAAAGAAAGGTATTGATTTTGATGAAATATTTTCTCCATTTGTAAAAATGACTTCTATAAGAAGTATTTTAAGTTTGGTAGAATTAGAAGATTTGAACCTTGAATAGTTAGATGTGAAGACTGCTTTCCTCCATGGTGATCTAGAGGAGGAAATATATAGAGAGTAGCCATATGAATATAAAGTAAAAGGTAAGGAGAAAATGGTGTGGAGGTTGAAGAAGAGTTTGTATGGTTTAAATCAAGCTCCAAGGTAGTGGTATTTGAAATTTGACATGTTTATGATAGAACAAGGTTATAGTAGATGTCATTTTGACCATTGTGTCTATTTTAAGAGATTATATAATGGAAGATATATTATCTTATTATTATATGTAGATGACATGATTGTTGCAAGGTCTAATATGTAGGATATAAATGATCTCAAAATAAAATTAGAAAATTATTTGTAATGAAGGATTTGGACACTGCAAAGCAAATCATTGGTATGAGAATAAAAAGAGACATAAAAATATAAAATTGACATTGTCTCAAGAAGAGTGAATCAAAAAGGTGTTATTCAGGTTCAATATGCAAGATGTTAAACTTGTAAATACACCTTTTGGGAGGAAACTTTAAATTAATCAATGAACAATGTCCTAAAACTTAGGAACAAATCAAATACATTTCGAAAGTTCTACATGCTTCAATAGTTGGAAGTTTAATGTATGTTATGGTGCGTAGGAGACCATATATTGCTCATGTAGTGGGAGTTGTCAGCAAGTTTATGAATAATACAAGACAAGAGCATTAGGATGTAGTTAAGTGGATTCTTAGGTACTTGAGATGGACCACTGATAGATTAATATGTTGTGAAGGTTTAGATGTTACCTTATAAGGATATGTTGATTCAAACATGTTTCAAGATTTAGATGGTATGAGGAGCACCACAGGTTATGTTTTCAATATTGGTGATACAAAAGTTTGTTGGATTTTAATATTATATAAGATAGTTTCTTTTTCAACTATAGAAGTAGAGTATATTTTAGCTACAAAAGCTAGTAAGGAGATGATATGGATGTAACAGTTCATAGAAGAGTTCAGGCATAAGTAGGAAGATTACAGGTTGTATAGTAATAGCCAAAATGTAATTTATTTAGAAAATAACTCAAGATTCCACTCAAGAATCAAACATATACAACTCAGTTCTCACTTCATTCATTTAGTTTTGGAGGATGGTCAACTAATGTTGGAAAAGATCTATATAATTTAGAATCCTATAGATATGCTAACAAAAGTAATCATAAAGGACAATTTGGATAGTTATTCATCTTCAATAGGTATTCAAGAATAACAAGGAAGATCAAAAACATGTTGAGGTCAAAGTTAAAATAAATTTCCAAGGAAGAGTTGTAGTGGTAGAGTTGCATCAGTCAGTTTCTAAGTGGGGGATTATTATATGATGGAGCCTAATCTTATTATAATTCTCAATTCTGATAGGGGATGTGGGGGGGGGGGGGTAATGCATAGGTCTTCAAGGATAACAAGGAATATTAGAAATATGTCAGGTTCAAATTTCAAATAAAATTCCAAGGAAGAGTTGTAGTGGTGGAGTTGTATCAGTCAGTCTCTAAGTGGGAGATTGTTGGATGGTGGAGCCTAATCTTATTATAATGCTCAGTTCTTGATAGCGAGGTATGGTGGGGTAAATTCCCCAAACTATGGTCACCATGGGTGTCTAGGAGGTGATGACCTAGTTGGAAACCATATCCTAGTGGGGGTTTGGGGGTAGCATGCCTAAAAAAAATTGTTAAAAATGCATTATAGAATATTGTTATTTTGTAGTAAATGTAGACCATTCACTATTAGGTCATAGATATAATGGTAGAAATTATTTTTATGCATTTTTTCCTTATATGTAACCCTCATTTTGATATGAGGGTATTGTATTTATGGTGGCACTTTGTATGTTAGTGAAGAGAAGATTACAATGGATGTATTGTAGGTTTTATCGCTTCATTTTGTTGGACTAAATAAAGAGAATAACTAGATATTTTTGTGTGGATGTAGTCCATACTAGGTGAGCCACATTAAATTTATCTCTATTGTGTTATGTTTTATACATTTAATTTCTATCTTTAATTCATTAATATTGCTCCGTGATCTATATTCCTAATAAAATGTGCCATCATCTCTATTCTCTATTTCTTGAGGGCTTGATCATGTATTTCTTTAAAGGGATCTCCCATTTCCTACTACATTATCTGAGGTGATTTTAAACAAAAAGAAATATAATATGAAGTATAATGATTCTAAAGGCCCTACTTCTTATATTTTAATGTCATGTGATATGACATGTAAGAGTGGAATAGTTGACTATGATACCAATTATTTTAATAATGTAATTTAGTGGTACACACCAATTTTGGAGCTTGTGTTATAAAAATAGAATCAAATTTTATATAACTATACTAATATTTTGATAGCTAAAATATCTATCAAAAAAGAAAAGAAAAGAAAAGGATGATTCCAAACAACATACAACTTATTTATAAACTTAATACGTACTATCACAAAAGGTCACTCTCTCTATATATGTATATATGTATGCATTGTGTCATCATTAGGACATATATAGAAGTGTTTAGAAGGAGATAAAATATTAAATGGAATGTGAAAGTGCAACATGGTAAGAAACATGAACCAACTAGATATAGGAGTGTCAATTAAAGAGAAGGTATAAAACATAAATTTTAAATATAAAAGGAGATGAAGGATGAAATAGAATCAAGGGATGGATGTAGAACATATAGATGAAGACATGCAAAATAGACACTATGGAAAAATAATATTAATAAATAAATCACAAGAGATAGGTTATAATGGATACCCAATAGTATCTTATAAAATATGGCATCTCAGAACTAGGGATTCAGAAACACTATTAGAATTATTATAGATATGGTTTCAAGTCATGTAGTAACCTAAATAATTACCCAAAGAGAGATATAGTGATAAAAATTTCAAGGATCCACCTTAAATCTTGGAAATAACTCATATTAATTTATATATATAAATGACATAGTTATACTCCTAGTAATATGAACAAATACAAGAAGTTGTATATTAAATTTGAGACATAGATGATTAGGCACTCTATGTCTTTTTGGTGCAAGATTTATATCCCTAAAGAGTTGTGATAAGACATTTTTTTAAAGGTTGTAACTCCAATAAACATAACCATAGACATAGGATACATGATTCCAAAGTATCCAACTCATAATTAAATATATAGGTGATAAAAATCATAGTAGGGAATATGAATCACTAACTAATAGTATTATCAATCCTTAAAGTGTCATAAAAAATAATATGTGGAGACATGATTTATAATAATTTTGTAGAGTCTCTCATTAAATAATCATTATCATAATTAATATTCTAGAGTTATTGGTGTTGGTTGTGGATACTATGTTGATAAGTGACCGAATTTATGATAGGAAGTTTTATATTTTCTTAACTGTTCATGATATCAGGGTGCAATGAAAATTTTCATCTTAAAAATTGAAAGAGATGTGGTTGTTGGTAATATCAAATGTTGCAAACATAATTAAAATCATGAATTTATTAATATAACATTATATAAAAACAAATATGTCATCCCATAGAATAATGAAATACATGTTTGAGGACAAATGTAGGAAATTTAATAGATACTAATATTATTGAATGTGGAAGGACAATCTTATCAAATGGTTGTGAAAATGTGTTGATATATTTGTCCTCATTCATAGCTTGAAGGGTTGGAACATCACCAGTATTATGTTTTCATGTTTAATTTCATATATATTTATAAGTGGTAGAGGTTAAAGTGTCAGATGTATACCTAAGCATATTTACCTATAAAATTTTGATCTCATCATTGTGAATCATATGGAAAATTTCATTGAAAAATTTATTAGTATTAAAACCAAATTTGTATTTGAGTGTTTGAAGTAAACTATTAGAGAAAATAATTTTTATATAATTATAAGGGATTCAATGAGAAATTTTATTAATAAAATTATTTAATATAAGCACATATTCTGTAACAATCTCACTAACTCCTTGTTTGAGCTGAGGAATTTGAGAAAATGTAATATTTTTCATAATTTTTATGGAAAAATGAGCGAAAAGAATATGTTATAAAAATTACTAAAGTGATGTATGGATAATATAGGCAAGTAATATAGCCAATAAAATATAAAATACTTGATATTGATAAGAAAAATATTGTTCATTAGTAGATGTTCATGATCAAAACAAAAGCATGAGCAAAAGTAGTATTTAATGTGATACAAAATATTACCTTTGCCATTGTATTGATCAGATATGGGCACTAAAAAACTAGTGGACCTAATGAGTAAATGGGTTGTGTAATATGTCATGAGAGGTGACTATATGACTTGAATTTTGAGATACTTGAGATAGTTGTGCAATTTGTAATTGCATATCTTGAAGTTTTAAGATCAATTGATCTTCATATGTTGTAATGTTTGTGGGATCCATCATAACATTAACATTATTAGGAATAAAGGCTTGTTTGGTATCTTGAATATGAATAATACCAAGAAGTAAACATGAGAAACTATGTTATGATGATGAATTAATTTATGGATTTGAATTAAGAGGCACTAAAGAAGCACTAAGTTGTGTAGGAATAGTAAGAGTAACCCAAGAAGGAACAACACTAAGTGTAGTTATAAAAGGATTAGTAAGAAAAATATGACCACTATCCTCAACACCAAATCTAGAAGTAAAACCTCAAATAAGTGGATTATAAATATTCAAATGAACATAGGTATCATTCTTAGGTTAGTGTTTTTAATCCCCAATTCTCTTTTGTACTTCCCTTTTTTTAAAACATAAGTTCAATGCATTTAATGTCATTTTGAATTGAACATTTACATTTATAAATTATAATGACTATATTAGTATAAACATCATCAAAATAATTTACATCATCATAAGAATTATATTACCATCAAATTTTTATTTTGAACATAACCACTAACATTTTGATCATTTGTAGGATTGGTATCAATAACCATAGAAGAAGAAATAATATAAGGAACATCATTAGAATTAACCATTATGGAATTAAAGGAACTTGAGTGATACATAGACTAATTTGAGGAATTTTATTTGTAAAAGCACTCAATATAATGATTAACCTAGTAGGATGTGTAGATATATGCTTGTTATTTGTCATAAGATATAAACATAAGCAACATGAAGGAAACTAGGGACAACAATTATTAAAATGAGGTGATAAACATGAGGAAAAAATTGAAATACAAAATGAAATACAAATTAAAACCCTATATAAATGAGGGTTTTGAAACCATAGTTGTAGGATTTGGAAGAATACAAGAGTACACTTATTTTTGATAAGTTGATGTAAATATGAGTATAAATAAAAGGTGAATGGACACACTAGAATAAAACCAAGAATAAAAATAAGAAAAATATGAAAAAATTATAAGATTAGACCCTAGAGGGATGAAGACTTAAAATAGTAGAGGTGTTCACCAACATGTTTTTCACTATTTATGATTAAGGTGGTAATATTTCATGCAAAAATAATTTAGAAAATGCCACAAGCTTGATCAATGATATAATAGTAAACTAAAAGAATAGATAAAACTCGGGCATAATTTTGAAACTATAAGTATTTTTTTTTTAATAATAAATACATGATAAAAAGAAAAATAGAGATGAAAATAGACATGCTTAAGCATAATTATGAAATTATGGGATTGAAAACATATTATGGATGCTAAATATATTTTACCCTACAAATATGGAATCGACTGCTCATTGAGATAGGATCATAAGGTCATTAACTATGTATCATATAGAATTGGTATGTCACTAAATATGTACCATTTAAAATTGGTATCTAACCAATTATGTACCTCTATTTTTTTTTACTATGTACTTGGGAATTTATTTCATACTCTTCACCCTTTTTATTCTAATTTTTTTGGTTAGGTGCACATGTTGATGGAAAGTATCAATGTGTGTTATATTTGTGGATTTGGCATGTAGAATGCTCTAATTTTATTAGATTTTGATCTTTGAACCAACCTTAAAGTGGAGAAATTAAGAAAAACTTGTGCATGTTGTCTAAATTATAAAAATTATTGAGAAGTTGTAGCTACATATCCTATATGCATTTGAGTGAAATACCAAACCAAGTGAGAAATAGGGATTTACCACCTATACTAGATAATCAAATGAAACTATATTATCCCACAATAATATTTATTTAGAATAAAGTAATGATGTGACAATATGTAAACACAATGTAAACTTAATGAAGGCTCAATTTTCAAGATTTTTGATAAGTATAACATTAAATATAATAAATTAAAAACTAAAATTAAAGGATATTAATAATTGATAATCAATTATAATTTTTGGAAAATGGCTTAGAATATCTTTTTATATAGGAGTCTCTAGGAAAAAGATGTATGTAGTCTAATCATAGGCTAATACGATAAGTAAAATCAAAGTTATGCTAAATCAATAAAAGGTAAGATAGATTCAACATGATATTTATTATTTATTCCATCTAGGAGATAATTTAAAAATAAATAATTTTGTACTGGTAGGAAAAAAGGCTTAGAGTAGAGACATGATTTATTATTAAATGGATGATTTGAATCTTGAAGCTGAAAATATATAAATTTGACATGAATAAGATGATGTATTTATGAAACAAGGCTAAAGAGACTCTAATGTGGGAGGAATTGTGTATTAAAAAATATATCAAAAAATGGACCAAATGTAGAAATTCTTGAATACAATGCAAAGGAAAAGGGCACTAGATCAAATATAGGTATTTATATAATGAAGGAATATATAATAAAATCCTATTCACATATTTTATAATTCCAAAATCATGAAGGACATTCAAATCTTGTTTTTCTCAAATTTGTTTGATTATAATTTTGTACCAAGTGGAAAGCCAAAGAAATGCATTGGCCTTCAAAAGCCCAATTATTTTCCAAATTTAATTAACTATAAATGTATCATGTAAAAAAGAATCGAATGCCAAAACAAGATTACAAGCATAGTTAACATTGTAGGAACAAAACTTGGAATCCATATAGATTAAATTTTCAACATTCTTATAAAAGTGAAAGAATCTAAGAAGGACCTCATATTATTTTGGATTAACCAAAAAAAGAGTCAAAAGTATAAAATATCAATCAATTTTTTTACAATTGAAGTAATTGTTATCCCCAATTATATTATGAAACTAAATTTGAATATTTTCAAACCAAATATTGTTATCAATAAAATGAGAATAAATATATGATTCTAACCAAAAAATTTCATTGACACCTTTTCCATCCATCCATCCATCCATTTGAGAATTATATTTAATATATTGATGGCCTTATCCATCAATTTCAAAATATACAAATCTTTTAAGTTCTCTTAAACCATGAAAATAATTTATAGGTTCATCAAATATATATATTTTCTTCTAATAATTATGCACTAAAAAGTATTTTACACATAATAAAGTCTTTATGCTAAATATCCCCCCATAGCGAGGCTTATTCTTCTATTTATTTTGATTCAAAATCCTCTTAAATATCTAGGAAGACTATCTAAATCCTATTTGAAAAGATGTAGTTTTTTTCCATCCCTAATACCAATCCATAGAATTATTGTCCATATTGAGTTGATGGTTTTATAAATCTTGATTTGGGTATGAATAATAAACATCATGTAAATATTCTTTCATTATATATATGATTTTAAAAAGTTTATTTATTCACACAAGAGAGATCCAGTTACATTTCTATCTTTACAATTTTTCATAATATTTTCTACCCAAGTTTTACAAAGCCTAACAACATTTCTTCATTTAAAGAGAAGGATTCCAAGGTTTGTGCAAGGAATATATAAGTCTTGACAAATTTCAATATGAGCATACTTATTGGTTTTATTTTTTTAAGCTGGTGTTATTTATCATTAAACTATAGGCATTCCCATACAAGTAAAGATAATTTATTAACTTATAATTATTCTTGAATAGAATCTTCACTAACAAGACCTATGTCATTGTATAATTGAATATGTGTGATTCTCAAAGAGGCTACAATGATAAAAATGCCTTTTAAATTTATTTAAGTTTTGAGATGAGTTATCCATATTCCCAAATCCTAAAAAAATGACAAATAGGTATGTGAATAGGAGGTCTCCCTATATTAGACCATTATAGGCAACATAAAAACTAGAATAATTCATTTTCACAAAAATAAATATTTTGGAAACATGATGTAGTTTTCGACCTAGTCCTTATAATCTATATCGAACCTAACTTTTTATTCATTATTGCTATAGAAATTTCCAAGTTCCCTTGATCAAAATCCTTGTTTGTGTTCACTTTTTTCTATTTGAATGGGTAAAATACCTATTTTTATAGGGATCAAGAACCAAAGTATAAGAAAATTAAGATAAAGTATAAAAATCCCCACAATCTGAGAGCCAAAAACTAGAGTATTAAAACAAAATTCTATCATAATGGAGGAGTAAATAACATAAATTAAAAGGATAAATTATTCCAAGAGGGAATATCCCTCTATGAGTGCCTTAGTACCCTCATTCTCCTTCACCTGCTCAGTCAATCTATTATTCATGATTATATCTTAGGTTATGTTACTCAGTTCTTTAGTATCCTCCTTTGGCATTATCATTATGGGTTTCTTCCATGGATTTTCCTTTGATGGTGTCTTCTTGGAGGGGTATTTTAGGAGGAGCTTTGGGGAAAGAATGTTTGCCACCTTAATGACCTAATTTTGAGGAGTGCCTTTATCCTTATCCAAGTGTGAAAAGGATTGAATCATTTTAGAGGCTTCCTTATTAATGGTATTCCACTCCTAAATCAAACTTACTAAGCACATCCCTGCCTCATGTAATTTGTTGTTAAACCCTTATATTTTTTCCTTATTGATTCTTATCACCTCTGACAAGGGGACTTACTTTTACCTACCACCTGTGTAGAGTTCCCTTCCTCCATCACAAGGGGTTTAGGATTGATAATAGTTTGTTTTTAGAGAAGATCCCCAATAGAGATCTTGGATATTGAGCTTATGAGGGAAAGACTTGGCAATGGGTAATGGGAACTTGAGGTAGGGTCTTCCTCAAGGGAGTCTTCCTCCATGGAATACCCTCTTGGTAGGACTTCCTTACCTCAATGGGTCTCATCATGTTTCACCATCAAGAGAGTGATACCTTGGTGAATGACATTATTAGCTTCATTGATCTAGTATGTGAGTGTTGTACACTGCAAGGATTTAATAATGAAATATGTAAGGCTAATTTTAAAGCCTTGAAAGTGATTTAATAAAAGGAAATGATGCAAAAATATGAGAGTATACTTACCTTCAAGGGTGATATACTTCATGATCTGCAAACATACTTATGGTAAGTATCGTAAAATGGCTATGTGTGGGAAACCCTTTCTATCCATTTTAATGATCTCATTGGTTTTTAAAAACCTCTGCATGAATTCCAACTTATTTTAATAGTATTTGAAGGCTTTATCTCCTTCACATGAAATTATCATGACTTCACCTATCAAATCCTCAGTTAAAAAAATTCTTATGCCTCTTATTTCCACTATTCTCTTATTTCATGCCACCACAAATTCCTTTGAGATGTCTGCATCATGGCCAATGAACCTCTTCATGAATTAAATAATACCCCCATTTCATAGTTTCCTCCATACATTTTTAATGCTTCAAACCTTTGAACAAGATGTCAATTCTAGTCTATCCTTGTCACCTCCCATGTAATTTTTGACTGTGGACTAAAATATTAATAGAAATTTGAAATTCATCATGCCCTAATAACACTTATAACCAATGTATTAAAAAAAATTGAAGTTAAAGTTTTCACCCACCTTTTGTTATTAACTCTCCATGTGGTGATATGATGGAACAATATAATTTTTGAATGCCCTACCTTTGGTTGCAAAATCTATGCATGTGACTACCACATCATCATCCTATAAAATAATGGATTCATTTTGAATTTCTAGCATGACATTTTTGATGATGTGGTACCTAGTGAGATAGGTAGATAAAAGAGGGAGGCCAATTCTAATGTTAGAGAGTAAGTATGACATCCCATTTCCCTTGTGGTAAGTGTGAACTATGGATGAATTTTCCATTTCCATCATAATTTGATTGGCATCATCTATGAAAGATTTAATTTTGTTGGAAGGGGTGGTTTTACTATCTAAATAATTTAAAATGTTAAAGGATTCCCATTCAATATTATTCTACCCAACTTAAGTCTAGAAGCAAGCTGAGTGCCCAAAAGTGTCATCTTGGATTTGATCACATGATTAGTCTAAATTTCTAGGGGACTAGTATATGCAGCAATCAACATCCCCAAAAAAAATTTGATGAATCCTCCCCCATAATTAGGACTTGGATTTCATTTCAAATACCATCAAAATCAAGCTTAACCTAGTCCTCAAGTGGTGGATTACATATAACATGTTTATGCAACAAGTCTTTGGAAGGAGATATAATATTTTGTACCTCCTTCAGTTCTTTGAATATTGACTACTTGGATGTAGATCCTAGGTTTTGTTTCATAATGGGGAAGGCCCTCCATTTTTTAGTTATGGCTTGACAAAGATAGAGGAAGATTAATTTTGTCTGGTGTCTTTTGTTGGAAAACAAACCATTGTTTAGGTTTTCTAGACAACCTAGAACCAATGAGGGAGGGCTAAAGACCAAAAGAAGGAAAGTGATAGGAGGATCCAAGGATTGGAATGTTCATGTTCATTTTTATTGGAATGTTTTTAGGATTTAAACTAAAACAAAGTTGATAAGCTCATGAACAATAAAAATTCCACCAAGATCTATTTCCCAACCACAAAACCCCCTCACACCTGAGAATTTTTTTTAACAAGACTAATATAATTAAAAAAATAATTACTTTTAAGATCAGTTTTGTAGGATTAATAGTGATTGGTAGATTCTATATTGGGGATGAGGTTAATGAAATTTGAATTTATCTCCTTAATAATTATTTTACTCAATCCTGATTCCTAAAAAAAAAATTAACATTTTATTCCAACAATTTCCCAATCTATTGAATAAATCCTACTAGGAAACCATTAGGAAAAAGAGAATTATTTCCATTGAAAGAGTAAATAAAAATTTCAACCTGTTCTTTTGAAAATTTATTTGTGAGAAAAGGGTATTGACATTTGAGATTAGTGGTGATATTATATACAAGATCTTATTTTGATATTTTGAACTTTCGAAATTCACCTTGGTGAACATCTCTTTAATTAAATAATTCTCAATATTATATATAATATCATCTTTATAAATAAATAAAAAACCCCAAAGGAATGGTGTTTTGATATTAATTATATTTTGATATTTTTTTGTAATTTAATTGCATAATTGCTAATCTATAAAAAAATAGTATTTATGCCACCTTCCTTATGTGGATCATTATTCTAATATCTTTAATTAGTGAACATCTATTTAATTAAGTAGTATTTATATATTTTAGTGAAAATATCTTTAATTAAGTAGTATTTATATATTTTAGTGAACATCTCTTTAATTAAATAATTTTTAACTATGATGATGGGTGTTCCATTCATAAAGTGGTGATTTTACTCACAGGGAACACACATGAAGTTTAATGGATAATTAAGTGTTCATGATATAGTTTTAAAATATTTAGATCCTTTTTCAAACTCAAATAATAGGCCTTGTTCATTTATGAACCCATGTGTGTTTAGAGCAAGGTATTTCATTACAAGATTGAGTGTCTGCAAAGATTCACTTAGTGAATAGTGGATTGAAATAAGAATTATTTAGAGATGTGAAGTGGATACAAAAATAAAAAAAATTTGGGAGATAAATGAAGTGGAAATTTTGTAAAGAGTAGAGAACTTATAGTTTTAGTATTACATAATTAATATATCTAAGTTCAGTAGTCTCTCTTACTAAAGAAGTAGGGCATCCATTGAAGAGATCATATATCATTACAAGAGTAGGATAATTCTGAGATTGGTGTCCTTGTAAGTCTAAGAAGGAAAATTATTATAACATATTTACAAATTTGAAATGATTAAGCATTGAATCATTATTTATATATTTTTATCAAATTGAGTTTCTCTAGGGTATGCATTATATAGCTCTCATGTTGTGTTTGATTTCCTTACATTTTTCCAACACCTTGCAACGAGTCTAACACATGAAACACTTAAGAGAGATAAATTATAAATTAACCTAAAGATAGTTATTTATCATAAAGGATAATTAACTTTGGATTCATTTTTAACTTATATTAAATCACATTGAATTATAGGCATGTATGAATTGGTAGCATGGGTAAAGTGTGAAGGAATGTATGTAATGGATGAAACATATGGGGATTCCCTATGAAGGGTTATATATTATTTTTAATGATGCAAATTATAATAATAAGGAATAGAATAAATATTAAAACAAAATTATTAAAATATTTTATATGGCATTGAACTTGGCTAAAACACCTTTTGAAAAGGGTTCTTATTGGTGAATCTTAGTGTGGAATATCCATCTAGTTTACAAATTAGAATAGTATTAGAGCATGATTTAATTTTACATAAAAAGGGTTTTATAACACATTTACACATTGTGTTATATATTCTTACATGTTTGGTTAACGATAAGGAAGTTTAGGTTTCTTGGTTGCAAAAGTTAAATCATGGGCAATGTTTTAAAGAGAGAAAGGTTTCAGTAACTTGAAGATACATACCAATAAAACAAATGGAATATTTTTAATTAATAAACATGTGGTAGAATTTGGGATAGTAGAATCAATAACTTCAATATATAATTATAATTTCTCATGGATATTATTGAGGAATTACAACTTGAGTTTCAAACCTTGAAAGTGATGTTGAAAAAGTTATAAGTTGATGGTGAAGGAGTGAAGGAAAGAAGACTCTACTATGAAAATAAGACCATCCTTTAATAAATATACACAAAACATGACTAAATTATGGAAATTAAATAATCCATTATTTTAATATTTATTTCCATCAAGATTTATATGCTTCATTTAGTAAATTTAAAAGGCATACTAAGGGATTTGTATCTAATTTTATATCCAAGGCGAATCCCATCAAGAGGGATCATCTCATATAGTATCACTATTGAAAATTGGTAATGGTGTATAGTATTTTCATAGATTAGATGTTTTTTAACATGTCTATGTTAGTTTTGGTATACACAATATAAACTTTAATAATTGTAACAAGTTTGCAGTAGGTTTTTGAATTATTGTAAGGACATGGAATAAATTTGTACTAGAATATTTAAAATAGGTTTTGGTATGATATAAGTTGGTTTGGATTTTTATTTGGAATCTTATTACAGTATCATAACCAAAGGTTGTTCCATGAAGAGAGAATAGATGGTATGATAACTTAATCATCAATACAGGGTGAGAATAACATACATGGTGAGAAGAAATACACTATAAGATTATGGGTTGTGATGTATGTTTTAAAATATATGTTATTTCATTTAATATATTTTGCATTTTTTTATGCAACATGGGAAACTAGAAATGGGAAACTTTGTAAATGGAAATGTATGTTTTCAATCTATCTATGTTGCATTGTTGAATTATAATACACATTATTAAAGGAAATTTTTTATATAAGGTGACTTGTTGTAACACCACTTAAACTATGATTTTTTTTCTTCACTTATTGAATTAATTATAAGCAATAATGAGGATACTATATAAACATATCCTTATGGAGAGTTTCACCCTAGCCTAAAAGAATGTGTGTCACAACAAAGGGTCTAAGAAGAATAGCCAATATGAATATAAAGACATATAAGAGTAAAATAAGGTAAGTTTGTATATATTTTAAGTATTGATGTAATATTTATGAACCTATATTTTTAAGTTTCACATCTAGGAAATCAATCTCTAAGAAAGAGGAGTAAAGTACATGAATACATGATTACAAAAATAGTATCCCATTTGAGAAGATAAAAGGTGAATCTTGATAATTTTAACCAATATTGTTTTGGGAATAAAAGTCTAAAATTTTGTGCTTATGATAAAAAATTTGGATTAATAACTTTATAAAGTTTAGTCAATAAGACTATCGACTATGAAATAGGGGCTAAGAAGTATACCCAATATGTTAAGTCCTAGAAAAGAGATAATTTATGTTGTAAGGGATTAAATAGAATATGATTTTCATGAAAATTACATTTAAATTAAATATTTTTGTTTCTATTAAAATAATTCAAGTTAAAAAAATGAATGTGATTTTGATTTCATATGCAAAAATCATGGCCTTAAGTTAGGGGAATTTTAATGGTTATAAAACTACCAGTTTAAGCATGTGGTAGTTTCTTAACCACCTCAATAGATTTTAGAATTTATATGTTGGTTTTATAATCGCCATGATGTTTTTTAACTATCATATTGAATTTTAAAAACTACATTGGTATTTTTACAATGTCATGTGGCGATTTCACAATCACTTCAATTTTACCCCACATAAAGTGATGATTTTCACTATAGGTAACAAATAAGAAGTTTAATAGAAAAATAATTGTTTATGATTTATTTTTCAACTACTTGGATTATTTTTCAAGATTAAGTAAGGGGTATTGTGCATTTATGATCTCATGGGGGTTTATATGAAGGAAGTTCATTCAAGGATTGAATGTCTAAGAGTATCTACTTGGTGAAGAGTGGATTTAAAAAATGTTTAAAGATGTGTATTTCATGGTAGATGAATAAAAATGAGTGAATGAGAGATCCATAAATTGTAGATAATGTGGTAAAATTTAGATCATCTCTATGTCTAAGACTAAATAGCTAATATATCTAACATCTAATTTGTTAAAGAAGTAATTCATATATTAAAGATTGAACAGATCATTATGATAGTAGGATACCATTGAGGTTGGTGTCCTTGTAAGCACAATAAATTAATTTTAATATTCTATTTTAAATATGAGAAAGCATGGCTTCACTCTTGCTAGATTTTTCTCACATTGATTTTCTCTAGGTAAAGTCTTTTTTATCTCTCTTTCATATTGTATTTGATTTCCTGACTTGAATGTTTTAAACACCTTACAACTAGTATAACACATCAAACACTTAATATATCTCAATAATAAAATATCTAAGTCATATTACTTGTTCTTAAAGGGTAATAAAATTCACTTTTCTTTTACACTTCTATTCAAACACACTAAATTACACACTTATATGGATTAATAACATAGGAAGACTATGAATAAATGTATGTAGCATGTGGGGATTGAAAGTGAAGGCTTTTATAGTATTTTGTTAGTTTATTTATGATATTAATAAGTGTTGGAATACATATTTAAAAATAAAATATTGGGTTTTGTTTTATGGCATAGAAACTGGGATACCACTTGTTTTAAATGATTCATGTTGGTGAATTTTAGTGTGTAATTTTCACCTAGTTTATGGATCAATTCTCTCATTACTAAATTTATTAAAAATTATCAACATGATGCCACTGATTCTGAATCTCTTCAAAATTATCAACTTATTTATCAAATTCATTTTGTTTAACAGTAGTTTATTTATAATAATAATTAAATTATTTCGCGTGTTTTCACTCCTACTTTGAAAAATTATTCTATTTTAACTTATCTACTTGTATTTTTATTTCAAAGCTTGAAGTGATTATTATGATACATACAATGTGTGACTTGTAAAATATGATCAAATTTTTTTAGTAAAGGTATTTAAATCCAAAATTTAGGGTCACTTATAATGATATTATTCTAAACCCATTGGTTTATTAAGTACCTGCATACCTTTTTCATATAGGATTTGTAACTCTAAATTTATAATTATTAAATGTAAAGGAAGAAAATTATCATCATATTATGGCTTTCTATACTTCTTGTTTAGACTATGATCATAATGATAAATTTATAAGTAATGTATTTATGAGGACCTACAAGGATTATGCATTTTGTTAAATTTATGACCCATTCATTCTAATACAACATTAGTTGAGATATTGATAGCTTATTATTTAAATCATCATTGGTATGAATATTATAATTACAAAATTATCCCAAATCAAAAAAGGATCAAATGAGAAAATTAATTAGTATGTGCCTAGATTTAAGACTATGGTTACCAATATGCCTTATAAATTATTAGATATTGGACTTCAAAGTGTCTTTGCTTATAGATTAATTCCAATTAATGAATAAATAGTGGTATTCAACACATAAAATTATTTAATGATATTTTTTCATGTGATTAGATATTTTTAGGTTAATATTTTAGATGCATATTTTACTAAGTACGGTTCATATGATTCAACTTCTAGTGGCACCAAGTTTACATGTAAAATAAATTTCAAGGCAATAAGTAATGAGAATTTCTTTCAACCTGAAATTAATACTAAAAATTTGGTTAGTGGTACATAGAAACCATCTAATAGGCACTTATGAGATTAAAAAAAGAGATCTAGGAAAATTAAAATATCAGGTTAAATTCCACAAAATGTGTTGAAAATATAACCTAAGTGTAATATTATTAATCTACAACCCATTTTATAGTTTGATCATTCAAGACCATTTCCTAAGAATATGATTCAAATTCATTTTTTGATTATCATATAATTGAAGGACATTATTTGAATAGATGCATTACATTGAAGCTTAGAATACATGATCTCATTATTAACAATCAAACTCAAGTAGAAGAAACATATAAAAAATTGAATGAATTAGTGGATCCATAAAATAAACACTTTAAATCTTCTAATAACCCTATTACAATGCGTAGTAATAAAAATATTAATCAAGGAAATGTGCATATGATAGAAAAGAAAGTTCAAAGAGAGACATCAAAAAATTCCACTTATTATTAGCTTTATGGATTTATTAGTGTGGTTAGTGTAAATAAAAGGAAAAGGATGCCTACTCTAAATTTGTTTCATAATATTTTTATCCAAAATTATAGCTATACAACAAGAATTTATTCATAATATATTATATTGGTGAAATTGGAGAAGAAATTGATGGTTTCTTATTGATAATGGTTCATGTATCAATGTATGTAATGTTAAATTTAGCAATGATCTTGGAATACATAGAAAGACTTAAAATTTTCTTCAACATAGATTATGAGATATGATGGTATTGGTTGAGATATGTTAGGTTTTATTATCTTTTATATTATAGTAGTTACTAATAGAATTTTAATTTTTTTCATGTGGTGCCAAATAATGGGTGTTGTGAAGTTTTACTTGGTAGACCATGAATACATAAAATGAGAGAAATACATTCTATTATACAACAATGATTGAAATTTGTACATGAAAATAAATTAATTACAATCATAAGAGATTTATATTTCTATAATAACAAAAAATTAAATAATAAATTTTATTAAAGGAAACAAAAAGTAAATTACCCTCTAACTAGGTCTATGCTATCACTCTATGAGATGACATAAACTATATTATTGTTACTAATTCCCATACTCAACCTATCTATGCCACCACCTCTCCCCTATAGGGTGTATAAAAGTGAAATGAAATAGATTTATTAATCAATCTTAATTTAGAGAATATAAATCCTACTTACAATTGTAATTATTGATATATGGTCATGTCCAAGATGAATCTACTAGACCTAACCAAGGGATATATTAACATAATAACATCATTAGAAAGAGTTCCAAATCCTCCAGTAAATAAAAACCATGCAATAACCCTATCCAGGTCCTATGTTTTCATATTTAAAAAGTAAATGACAAGTAATATAAAATATAATCTAATGTTCACCAAAGCTTGTAGCATAAATTAGGGGTAATAAACATAAAATTCAAACATGCATAGAAGATCTATACTAAAATAGACATATAAATAATCCTAATGTATGAGGTAACAATAAAAATGTAAATATATCTACTCTTACAAAGGAAGAACAAAGTTAGGAATATTTACCTTTGAAGATGAACCTATTGAGCCTCAATATATCCCTTGGACAAGGTGCTTCATAAGAGATTATTGCGTTATGTAAGGATAACAAGTATATATTAGCTCTAGTCTACACAACATATTTATGCATCCAATAGATTGATCCATAAAACAAGATACATATCTCCAAATAAATTATTGAAACCCTAATCTATGATCATCAAGTAGAATGGTGGATAAATATATGCACAATATAACATTCTTCTTATTATATTCCTTTATAAATGATAGAAATGGATGTGCATATATATTTAAAACTAACCCTAAACCTTTTTTAAAGTTTAGCTGACAAGGTCAACCTAATCAACTCTGTATTATTAATTGATAGAAAAGTTAGGTCCTGGTTTAGGTTGACTAGAGTTGACCTAGACTTGTAATATGCTTTTAATAATTTGAATATAGGGTCAACCCAGGTTGATAGTGTAATGTTAACTACATTAAAGGGTATAGGCTTAGGTAAGTATTAAGGAAGGTGGTGAAAATCTTGGAGGAGTGTTCAAGAGAGGAGGCAAGGCTTAGGGAAGTATGTGGGAGAAGGTTGTGTAGATATCAAGTGGTGATATAGGGGACAACAATCTTATAAATTACCAATATTATACCCACCCCTTTCTTGATACAACCTTTAAGGCATGTACTTAGATAAATTAAGATTTGATGGGTTTCTATAATAGATAAAGCATCAATAATTGATAAAATTTTAAAATTTTATGTATATGAATATGCCCCAATCAAATCTCATCATGTGCCATGAAGATGTAATGGGGTATGGTTATTTGGGAAAAGAACATAACAACACATAATGCTAAAGTTAAATAAATTACAGTAAGAAAAAAAAAAGATAAATGAAAGGATAGAATTAAAAATCACATACCTCTACTCATCTTAGTATTGTTGATAATAAATGAAGTGAAAGAAATGAGAAGGCGTCCAATGTAAGGAACATTAGGCAAACTTGTAGAAATTAGTGAAAAGAGAAAAAAAATATTTATTTAAAAAATTATACATTAATATATGAAAATATTCTTTATAATGTTAATATTCTAGAATGTCTTGTGGTTTGGAAAAATATCTAGTAGAAACAAAGATATGGTTGAAAAATTAAATCTAGTGGTAAATATTTGATAGGTAAGTAATTTTTAGTAGTAAATATAATTAGGGAGAAAATAATTCATTTGTTATTTTAATATTTTGAGAAAATAAAGCTCTAAGAGACCCAATTTTAGACTAGAGAGAAATCATGATAAGGAGAATATAACTTAGATGGAGAGGATGCCTGGTAGCCATAATGAGTGCAACATAGGTAATAAATTTTTAGGTAAACTAGGGGTATAATGGGGTACTAGGTAGGAAAATGTCAAACCAATGTATGCCTTAAACATTTATGGTAATACCCCAGGAAAGAATAAACAAGGTTTAAGAACATTTGACCATCCTCACCTAACTATGTTTATTCAAAACTATTACTAATACACAAATACATGAGACTAAAAATGATAGAATTATTCAAGGAAACATCAATGATAAATATCATACTACTATTGAAATATACATAGTAGATCATGAAGATGATGATGAAAATGTTTTTTAATTTATTAAAAATATGGGTACTTTGACACCCTAATTTGACTCTTAATGATAAATGTTCTTAAAGATAAATGTTATCTAATGATTATAATTATTAACATAATTATGGTCATATTATTGGTTATCTTTGTGTAACTATCTACATATGTTTGCAAAGGATCTATTTTTTCATCCATATTTTATTTTTATTATTTATTCTTTAGAGGCATGTTTTTTTATATTTTTCTCTTTTTTGCTTCAATTTCCCTATGATTATGTGTGGATTTATGTAATTCATACATCCTACTCTATTTTATTCTATATTAGCTCACCCACTTAGGTTCCTATTTTCTTTCATACAACTCTAGTTTCCACTTGGTCTCCTAATGCTTTAAGTATTATATTAAATCATGACACTATTTTTTATTTTTATATATTTTTAAAATGATTTAATCTCACTCTATGCCATTTTATGATTAGAATTCATTTACTTATCTTTGTTTTTTTTTAGTATTTATTCTCTACAGGTTGTATTTATTTAATCACTCTTTGATTTTTCTTCTTGTCTTCCTACGGTTTCAATTTTCATTTTTGCATATATTTTTCTATTGTTCCTTGGATTCATTTTATGTTATTTTTTATATTTTGTCCCATTAATTTTATTTATTTTACCATCTAAAAATCCCATGCTAAATTCCAAACGATGACAACACATTTATTTTTTTAAGAAGGCTATAGCATAAGGAATCCCAATAGAAGTTGTGGGCTAGTAGGGATCTCATGTTTTTTTGCACTTTTTTTTAGATTATATTATTTATGTATGTGATTGGATAATATAATTGATTATATTCATGTTTCATATGATTTTTATGGTAGTGATTATTATATCTCTTATAAAATTCCCTTTTCTTTATCTTTTTAATTGATAATTTTTAGTAGATTAGTATATTATGAGTACTCTAGAATACACATTATATGTTCATGATTATATTCCTATGGAATGAGTTATATTGAAAATATTTTTTATATACATTTTATTTATGAGAATATAAAGATAGATGTAGGGTTTATGTGAAACATGTTATAGTTTTATATTTTTCAGTTCATATTAGGTAGTGAAACATCCCATGTTGGGGGAAACACTAAGGGAACTATGAGAGAATATATTGGGACCATTTTAGGTTGAATATTTAATTATTATATCTATAAAATTAGAATATATTTATTAGGACCATTTTAGGTTGAATTTTTATTGATTATATCTATAAAATTAGAATCAATCATAGAGTAAACAAAAAGATGTTGAATCATGTTAAATACTTTAAAAATCACATAAAACACTTTAAAAATGATCCAAACATGCTTAAAAAACATAATACACACTAAATAAACATCAATCACTAGTGTACCTTATCTATTATACATTTATTTCTATTATCCATTTTCTCATATGTATTCATGTGCATGGTATGTTTCTATATTTATGTCTCAAGTGTTCATTTTGTTTTTGGTCACATAGTTAACATATTTTCATAATGATTGATGTGTATTTAGTGTGTATTTTGTTTCTTAAGAATTTTTGGATCATTTTAAAAGTGTTTTATGTGATTTTAAAAGTATTTAACATGATTCAACATCTTTTTGTTTACTCTATGATTGACATGTCTTCACTATGTGTTTTCTATGTGTTTAGAATGATTTTAGGGTATGAAGTGTTCATACATGCTTGGTCACATATGTGACATATTTATTTTTATATCTATTTTTATTTGGTGTTTTTAGTGTCTTATCATGCCATTATTTATATTTTACTTAATGTTTTTAATACTTGCATATGTTTCCATGAATTTTATCATGCATATATTAGAGTAAAATACCCATAGTTATGATTTATATTAATTATATATTATATTTAAATGATGAATCTATTTAGTTTTTTTACTACTTACATTCATTACATATGAGGAATTTAATCACCTAAAAATGACACTTGAGTGTTAAGAGTGTTACTTGAGACCACCCATCCCTAGATTCACCATAGACCTATTCTAGGTCATATTCAGACAATTATCTAACCTTTATGTGGGCCATATGCATCCCTAAATATTTATAAATCAGTTATAGACCCTAATTTTATCATCTTGACCCCTAGTGCCTCAGGTTCTACCACTTGGACACTAGTACCATAATTTGGATTGTATCACCCCATGGTGCTAGTATCCTACTTTTGGTGTTATTATCCTTTTCCATATTTTTGTTACCAATGGATATATTTTTAAATGATAAACCACTTAGGGTTGGCCTAGACCTCTTTTAAGACCCACCCACACAAACACTATAAAAATATATATACTTGACTTTTATCCCTTTATCCATGAGATGGAAATTATATGAAAATTACATAAACAAACTTAAAACAAGTTATGCATAATCAATAATATCAATCCCTATTCTACCTTACTTATTCATACAACCATATAAAACATTCTTAAGCTCATATTACTCAATTTTAAAATCTCAATCACATTCAAAGTACTCATTCTAACATTCATTCTAACTTCACTTACACTTGCAATATCACTTAGGTGGGGAGAACTACATCAGGGTTGATCCCTCTTCAAAGTATTGGTATGTAGGAAAATCTCATCACAAAGGGGTTTTGAGGATGTCCAACCTACCAAACTAACAACACACTTATTAATTGTTCCAAATGGATGCCATAAAAACATGGAGGTTTAGAGTTCATATATAAAATTCATTAAAATAGGTAATTTACAAAGATATAGAACTTGTGTGCAAAAGAACAAGCTTGGTAGATCCATACATAGGTGGACCTAGAAGTTTATAATAGTTATGCACAAGGGACACTGGCACCAAAATAGGGAAACTATTTTCACATGGTACTAATATCCAATTAGGGTGTTACTATCAAGGAAGGGTTTTGATACTTAGATCATATTTACAACATCTTGATCAACTTTTGTGACAATTTTTAGCCTCTACATCATTTATCTCATTCTATTTTCAGCTAAGTACTTGTTTACATCATTTATTTATATTATTATAAAGGTCAAAATAGGCCAATTCTATTACAAATTAGTGTCTATATTTATTTTATATTTTTACATTAATTTACTATACTCAGACCCTTTAATAATATAGGCTTCAATACCATAACCCTAAATAGTTAAAATATTTAGTGAACCCAACTTAATTTAAATATTGAAAAAACCCTAATCATATATAACCCTAGAGTTTTTGTTTTTAGCCTTTTCATACCCACACTAAGATCTTAGATCCATATATTTTCTAATTTGTATTTGATATAATCATGATAATAATGAAAGATAAAGTTTATCACTTTTTAATACAAAGCTTTCTAGCTTCCTTTGTATGCTTGTTTCCTTTCATATGGAATTAATTAAAAGATTACATAAACACATATGTAAAATATGATTTATATTAGTTAAAATTTATGTCATTTCATTATATCTCTAGCATGTTATTATTCTATTATGTGGAATTTAATTAAGAATCAAATCCTTCCACACATACATGATCAATTATATATAGTTTATTGGACTTAATCCATATATTTAATAATCTAAAAACCATATTTAAAGTTTCAATGTCATATTATATGTACATGAAATATCTCCTTCTCCTCCTCATCTCCATGAGGGTGATAGATAATTTCCCTTTACATAGGTCCATGCTATCACTCTATGAGATGACATAAACTATACTATTGTTACTAATACCCATACTCAGCCTATCCATGCCACAACATCTTCCCTATAGGGTGTATATAAAATGAAATGAAACATATTTATTAATAAATCCTATCTCAGAGAAGATAAATCATACTTACACTTGTAATTATTGATATAAGGTCATGGCCAAGATGAATCTACTAGACCTAATCAAGGGATCTCTTAACATAATAGCATCACTAGAGAGGGTTCCAAATCTTATAGTCAATAAAAACCATGAAATAACCCTACATATGTCTTATTTTTTCATATTAAAAAAGTAAATTATAGGTAATGTAAAATATAATCTAGTGCTCACTAAAGCTTATGGAACAAAGTGGGGGTAATAAACATAAAAAACAAACATGCATAGAAGATCTATACTAACATTAATGTATAAATAATGCTAATGTATGAGATAAAAATAAAAATGCAAATATATCTACTCTTAAGAAAAAGGAATAAAGTTAGGAATACTTGCCTTTTAAGATAAACCTATTGAGCCTCCATATCTCCCTTGGACAAGGTACATTGTAACAGATTATTGTGGTATGTAAGGATAACAAGGATAAGTTAGCTCTAGGCTATATAACATCTCTATGCATCTAAAAGACTTATACATAATACAAGACACATATCTCCAAATAAATTATTGAAACCCTAATCTATGCTTCTCAAGTAGAATGGTGGATAAACAAATGCATAATATAATATTCTTCTTATTCTCTTCCTTTATAAATGATAGAATTGATGTGAATATATAGTTGAATCTAACCCTAAAACTTTTTAAAATTTTATATAACAAGGTCAACCTAATCAAATCTATATTATTAATTGATAAAAATGAGTTAGGTCCTGATATAAGTTGACTAGAGTGGACCTAGACCTGTAACATGCTTTTAACAATTTGAATATAAGGTCAGCCTAGGTTGATAGTGTAATTCAAAATATAAAAATGGGTTTAGGCTTAAGTAAGTGTTAAGTAAGGTGGTGAAAATATTGGAGTGTTTAAGAGAGGAGGCATGGGTTAGGGAAGTGTGTAGGAGAAAATTATGTAGATATCAAATGGTGGTATAGGGGACAACACTCTTATAGAACACTAATGGTCTACCCACCCTTTTCTCAGTGCACCCTTTAAGGTATGAACTTAGAGAAATTGAGACTTGATGGGTTCTTATAAGAGATTAATCATCAATAATTGATAAAGTTTTAAAATATTACGTGTATAAGTATTCCCCACTCAAAGCTCATCATGTGCCATGAAGATGTAATGGGGCATGGTGCTTTGGGAAAAGAACATAACAACACACAACATTGAAGCTAATTAAATTAAAGTAAGAATAAAATAAGATAAATGAAAGGATAGAATTAAAAAACACATACCTTTACTCAACTTAGTATTGTAGATAATAAATGAAGTGAAAGAAATGAGAAGGTGTCCAATGTAGGGAACATTAGGTAAACCTATAGAAATTAGTGAAAACAATTAATTTTTTTTTCAAAAATTATACATGTAATATGTGAAAAGATTCTCTATCATGTTAATATTATATAATGTCTTGTGGTTTGGAAAAATATATATTAGAAATAAAAATATGGTTGAAAAATTAAATATTAGGGTAAATATTTGATAGGTAAATAATTTTTAATAGTAAATATAAATAGGGTGAAAAATAATTCATTTGTTATTTTTAATATTTTAAGAAAAAATGCTCTAAGAGACCTAATTCCAAACTAGAAATAAGCCATGATAATGAGAATATAAATTAGATGGGGAGGATGACTGGTAGCCACAACGATCATAATACAAGTAAATTTTTTTAGGTAAACTAAGGGTATAATGGGGTACTAGGTAGAAAAATTTTAGACCAATAAATTATTAAGACATTTATGGTAAATGGTCAAAAAGTCATCGTAGGTGAAATATATATTCGACCTAGTCAGCTTAGTTTGTAAGGTGAGAAGAAAATAAGGGACTAATTGCATAGTACTGGGCCAATATAGTATTGTTGAAGGTGGACAAATGCATAATAGTAGGCTGATTTATTTTTAAAAGGGAAGATGGTTGATTAAGTAAATTTTGGTTGATGTAGTTGGTAGTAAGTGGTCATTATAGTTTACTAAAGGGGAATGAATATTTACCATAGGGATGATGTAGTATGATAAGGGTAAAGGTTTGATTTAGTATCAAATAGGCCAATATAGTCTGAAAGAAAAAGGTCGACTTAGTATCAAATGGGATGATGGTGTATAAAAATAAGAAGACATAAGAAACTAAATTAAACCAGCTTAATTTTGAAAATTTTGAGAATGTATTTTAATTATTTATGACATGGAGATTCTATACATCCTTTTTTTTATATTTTATAGAGATAGTGGAGATATTAGCACTAGGTAGATACATCATGGCTACCAGATTTATTAGATTATTTTATTTGAATGGATAGAGCTTGATTGGTCACCTTGGGCTTTGGTAGAATTATGGAGATGAGATGGATCCCTTGAGTGTTGATTTCAATGTCATATTCCTAGAAGCAAGTGAATAGTTGATCAACACTTTTTATGAGAGGTGGATGGGGACACCATTAAGGTGGAGATTACTCTAGAGGACATCCACACATTGCTTTTAATTTTTATAGGTGGGACATCGATGACCACTAATACACCAACGTCTAAGGATTAGAGACAAGCATTAGCCCAATTAGATTCACCCTCAGTTGAGGGTGAACATGTTTGATGTTTTTATTTTAACCATTCTAAACATCTATAAGTTAGTGATAAGGCTTGTCATAACATGAACCCTATGTCATAATTCAAAGGATAAGGTGCGACTATATAAAATAGCCTTGTGCCAATGCATATTAGATCATTAATTACTCTAAAATTTTGGTTTTATTATTTGGGTCTACCTCATTCTTGATATGTATGGGATGTTGTTTAGAGGGTAGAAGATGATGAGACCAATGCTTTTTCTTAATGTATGGATATATGAGAGGTTTCCCATATATTGGCAAGTTTGGTTACCCCATATAGTTAGTGATAGGTTATCTTGAGTCTTGTAATGGTCATAAGACCATGTAGTATAGGACATAACCCATGTTCCATCCTTATAGACTATCATAGAGGATAGATCATGTGATAACCCTATACTCACATAGCTTCTATATGGCCTAGTTGGTCTACCATTATGACAAGTTTGGCATTTATGTGTATCATAGGCCACTAAACTTCATGGGTGGAGCCACAACTAGTGGCACACATACTAAGATTTATAAGATTCCCCCATATCGTGGCTCTTATAGTAGTACATACTTATTGGGCATGACATGCTAGATATGAGAAGGACACAAGGTAGAGGGATGTCTATGGAGATACTAGTGATGAGGCCTTAATGTGCTAGACTAGGGGTTGGTCGAACATGATAGAAGGTGGTAGTAGATATGGTAGGAGATGTAATGGGTGTGGATGCAAGAGCACAAGTCACTATAATAGAGGTAATAGTGACCATTGCATGCTCATCATATAAAGAGGCACCATCAATATGAGGAGATGCAAGTGATAGATATTGAATAGAGGGATATAATAGGTACTCCAAGGCATAGTTGGTCTATAAAGGCACCCTTGAGGAAAGGATCATGAAGGGATTGGGTGGAAAATCTTATATTTTAATTAGAGTAGATGCAATTGATGAAGGAGGTGCTCAAAGATTGTATATATGGGGTGACTATGATTGATGACACTGTTATTGGTGAGAAATGTTTTTAAGTCTAAATTAAATTTTTGATATATAACACAATTACATTATGATTATGGTAGATAGATTATTTGATATATATATATATATATATATATATATATATATATATATATATATATATATATTAGGTCTAATGTTTATCTAGTTTTGGTTTTGTAGATCCTATGATAGATGAGATCATATGGAAAAATTTAGTTATGGCTACACACTATGACATTTTGGATGGAGTGATGGCACCATACAACTTGACCACTTTGGATGATCTTAAGGTTCCATTTGCCCCAACCTAGGTAGGCTAGTTTAGACTAGTGGTAGAAGCCACAAGGATGTTGTAGGCATGTAGTGATAAGTTATAGCCACTAGTAAGGGTTGAATCTAAAGAGGAACATGCCTATCAATCCGTAGCATAGGAGAGAGATATGCATATGGTGACCACCATCCAGCTACAATAGGTGTAGGCCTAGGTGTCTAATTTATAGGGATAATTTTTTGGATTAAGATCCTGGATTGTCTCTTTATAATGTACTATTTAGAATGGATAGTCATATGCATCGATGGGTAGCATGGTTGGACCATAAGATAAACATGATAAATCAAAACCTTAGAGATATAGAAATTGTATTCTGTACCTTCTATTATATGAAACACATGATATATATATATATATATATATATAGACAGTTATATTGATCTAATTAGTTGTACTTGGATTTGGATGTGGATGCATGGATATAATTCCTTTTTAGCACATGTATTTAGTTTTTTTTGTATATGATATGGGAAATATGTGATATATGTTTTCTTTTATGGCATTTTTTGAGACACATGCGTGGTTAAAAATTAAGAAAATGAAAATGTTTTGGAAAAGTATAAGTAATCAAAACAAATGTAATACACATTATATCATGATGGGAAATACATAATAAAAAATATGACTAAATATAATAAACCAAAGATGATAAAAAAAAGGTAAAAAAAAATTTCAAACCTATATACAAAATTTCACCAAGTTAAAACAAATAAAAGTATACTATATCATGTTGGAAATTATGAAAATATTAGAATAAAATGGATAACACATGAAAAACCAATGGTATAAAAACAAAATAATTAAATTAAATCAAACATACTAAATCATGTTGGGAAGTGTAAAAATAAAGATAAAATGTAAAAGGGGATTAAATTTATCACACTAATTCAATTTGTGAAGTACAAAAAATTTAATAAAATGGTTTTAAGCATACATGCAATCAAAAAAATAATAAAATAAAAATAAAAGAGTTATGAAGTAGGCATAAAACATACTAAATCAATATTGGAATTCTATCAATGATGTGAAAATCATAATCAAATACTACTTATCTCAAATGTCATGCATGAATTTTCATTGTGACTTTGTTATAGTAGGAACTAGGTATTGGAATATTTTGTGAGGAGGGCCTAGTCCTATCTTACACTGTAACTCTGAAAAAATTATGGGAAAGTTTTTTAAAAGATGTTTGTAATGTGGTAATTTTTGTCCATGGTCTTACATTGTAACTCACAAAATAAAATTCTAGGCGGAATGATCAGTTAACAAAATAATATATTTGAAGAATAAATATTATGAATTTTGTAATGAAAGAGGGAATGTAAAAATGATGACATAGGCATCTATGAGAAGAACTTAAGAAATATAAGGCATACTACATATAAAGGAGAGACACTAAGATTTTAGTGACCATCAAAATACAAAGGATACCTACTCACAATAAGCACAAAGTGGTATATGCAAATAGGTCATTTACTAATATTAAATCATGTTGGTTATATGAAAAAGAAAATTAAAATGGACCTACCTTCCCACAACATGTTACTCATTCCTTAAGAGCTCTTACACAGTTTTCAGTCCACTATAAATATTGGATGTTTGTGTGATAAAGTAGGTAGCACTAAAATATTTTTTATTCTCCTTTCCCAATATACTAGCCTATCACACCCCAATGGACATTGAATTTATCATGAGGCCAATTGTGGAGTTTGAGGTTTAATTAGAAAAAAAGAGATGTGATATGAATCATATATTTTATTATGATTTGACTTTTGAGATTATATGTTGCCTTTTATATCATTGCCTTTTATTTAAATGATTGGGATTTTAATTATTATGGATTTTATGATTCCTCCTCCATATAAATTTGGAATAACCAACATGAGTGATGGAAGCGATACACATGAATGAGCTTTAGATTTTTATTAAAGGAGGATAAATATCTAAAGATAGGATCAACTAAACACTTAGTCTTACCTATGAACTAGCATGTAATCTCAAGTTTCAACTATCAGTATGCTTAGAATTTGAAAGGCATATAAGGGAATAAAAGGAGATCCAAAGTAGATTGGTAGAATATAATTACAATGAGATGTCTTGTTTGCTAACTGATCATGTGGTAAATAAAGATTACTAAGGGGATCAAGGTTTGCATAACTGAGTCACAATAATAGTTATCTAAGTTTTTGAGAAAAGATAACAAATAATCAAAGACAAATACATGAAATAAATGAACTCATATAAATAAGTGTGAAATCATGGAAAGAACAAAAAACAATCCATAAGAAAGGATGAAATTAAATGAAATCATATACAATACATAAATCATGATATAAATATCCATGTAATAATACAAGTGAAACCAAATTTGATACATATTCAAATGATATAAGATATATAAAAGTGGATCACAAATACAATCCAAAATTATAGTGAAGAACAAAGTGAAAGAATACCATGTCATGTTCATAAATACTAATAAAGTTGTCCATAAATATTATCCATGACATTTTAGGGATATTATCCAAAATTATGATGGGTACTGCATTGGTGTCAAAGATAATATACCTCCCTATATTTATGGATATACTTAGGTAATAAATTGGGAAGAGATATAGTCTTATCTTTGGGTTGAGTAAGGGTAGGATGAAATGTGTCAATATATTATGGAAGCTTTCAATAATGGGTGGAAGAATGATTATCTATTTCATAGAAGTAAAAAATATGCTTGTTAGTAGACTTTGGGTTTCTACTAATGGAAGAGGTAGAAGGAAAAGCTAGGTAAGGATGATTTAACTCACATTATCTAGTATATAGACCAAAAAATTTGTGAATGTCATAGTAGGGTTGATTGGCCCATTGGTCAAGTATGGGATCAAGCTGTGGTGAAGGAAGAAGGCCATCAACAAGGGAAGGTGGGAAAAAAATAGAAACTGGACTTGGATCATCTATAGGTAAATTAGGATCAAAAGTAGGATGAGGCTCAATTGAAAGTAAAGAAAGAGTAGGGACCTAGCTAGGTTTAGCTAAAGGTGAGGTTGTAAATTTAGAAAGATTAAGAGTAATATCTAACATCTATAGGGGAATAAAAATATAAGGATAATTATATCAATAAAAATGGTAAGGGTTGGTCATGGCATGATCCATGAGTATGATTCTAAGAGGATCTTCTAAAATTGGAGGTGTACCATGTGATCACTCCATTTTTACCCCACAAAAAATAGGAAAAATACTAGAATTGGGAAATATGAATGAAGGAATGTGATAATACTAATGAAAAGAATTAAAAAAATCAAAATGATATCAAAGTATCATATCATCTCTAGTCTAAATAAGCCCTCCTAGAAATGGTTATCTAAAGTGTAATCATCATCATAATCAAGTGTATGGAGGTTGATGGTATAGTTTGGTATGATCTTTTCATAAGAATTTAATCAATCAATAGAATTTATAATCTTAGTTAAGACCACAAGTATATCATCAATAAGAAGTTGACGAGAGTGAGGATGTAGGGATGGTGGAAGTTGGGCGATGATATGAGGGAATAGATCAAATTTTTTGATCGTGAAGCTTATCTCATCTAGCTCATCATAATTGTAATTGATGAGGTTAGGTGGAATGTTCCTAATGAGTTTAGGGTTACCATTATAACCTTAGGTAGAATAGAGAGGCTAATTTAAACATTGAGATTTTGTAAATGGGATATTAGGCAAAGTTTTAAGGGTAGGAATTTTAAAGACACAACATTCTTGTAATTGTTCAAAATTTTAAGGGCTTGTGTCTTTGAATCTTATAAATAGCACCATTATGGGGGAATTTTATGAATTAGCATGTGAATGAGTTAATAAACCTCATGTGATGATTCTAAGGTCTACCAATTAGGATGTTATAAGAGAGGGAAAAGTTAAAAATCATAACTTTCATGCAGACAATGATAAGAGAGATAGTAATATAAAGACACATACAACCTAAAGTAGGCATTTGCCTTATATCATAGCATTAACATGTTTTATGTGTGGAATTAATATTACACTCAAAATATCTAAGAGTTTTTATGAAATAAAGGGAGGAAACACAATTACTTTAACCCTTATCAATCAAAGCACACTTGATTGGGATATCACTGACTTAGATGTTGATGAATAGGGGAGGATCATATGCACTAAGTATAATCTCACTTAGAATCATGGAAGTGATAATCAAATTAAGAAAAAGAGAAATGTCCATTATTTCATCAACATGTATGAACATATATTACCATTGTTGAAGTATACTATCTTCAGACATGGATAAGGTAGCTTTGCATCCTACTAGAGGATTATGAAGGATGTTCATTTCAAATAGAAATTTATTTATATGGTTGTGATGATGGGGAGAAGTTATCATTAGTCCAAGAAAAGGTATTTGAGATTGGATATGATAAATTTATACAATGGGGTCTCATTCATCATAACCCATTGGAGGATTACTAGATAGAGGTGATAATGTTACAAGATCTCTTGAGAAGGAGGGTTTTAAGTGCAATCAAATTTGTGTTGGTAAGATATAGTTAGTTTAGTTTGAGAACAAATAGGTTGATTATATTTAGATGTGGGATATTTTATTTAGGTATTTCTTGTGATTGGGTTGAATAAATGTGATTAAAAGGTAAGGGAATGTTGTCTATGTGTGTAGATGTTGGGGGAATATTAGAGATAGTGTGAGAGGTATTATCTAGTTGAGATGTTAAAGGTAGTTATTGGAAGGTTATAAGGTTCTCATATGCCAAATATATGGAATGAGAGGGGCAAGTGTCTTGAATGATGTGGAATGTTTGAGAGGTTTGGTGCATGTGTTAGATTAAAATCAATAAAAGAAACTACCCTTCATATGTTAGTCATATTTACCACATTTTATTCATTTCTAGTGAGGTATATAATACTTTAAACATTATTTGTGGAAGGATTAGGGTTTTCATTGTTATCTTGATGATTAGGAAGAGTATCTGTATATATATCGAGATGAAAATTAGCTTGATTTAAAGCTTGATTTTCATTTTATGTTTCATGAAATTTAAAGGCTATGTCATATTATTATTGGCACTTGTGAATGAATGATTCATGTTAAAAATTTGGGCCAAGAATAAAATTCAAAGATAAATTATGAAATTATCCAAAATCCTTATGAGAATGGCCCCAACTTGCATGAAACCAAAACAAAATAATTGGATCATACCATGTTTTCATTGGATGAGTGGGGTCAAGTTCTTGTGGTAGAGGTCATAGAAGATGCTTTTGAAGCTTGTCTAAGAATAATGATTTGTGGAAATTAATGTTGTTTTTTTGAGAAAATGTAAGATTGTGAGTGTTGTTCGGAGGGGGCACATGCTCCATAGTGTCATTGGGAGTGATGGCTTGAATGTATGTCATAAGTATCAATGACATCATCATTGTTAGCATTAAATTTTTTATTTTTAATGAGCATGCAATTACCCACATTGGGTTGAAATGGTTCAAATTGGTGCATGAGAAAATATTGTCTCTTAGCTTGGTCAAGGGATTCTTCCAAAGTTTTTGGAGAGAAAGAGATTCCTAACATGATATTACAAATTGGGATAGAGAACATTGGTGTATAAATAAAAAAAATATTATCATCCACCATATGCTCAAATTTATTAGACAAGTTCTTCCAACATTTTATGAAAGATTGTGCCATTTCAGACTCAAGTTGTTTAAAATTTGTGAAGTGATCTAAGGTATTCTCAGGGAGATCACTAGTTTGAAACTCTTGTACTAAGGAGTTAACCAAATCATCCAAGCTAGTGATAGAATAGATTTTTAGTTGATTTTACCAATCTAAATAATATCTAGAGAGTGTTTTAGCTAATATCTTTGTAGCCACAAAAGTGTTACGTATGACCAATCTTTATAGAGATTATGATATTTTTTAATATTTAATGTGGGATCAGTAGACCTATTATAATGGATGGTTGGGGTGATACTTCCTATGTCAATATTAGAAATTTGAGGTACTAGAGGTTCATTTTGTAGATGTTTGATCATTTCATTAATGATAAGTGGTTGAGGAAAAAGGTTACCATGGGAATCCCTAAGGGGGTTAAGATGGGGAATTTAGATTTTTTGCTCTGCATAAAACCCATTGGGGTTGATTTTGAAGGTGAATGAGATGGTTTTGCATCTACATCATTTGATTTACATTATTGGTTGGAAAATTAGGCATCTGATTGAGTGTGTGTAGTAAAGTTTGATGAGTTTGGGAAGTATGTTGACTATTGTGTTTAACATGTAAAGCATTTTTATTGGTATTAGTGTCTTGGGTTACACTATGAGTAGTATCATGCACTCCACTAGTTGCATGGCAATCATTGGTACAAAAATAAAAGCTAGTATCTGTTGATCATATTTGACCCAAGTTAAATCGGGTCACCCCCTATAGTTTTAAATTTTATATAGGTGTCTAATGTTTGTCATGGTCTTGTCATGGTCCCAAGTAGTCTTATATAGTCCCATATGGTCATATGTGTCCTTTTTTTATCATTGTCTAGGTTTTAGTCTTAGTTTCACATATTTAGTCCTCTGGTCAAGTGAAAGGTCCTATATAGTCAAATTTGGTCAAAGGTATGATATGATCTAGAGTCATTGTAAAAGATTATTTTTACATCATTTAATGGCATATTATCATGCAATAACCTTTATTTGACTCTCAATTACAAAAAATGTTAATTTGTCCACTTTCTGGCCCATGTAGAAAAGTTGGACATACCATTTCAAGAGGATAACGTTTAAAAAGGATTATAAATGTCCTTGATGTGATATGTTGGTCAAATAATGGTTAGGAGTAGTCAAAATCTAACAAAATCTATAGTTTAACTCCTAATCTTTGTAAAATGACACTTTTCAAGTACTTATATGGCCTTATAGGATCAATTTTTAGTTGAAAATGGTTTATAAGTGTCTCTTGGGATCTCTTAGCCCATTTTATATCTTTGTCCTAAGTTTTAGTTTTAAATAACACTCTAAACACTTTTTCTCCTCCACCGCTACCTTCACAAGCACAAAAGGCAAATTTTCATTGAATGATACAACCAAGAGAGAGAGAATTAGGTGATAAAAATTTGGAAATTGTTAGGCATCCAAGAAATCTTGAAATAAGTGGAATTTTTTTAATATATTTTTGGCATATTCTTTATGAACAATTGTTAAGACCCCAAACTGGTCATAAACCTCTCTTAAACCCAAATAGTTGCTAGTCATGGAAAAAAGGCCTCAAATTCCCATTTAATGACATAGTTTTCTCCTAAAATCTCTTGGATATTATTTAGGAATACAAGGGGGTTACCAAAATGAACTTTTATACTAAATTCACTTGTATGTATTTGTAAAAATACCTCATGTTTGTATGCTTTGGTGTTTTAAATGTGTTTTGAGAAGTGGGAGCTTACAAATAATGGGATGAGGTCACTTAGGACTTTTTATATCAATTAAAGTTCAAAATATTTCATATGAAATTATGTAAATGACCAAACCATGCCCATTTTTCAAAGGAAATCATAAATAGGCTCAAAATGAGACTAGTTGGTAAGGCCATTTATTGGTTTACATACCTCCATAGGCTATTAGAACCCAAAAATTGACTTGGAATTTGATGATGGCCTAGGGAAATTGAATCACATGATTTTGGGTGATTTCACACATGTAATAAGTCTTGAGTAAGAAAATAGGCTCTAAATAAAGGAGGTCTAATTAAGGCCTAATTCAAGAAAGAGAAAGGCAAAAAAGATAGACTTCCACTCAAAGTCAGAAGATGGAATTTAACATTGAGATATAAGGACATATAAGATCCTATAATATGCCCTTATTTTCTCAATATCATCCATAAAAATCACTATTATAAACTCAAGTTGCACCCTAATGAAGTATATTACTTAGATCTCCTTCAAACTTGAACTAACATTGGATTGGTATAAAGGTTTTGGGATACCTATAACTTAGACCAATCCTCTAGATTATGAGGATAACTCCTATGATATATCACCTTTAAATATTTTTAATAAATATACTTTTTTTTGGGGGTGAAAATATTTATAAAGATAATTGAAATGGAAAATATATACTAACAATGGTGATGCACCAATACTTTCATCCACTCAATTTGAACTCCAACTAACATTAATAATCAATGTAAATCACTGAATCTTACAACTCTAAGGGGCTACTATGCAATAGTGTTTCACATAAATGTTTCATCAAGTGATAAAACCATGAGGTAAATGATGGAAGCTCTAACTCAAGATACTGACTAGTCAATATCTCTACTGTTATCTTAGTCACTCAACATCAAACACTATAAATGACCTACATAAGATCACATACTAGTAACTAAGTGAGATTAGGACCTGCCAAGGGAGAAAACACTACCACATGTGCAAATAAAACTAATATAAACACACTAAAAATTTATTAAGGAATCTAAAAATAGTCATTTTATTCACTTAAGAGGTTACAAAGCTCAATCTTGGTAGAGTTTCATCATGCCCAAGAGAGGGATAAAAAAAGGCTTAAAAGCCTCCATATAGAGAACATGAAGAGATAAAAATACAAAATAATGATGTAGAAGAGAGAATAAATATTCATCTAATCATTAACTAAATTAAAAAATTTGTTACAACTTGCTACAAATAGTCCTCAAGACATCTTTCTATGTTTAGTGCTCTTGCATGCTCCTTGAATGAGTTCTTTAACATTGAAAACAAGGTGGTGGTTGTAATTGGTTTATTCAAACTCCTCTTCTAGAATTATATGCCATTATGTGTCAAATAAATCTAATTGAAGTTCAGTCATGCATTGATTATCTCTTAAGGGTTTATTAACTCATGATAATAATCAATTATGTGTTTATTGACAACTCAAGGACTAGTTGTGCATTGAAATTCCACTTAAAGACTAGTTAACTCATTCCTCAGCCATTAAGGATTTATTATTCATGTGATTTCTACTTAATAAAATTTGTGTGGCATGGATACTCTATATCAACCCTTCTCAATAGCCTTCAATGCCATTTTCCACTTTAATTGATTGACCAAATAAGTCTACTAGGCTAATTAGGCCTAGTAGCCTAACTTATTGCACTTGATGCCTCTAAACTCCTAAATTAAACCATTATAACCTAAAAATATAGTGATTTTTAGTCTTTGTAAAACCTCTCATGTCATGAAATAGGTCCTCTAAGACAAGAAACACCTACAAATCTATCAAACTAGGTGAATAGGTCGCCTTGTTCTTCACTGCTATAGATTGGTTATGTTGAATGAATTCATAGGGGCACTTAAAATCATGGTTTTGATCATTTTATGAATTAATGAAGTATAACAAGTGTCAATATTCACTCTCCAATGATCGGAACTTCCTTTAATTACCTTGTACCTCTCCTTCTACACTTTTTCTTCTTAAAATCCTATTTTTTTATCATGTCCACACACCATTCATATAAAAAAATTACATGGACATGAATCTCTTATAGTCTACTAGAATATATAGGTGTTATTTATGTGGTTTAAATTTGTTTGGGTGCATTTCTTTTCAAATATTCTCCATTAAGTTTGTAGTAGGGTTTTACAAGGTTTTAGGGGTCTAAACTTCTTAGCAATAGTTAATAGCATATGTACCCATTATTAAAAAATTCTTACCATATATATTGGGTAAATTATCCCCATCAAACAACCATAATAATCTCAATCCCCCATGAAAAACATCACTCATGATGTGTACATGATGAAGTGGTGTTTGAATGGATGTCTTATACTGTATAAGTAGTTTAAAGCCCAAAAATGACAAGCTTGTTTCATTAAATTAATTATAACAATTAATTAAAGTCTTAAAATTACCCTCAACCTTATTCTGATGATCACCATGTGAAAATAAGCCTAGATGAGTTTAAAATGGTGGCAGGATCTTTTAATGGTTTTAATCCTACCTACATGTTCTATCCCTCAAGGGCATAATTATATGAAAATATTAATGTGATCACTTTAATTAGTTGTGTGAATACTTATTATCATTTTAATATTCTTAAAAAACCCAAAATTAGGTTTTAACCCTTTTTCAAACCTTATATCCCTCCAAGAAGATTTCCTATCTCCATATCTAATTGTCAGTAGATAAGCATATGACTCTGACCAAATATTGGATACTTAAAATGATAATGTGACCTCATTAAGATGATTTATATATAAAAACACTCATTATTAACACTTTTACCAATATTTAAAATTTGATCATGCCTTTAGAGGCCTGTAGATGCAGTTTTATTAAGAATAGCTTAAGTTGCTTGTGTTTCCAATAGACCTATGATTGAATCTTCATATCATGTTTGTATTTAGGTATAGGAATTATAATAAGTATTTATTATTATTAAAAATAATTATTTAAATTATCCTTACCCTTCACTATTCATTTTTTTAACCTATGCATGTTATCAATATATCATCTCTCCTTAAAGACCTCGATGTGATTGTCTTTGCTAACACCATCATAAGTGTTGATTTAGAATTTATAGGTGATTAATATCCATTAAATAACCATTTAAAACCCTTTATACCTCCCAAGTCATTTTCAACATCTTATCGATTCTTCCTTTAGTATATTTTCTCTTTAAATAGTGTTCTTTATCTCTTATAGTCTTTATTTCCTACACAGGCTTATGTACTATACTTTCATGAGTTGTCAGTACTTTTAATAAATATAATTATTTTTATGAAGGTTTAAAGATATAAATTTGTGATATTAAAACATAGGTGACTTCATAAGTTTCCTCCTTGGTTGAAATGTATCTTGAATTTCACCTTTAGTGTATATGGATATATCAATGCAATTGACCCTAGGATAATTGTGTGTGGACATTTCAAACATGACCTTGACTATAGCTCTTGCTTGGGGAAATCCTATATATAACTTGAATTATTCCAAATTTATATTTTTCTTGTGAAACTTCAATTTTATCATTGTAACCTTCCATAGGTATTATTATCTCATCCTCTTTATAACTTGGAGATAAACTTATCCTGAGAAAGTTATAGATGATAGTTAACTGAGGTGAATGACTCTGGTATTTTGAAATTGAAGTTCATGGATTGATATAACTATCCACACTATTCTAAGTGGATTAAAAACCTACATAGTAACCTCATTGAATTAAAGGCATAAAACACCTTCTTCATAGTCTTGATCTTGGTGAAGGATGTCCATACTTCAAGATCCCTCTAACCCTACTATAGGTGGAGATTCTTGTGAAAATACGACCTATTTTTAGTTTTATCCATCCTTAGGGTTACCTTTTATCTAAGTATCATACCCATCACCTTTCAACACTTCCTTCTCATCACTCTACATTCTGAACATAGACCTTTCTAATTCTTAGACTATATTGTGTGTCAGAACTTGATCCTTATATGGACTATGCATAGTTTTAGGTCTTAAACAACACCAAAAAACATATTATTTAATCTCAAAAATTCTCTCACCTTGATTTAATTTATTATTGTTTCATATCTCCCTTATAACATCCAAATCTCTCCTTATTTTCATCTTTAATCTCACCTCTTGCTATCATGGATGTAGGTGGAGAATCCTTTGTTAATTTTATGGATTGACGGTAGGGATTGGGTGATAGAGAATCTTGAGGAGGATACCAACATGTCCATATGTTCTTTAAAACTTAAAAAGAGTGAAAAATTTACTTCACATTCATAAATTCTTAAATGTTCCTTGAGTGACCTTAACAAGACTGTATATGTTTATTAACCTTGGTTTTAGATGATCTTCAAGCTCTATTTAATACTATATATGATTGCACAATCATACACTCATTACCATTAAAGTTTCTAACCTCTTTAATCTTCTTTGGAAGTGAAAAATTATGTGGAATAGAGTGTAGAGGTAGTGATAGCTGATGGATGATGGAGAAACATTAAATGGAAATGGAAATATAAGCTTATATAATGATGAATGGTAGTGATAAGACTGTGAGATGGGATTGCACAAGAGGGAGGTGAAATGAACATGTGAAGTGTATGTCAATACCATTTTTAATGGTCTCAAGTAAGCATAATCACACCCTTAACAAAATATAATAATTTAGAGGCATTTAGACAAGCATATATTGCTAAAATGGAAACCTAGGATTCATCAAAAACCTTAATAAATTCTAGGTTTCCTTAAATTTTACTAAATTGAGACTCCATGAAGATATTGAGAGTAAATTTATGGATTTATTTCTTTGGATCTTTGAGGAAAATTTGATAATTTTGAAATAATAATACATGAACATGAAGGAGACCTAAAAACCATGTCATAAAGAATCTTGAAATCCATAGATCAATCTTAGAACTATACAATATCTCCAAACTACCTTTAGACTACAAAATTTACATTAATTTTTCTTATTGAGATCCATATGACCTCACAAATGTGGAAATAAGATGAATACTATCATGAGAAGGTGGCTCATACTCCTAAAAATCTCCAAAAATTTTCATTTTTCTATCATGATGCCCATATGAGGAGAAAACTTAGAAAATTGATTGCTTTAGATTGTTTAGTATTGTTCATAAAGGAGAGAGAGAAACTACAAAAAAAATTCCAAAGTTGGAATATTTCTTGGACCCCTTTCTCTACACAAAATTCTAGATATTGATTATCTCTATCATGGTCATACCATCTGAAAACTTGAACATCTCTTTTGATATTTAAAGGAGCTAGGTGGATGAAGAGAATTAGTTTTGATCTTGTTTGAGATACTTTTGCCTTGAATCTATTATGAACCACCTTTAATAACTTCATCTTCAAATTCTTGAGATTTGATGTACAAAAAAGTCCATACCAATCCATACTCCCTATAAGAAACTCATGAAAATATCCTTTCTTTTGCATTCTCTTCATATTTCAAGTTTAGAACTGCCAATCTAGGGCATATGAGGAAGAATATGAGTTTTTTGGCATATTAACATAAGTAAAAAAATCATTTGATATTAAAATAGGGGAAAATTTGGCATGTGGGAGCTCTTTGGAGTCTTTTCTACACTTTAGGATTGCATGATGAGATGTTTTCGAAGCATGAAAATTTTGAATTAAGGTAAGGACATAAATATGAAGGCGATTAAAGCTATTTTGGATGCTTTAGTGGTTTTTTGACTCCAAATTTTATCATTTTAAAGCCAAAATATTCATTTTTAGTGAACATATCTATAATAAAACACCATGTAGAGGCTTATAATAGTGCCATGAAATTTTTTAAGTTATAGGGGTTGGTATTTGGCCTTGACAAGAAAAATTGCCAGCATTTTTGGTGAATCATAGGGGTTGACCAGCTTGTTGGTTAAGAGAACTCACTAAAATTTCATATTATAATGATATTCAGAAACATAATAAGATGATTTTGATGACTATATTAGACCACCAAATAGATTTTCTACTTTCAAATACCTCTATTTAATTACAAGAAAAAGACACAAACAAAGATAATAAAATGAGCATAGCTAAACTAAGAAGTAAACACACTTAATCTAAGGAAATAACAAAATAGACAAACATAATAATAAGGCAATAGACTACTACTTGTGCTAACCACTTAGTGAAACAAGATAAATAACCTAAAATAACTAACTTGAGATCAAAATGTGTCCTCTAGGGTGAAATGGAAAACTTGATTGACCACCATGGAACCTTAAAGTATGTGTTGGTGTGGGTTTTAATAACACCACAACTATAATGAGGTAGCCTCTAACATTTTAGGATCTCAATGGAGGTAAAATCCACTCCAGGGCATGAGTTATATGTATGTGGTTTATTTCAACATGTTTATGGAATAATGGGTAGGGCATGAAAGTTGTTGACAAGGTTTTTGGATGGAGGTGTGATTTCTAATAGGAATAGTGAATTTCTATGTGAGTTGGATGGGTAGTTGGTTGTTGACATATAGTGGGTAGATATCAAAACAAACTCAAAAAGGAGGGTAAGGTAAGGAAAAAAAGAAAGATTCTATGGTTTTTAGGAATTACTCCCTTTGCTATTTTTTTAAAGGATAAGTCCTCTCAGAACCTATGCCTATTTCTCGCAACAATTACACACACATAGTCAGACATAGATAAGAAGTCTAAAGAGATAAATATGTAGGAAATTCACAAGCCTCAAAAAAAGGTTTATACTTTTAGGGTAGATGTTTCTCACCCTTAATTAGGAGATTATGGCTCAAGCTAGTGAAGTATCTAAGGTAGCTATTACACACACACAGAGAAAGCTACATCCAAGAAAGCACTCATGCACAATTAGAATTATGAATCAATTTAAACTTGAATATCTTAACCAATATTTTAGTAGTTATTTAACACTTAAAAATAAGTATATCAATCAAAATAAACAAGAATTCATTCACAAATTTTACACATTAAATATTATTGAAACATATAACCAAGAAGTAACAACTAATTACATAGAAATTGGAAAAAAAATACACAAACACATTCACTGACAATCAAAATTGATGTTGCTCCTATATTCAAAAATTATCTAACAAAAATTAAAGTTGGACTATAATTATTTATATAGACTTTTGGAAGGGTTCACTTCATCATCCAAGTTTATACAATGTTGTTACATGTGATAGTCAAAACATGTAGTCATAACTATGGTCTAAAACCATATAAGAGTCTACATGAAGTTATCAAATTAAAATAAATTTTTTCAAAGATATGAAAAATGTGTATGTCTAAAAAAATAGAGGTAATTATTTACAATTATAGCTCAAACTATATGAAAAATTTAGAATATGCATCATTTATCAAAACTACACATGCCTCATTTTATAGGTTGTGAGAATAACCTATTAATATTTTAGATTAGCTACATTAAAATGGAAATTTTATATATTCATGAAGTATCAAAATCACTTTACCAATGTTTTATAACTAGTGGCACTACTGTTAGTCATGATTAATTTGAACTGTGTGTTGAATGCTTACCTTTGCCTTTTATAGAATCTAGATCTTCACTTTTACATTCACCATTTAGATCAAGACATGTGTGTTCATAATATAGTTAAAATGTGAGACTCAATGTTTATTGATATATATAAAATAGTCCAATGATATAAGTATTCTATCCATAATGCCGTGCTAGCTTTTGAAATATGGCACGTGTTAAAACCTGATTGAGTCCAAGATATTTGAAAAGTATTCATTGATCTCATACCATCAATCTATTTATTCTAGAATTAAAATATTTTATTGGATTTTAGTGCTTTTGGATAATTGAATCTTATATTATTGACACGTGTCACTCATTATTTTTATCTACTTCATATGTGTGTCACTTGGTAATTGCTCAAGGCTTTTGAGCTCTATGTACTGGGCTCCCTACTTCTTCTTATGGGTCATTGGATTTTTTTATTAGGATTTTATGGTGGTGATGGTTATCAATTTAATTGAACTTTGACATTTCAACTCACTCTTACATCATTCGGTCAAATGGGCCCAAGTAGATGTGCACCTTATGTTATTGATTTGAATCTAAATAGGTAATTTATGAGGTTAGATTTGACATTCATGTGACCATCAAATTATAGCCACATGAACATTAATGATGTCTATGTGATTGTCAAATTTAATTCCATAAATTAGTCCATTGTTGAGTTTAAATTTGATGTTCGTGCAACTATCAAACGATGTCTGTATGACTATCAAATTTAATCTCATGAACTTGACAAGTGTCATTTCTTTAGAATTACCTGCATCTTGCAAACATAAGTAAAAAATGACTTAGCATAATACTTTTGGGAAATATTTATAAAGGACCCTAAAAGACTATTTTATCCTAAGGTTTTAGTATTAATAAAATATAATTTGGGCCTGGGATAAAAATATTAAATTAGGTTCAAAACATAATGAAATGCTCTCTAAGAAAAGGTGCCACTTGGTAGTATGGTATTTATTTTGGGGCAATTATTTTGGGAAAATTATCATGGGATTTTTATGGGAAAATTGTTTTAGGACTCCTATGTTGGGGATTTGCTTAGACAGAATGTCCACAACAATTCTCTTAGAGGGTTCTTTTCATTAGATAAATGTATGAGACACAAAGTCTAAAGGAATGCTTGAAGGGGTGGTCTCAAAAGGGCTGAGGGGCATGATGTTTTAGAAAAAAATTTCCAAAGGTATTAGTTAAAGGGAAAAATCTCTAAAAAAGAATGTTTGAAATAATTGACTAAAGGGCAAAGTCTTAGGGTAAGTATTATAGGGAAAAGGTCCTAGTACAAAGTCCTGAAGGGCCAGTGGTCACTTCAAATATGATAAAATGTCACATTAAAAATGTTCTAAGGGTAGTGGCCACTTCAAAAAATGTTGAAAGGTCACTTTCAAAATGTCCAAAGGGTAAGTGGCCACTTCAAAAAATGTTGAAAGGTCACTTTCAAAATGTCTGAAGGGTAGGTTTAGAAAGTTTGAAGGACATGTGCCCTTGGGGGAATTATTTTGGGCCTTTTGTGTTAGACAAAATGTCCAAAATGAAACTTTTAAAGGAATTGATCTAGGGAAAAAGACATGAATGGTATGCTCGAAAGGGCTGAAGGATCTAATTCATGGAAAAAATATCCAAAGGGTCTACTTCATAGGTTATATTTTGATGGGAAGGGGCCCTTATAAAAGTCCTGAAGGGTAACCAAAAAATTCCTAAATGGTACTTTCAAAAGACTGAAGGGTAATTTATAAAGTCTCAAGGAATATGTGTCCTTGACAAAAAATTTGAAGGGTAAGTTGGAGGTAAAGGGTCATTTCAAAAGTTTTGAGGGAATTCCATTGAGAGAATTGTTTTAGAAAAAATGTATATAACAATTCTCTCAAAGACCCAATTATCTTAGACAAAATGTCTGAAGGAATTTAATTGGTTTGAAGAAAGTGTCTCAGGCAAAATATATAAAGGAAAGGTTCAAAAAGGAAAAGGTGTGGGACAAAAGAGTTGAAGGAAATGTGTGAAGGGGGTGAAGGGAAATTACAAAAGTATTGAAAGAATTCTATCAAGAAAAATGGCCACAAAAAAATGGATGAGTGACATATTTTAAAAATCCCAAAGGGTAAGTTGGCAAGGAAAGAGGGCATTTCCAAAATCTTGAAGTGCAATTTCAAAATGTCAAAGGGTCATTTAAAAATGCCAAAGGGTAATTTCTATCTAGAAAAAATCTAAAGGGTCTACTTTTTAGGGTATTTATCCATGCAAAAATTCTCGAAGGATATAATTTATGAAGGTTGAAGGTAATTCTTTTATAAAAAGTATATTAGCAAGATTTTCCACAAGAATAATTCCAATTCGAGGAAATTGTTTTGGTAAAATTATTGTAGAGAAAATGCTATGAAGATAAAATTCTATTTGTCAATTTTTTTTCAATAATAAATTTAAAGTCTAATTCATGTGGAATAAAAGTTTCAAATAAAAAATCCAAAAAACATAAATCCTAATAAAGACTCTTGAAGCAAGTTTAGTCCATGATAACATAATGCCACAATAATTATCTTGAAGCAACAAACCTGATAGAAAAAAAGAGATTTAGTATATGAAAACACAATATCAATGCCATGTTTCCAAAGTATAAGAGGCCAAATCATTACCTTTTCCAATAATTTCCATAAATATATAAAAGAGGGGGTTCAAAACCAAGACAATAATATAAAAAAAGTGGGTCCCCATTTCCTATGGAAAGAAGGGGGATGTTGGGTAAAATAAATGGTGACTTACATGAGGAATAAATCTGCATATTCAAGAACCTAGACCTCTAGTTTAAAATCTTAAATCAATCATGAAGTGTGCCATGGAAGAATACTTAAATTAAAAACATGAAATAGAATCCTAAGTTAATTCACACAACATACTTAATTTTTAATTTTCTTGGATCTGTGTGTGTCAAATGTGTAGTTTATTTAACCCCTATTGTGTTGAGTTTTTAAAAGGTTTTGGTGGGGTTGTAGGTTTCATTTTAATATCAATTAAATCTTAAAAAATAAGGGAAGCTTAGGAATTACTCTAATGCCATCTAGGTATCCATAGCCTTGATAGAGATACCTTGGGTTCCTTCTCTTCTTATTCCATTATTTTATTTTTGACCATTATGTGTGGTACATTGACCTTATTTCATCATGTGAGCCTTTTGATTTTTTATAGATTTGATTTAACTCTTTTGAATCCATTGGTACTTTTTTATTTTGTTTTTATTTTCTTCTTGAATGGAAAAGAGAAGATTTGGAACCCCAATGAGATGGTATGATTATAAAATTAATCATTACTAGAATGTCCCTACCAACTACACTTTTACCCAAAATTATCACTTCTAATATGTATTTAATGTGATAAGTGCATTTGATGTAATAAAATAAGAAAAAAATCTAACTTTGTATGAAGTAATTTGAGATAAACTTTCATATGCCTAGTAAAATTATTCAATTGTGGCACCATTCAGAATAATCCATGATTACCTACCTTCATACTAAATACTCACAACACTTGAATACACCTAATCTATAAACTAGTCCCAAAGTGTCAAGATTTTAATTTCCCCTTTTCCACAAGTCATAAGTTCAGTTGGTTTGGATTTTAACTTGGTTATAGTTAGAGAAAATGCAATTCTAATCATCAGAGATAACAAAGAAGAACTAATCTAAGAAAACACTAAAATCTAATCTAGAAAATATAAAATCTAATCTATGAAAGCAAAATACTAAAAATAGGAAAGATTAATCTAGAAAGTAGGAAACTAGTCTATGAAAGCAAGAAATCTAATCTATGAAAGCAGAGAACTATTCTAGAAAGGTGGGAAATATAATCTAATCCTATAACTACAATCATCTGTCCCTCATTATTCAGTAACATCAATAGATGGTATGGCCTTGAAGTAATGCTTTAATAACTATTCATTGATTGAATATGTAAGTTCATTTCCTTGGAGGTCCTTAAAACAAAATGTGTTATTTCCCATGATCTCTAAAATTTTGTACAGTCCAATCCATAGTGGGGCAAACATGTCATGTTATCCTTTCTTCTCATGGGATTTATCTCAAAGTAGCATAAGGTCTAAAAATCTGAAAGCTTTAACTTTTACTCTTTTATCAAACCACCTCTTGACCACAACCTAGTGTTTGTTTAATGTTTTTAAGGCCTCAGTCCTTATATCTTCCATTTCTATTATGTCTATCAATCTTGATTCTACTTTATCATTTGGTTATATGTAGTCATGCATAAATTGATAAGTGGGTGAATTTAACATAATTGGGAATATAAGCTTGCATCCATACACTAGTAGATAGGGTGAAGCTTTAAGGACTTGCTTGTGTTTAGTCTAGTCTACATAAAGAGCATACTTTAATAAATTATGCTAATCCTTAGGCTTGTCTCTTGTTGATTTCTTAATTGCATCAATCATATTTTTATTCCTTAAGTCTACCAATCTATTTCCCTAATGTTAATGGTTAGAATATGTCTTGATAATGATATAGTTGCCATGTGCCCACTTAGTAAATTTTGTCGATATGAAATATGATCCATTTTCACATACCATAGAAATAGGCATGCCAAATCTAGTTATGTGATCCTCCAAAAAGTGAATCACATCTTATGATCTATAGTTTTTTATGGCTATGGCTTCAGTCCATCTAGTGTAATAATCTATATTAGTAAGAAAAAATGTAGTGCCTACCAAAAAATTTGGATTGATGATACCAATAAAGTCTAAACCCCATTGGATAAATAGACTTCCTTTAATAACTAGATATAAAAACATTAGTGTATGTACTTCTCTCTTGGTTAAAGCTTGACATCCATGGCATGTTCTCACATGAGCATGAACATATTTGAAAATTTTTAGCCAGTAGTAGCCCATTCTTAATATCTTATGGGATATGGTATTCCCAGATGGGTGACCACTGCTTATCTTCTAATACAATTTCTCTAAGATTTATTTATCTTCCTCTATAGGTACACACCTACGGTAAATACCTTCATAATTTATTCTATAGATGAATTCTTTCTTAATCATGTGATGAGCAACTTTAAGCCTCAAATCTCTTCTTCTCTCTCTATTGAGCTCATGGGAATAAGTTCCTAGAAGTAAATACTATATTGTATCAGTATACCATTCTCCTTTAGATCCTTGATATTCACATACCTCTTCAACTATGATGCATGAATCTAGTTCAATCATAAGCTTAACAATTCCTTGACCTCAAATTATCTTTGTAGGCTTGATCTCTATGTTGAATTCTTACAGCTTGACCATCTATTTTCCTTGGCATTCTCCTAGCTCAATCTATAGTAGGGTGAGCTTCACAATAAGATCATGCATGATGGAAATGAATTTATTCCTCAAGATGTAATTCCAAAACTTCACTACTTTAACAAGGGGAAAAATATGTTTGTCAATCATAGAGTACCTGAGTTCTATGTATTTCAAATTCATGCTTATAAATGTTAATGGATGTTTGGTCTCATCCTTCTTCTACATGATGATAGTAGTAATCATATACTCTAAAGAAAATGAGTATAGGTAGAAATATTTAGTAATATATAGATTGATCACCACTAGAGCTAATGATATTGCATCTTTAATGTATTGGAAGGACTTTCAAGCTTCATCTATCCATTCTGTTTTGGAATTTTACTTGAGAATGGCATTTAGGGGTTTGATGATCTTTGCAAATCCTGAGATGAAATTACTTATGAAGTTAATATTTATAAATAATGACATAAGCTCCTTCTTTTTATTTAGAGGTTTAATTTTTTAAATCACCTAAATTATATCTAGATCAATGGTGATCCCATCCTTGGTGATGATGTGCCCCAAAATATTACCTTCAGTCACTCTAAATATGATCTTCTTTAGATTAAATAAAATATCAAACCTTTTACATATTTTGAATATGGATTTTAGTTTAATTATGTGGTCTTTTTTATTCTTTGAAAATACCGTAAGATCATCCACATATATTATTATGCATTTTCCTATTAATCCTTTTAAAGAATGATCCATGATGCATTGAAAGATATATCTTGCATTTATCAGGCCAAAAGGCATAATATTATACATATAATTTCCCCACTATGTGGTCAAAACCATATTTGTTCTATCTTTATATTGTATCAGTACCTTATTATAGCTTAAAAATCCATCTAAGAAGGATATCATTTCAAAATCACTTACTATTTGTATCACTTTATCTAGAGAAGGCAAAATATAATTGTCTTTTTCAAAATCCTTATTCATATTTATGAATTCCACACATAATCTAATCTCATTTTTCTTATTTATTACTATGACCAAATTGGCCAACTAGGTAGAATGTCAGACTAAGATGATGATCTTTGAATTTGGAAGCTTCTCCACTTATCTTTGAATGAGAGGCTCCAAAATAGGCTTGACTGGTCTCTACCTCTATCTAAATGGTTTATGGTCTAGATTTAAGGGAATCATGTGAGTTATGATCTGAGGGCCATAAAATTTTAGATGTCCATATGTCTAAGCACTGACATCCCTATATCAAGTGATTAAATCCTTCACCTGATGTCTCTCTTCTAGGGTGCAGCTGAGACCAATATTAACATAATAAGAGATATGTTCATCTCTTAGATTTTTATCTTTTGAAGTTTGATTCATTGACCTTTATCTATCTTATCTATTGTTCCTGAGTATTTATGTTGAATGGTCTTTTCAAGGAGACCAAGCTGATTGGAATTCAATACTCTTTGAGTTAAAGAATGCCATCTTTATTTGATTGTTCTTGATAGAGGTTATTAATGTCCTTCTCATTAATGATTTGATATTTTAATGCCTTTGAATTGGTTAGAAACTAGAAATCTACTAGGCATCATTAAAGACCTATAAATTTTCTATGTTATCTAAAATGGAAGGACATGGTATGAATTTAATTTAGAACATTTTTACCTTAAATTCTTGTAGTGGCTCTAGATTAGTAGTAGCAGTAGCTAATAAATAAATGGTCTAATTTTTCTCTCTAAGTAGTGTTATGATGTTGAAATATTCAAATATTTCAATTAGGCCCCATGCTCTATGCTTGTTATGATGTTGAAATATTCAAATATTTCAATTAGGTCCCATGATCTATGGTTTTATATCTTCAAATAAGATAGCTTGCATTGTACTTATTTTTGACTTGATTGACTACCAGCTCTGAGTCACCAAATACTAATATCTACTTCACATTATTATTGAGTATAAACTATAGTCCAAGAACTAAATCATCATACTCAACTCTATTGTTAGTGCATGGAAATTGAACATTATATGCTACCAATAATTTTTTACCTTATGAATCAACCAACTCAATTCCTACCCCTGATCCTTGCTTAGATATAGCACCATCAAAGTTTAGAGTCCATAGCTGATTTTAACATTTAGGTTCTAGCTTATGTACTTGATTCTAAGTAGAAAAAGTATAAATACCAATGTTGGGAGACTCATACTTTACCTCTTCATTTTTGGCATTATACTCTGTAATGGGATATTTCATTCTCATCTCTCTATCAATTCTAATTTGATTTGTAACTCCTTTCCATGGCAGTCATATATGAGAAAAATCTATAGAGAGATATTCATTAAGTGTTTTGGGCCAATCATTGCTCAGTAGTAGACCATAGCCTTCAGGTATATCCACCACTAAGATATCAATGGTCATTTGGACTCTTTGCTAAGATGCTACTTAAATGCAGACATTGTTTAATTCTCTAGATACTAAGACCACTATCTTTTACAGTTGATAAATCATCCTCTTTGAAGGGATTGGCATCAAATCAATCTTCTAACATATAGATGTAGTCATGACATTTGTAGATGCTCCAAAATTAACTAAATAGTTATGAATATTCTTACTAAATGCTCAAGTAGTTAGCAGAAAGGGTGGAACTTTTGACTTGATCTTGTAAATGACATTAATGCTATATGTTTTCAATCTATCTATGGATGTTTTTGATCTTTTAGATAAGGACTTTCCTAGTAATGAAATTATAAATCAACTCATTTTGTTTAGTTATTTGAGCTAACTCATGAAGATTTATATTCACCTTGATCTTCATCATATCCTCAACAATGTTGTATCCTCCTTTACTTGGTTCTTCCTTGCTCTGATACTTACTGTTCACCTTTGGTGGGGGTGGATTATTATCTACCTTAAGATTAAGAAGAATCACCATGGTATTTGGAGGAGTCAATGTCATGAGTGCCTGCTTATTCCTTAGATTGTATGAACCTCTCTAGAACTACTAGAAAGCATGAACTTTGTTTATGTTATTTTTTAGATCATTGTCATCTTCACCTAGAAAAGGAAACTCATGAGTTTCAAAGAACATGGTAGTGCTAGAAGAGATAGGATCCAAATGATGCTCAAGTACATTATGTATCTGATCTTGTCTAACCACCTCTCTTTCAAACATTTTTAATGCTATGCAAAATTCAATATAATTGGGCTCACCATACTAAAAAGTATTATGAATTCTATACCAATCAGGAAGAGCCATCTCTGCTATGTTGATCTCTAGAAGCTTATTAGGTTGTTTAGGCCTATTTAATGGTTTATTACATATCTGGTATCTATTATTTTGATTACCATTTAGGCCATTTACATTTCCCATCTTTTTTTGCATATTTAGGAAATCATTGTTCAAATTTTGATCTATCTTTTGAATAGAATCTAGTTTTGCCTTTATGGAATCCATACCTTGTAAAATGGAATTAGGGAGTGTAATCGATTGCTAATTCTCTGATAACTAATGGCCATCACATGATTGTTCAAGCTGAAAAAATTTGACTATGTTGTTTGTGTCATGGGAGGTAGTGTGTATAGTTGGTTTTGATTGAATGCTAGGACATTTTGCCTTGCATGCAGAACTAGCTTTAGTGCTAGAAAACCGTTATTGACATTAGGCACTCTATGCATCTAAGGATTGATATGCCTATCTATGGTGATATCCTTTTTGAATGATAATGACAAAGTGTTAGCCATAATTACTCTTCTTGATAATAGGACAATGATAGGATCCAATGAGTTCTTGTACATTTCCAATGCTAATTATACCTCTACTTTATATCTTAAGGTCAACTAGTTGTACATATTTTTCCATATTGCATTGAAAGCATGGATGGGCTCATTAGGTTCCCTCTTCATGCTAGTGAAGTGTTGGTATACCAAATTAGGATTGGTGACCTGTCCAAACTACACAAGAAAATCTTCTTGACATTCATTCTAAGAAGTGATGGAATTTTCCATTATATTTAAATACCAATCATAAGTATCATCCGTCAAAGTAAAATGGAATAATATACATGCAACATCTTCATATATGGCATTCATTAGCTTTAACTGACTTGATATGTTCTTCTATTATTCCTTGCTCATGAAGGAGAAAAGGATGGTAAGTACTTTTTAGGATTTTGAGGTAAATCATGTAATATCTTAGTATGGTGATAGTAGATCTAAATAACCATGGATGTTGTTGATCTATTGGTTAATTAACAAGTAAAGGGTTCCTTACAAATAAGAGGTTCCCTATTGGTGGGGGATTGTTTTGAGCTAGGGATGTTGGCATAGTTCTAGGTCTCTTATGATTTAGGAAGGGTGAGATTAATAAAACAACTTGGAAATTATATATGATCACTCTCTTCACTTATTCTAGTGTAACTCTATATAGAGTATAACTACTACTATCATAAGTGTTGGCCCTCCTTCTAGTGCCAATTAACTATTGGTGTGGTTTTTATGCACACCATACTTGTAATGAGGTAGCCTCTAATGTTTTAGTATCCTAATAGAGGTAAAATCCACTCTAGGGAAAAATTTGAAATTATTAAATTTATTTCAACCTATTGATGGAATAGAGGGTAGGGCATGCAAGTTGTTGACAAGGTTTTGGATGGAGGTGTAATTCCAAATAGGGGTAGTGAATATCTATGTGAGTTGGATAAATAGTTGGTCTCTAATATAGTGTATCTCTCAAAACAAAATAAAAAAGGAGGAGAAGGTAAGGTATAAAAAAAATCTCATGTGGTTTTCAAGAACTACTCCCCTAGTTATTTTCTAAAAGGGCAAGTGCTCTTAGAAGGATAAGAAGTCTAATGAGATCAAGATGAAGGAAATTAAAAATACTCAAAAAAATGTTGATCCTTTTAGAGTAGCTATTACACACCCTTAATTATGAGATTATAGCTTGGGATAGTGAGGTATCTAAGGAAGCTATTGCACACACACATAAAAATACATCCAAGAAAGCACTCATGCACAATTAGAATAATGAATCAATGTGAACTTGAATATCTTAACCAATATGTCTACCAATATTTTAGAAGATATTACACACCTACATATTAATATATCAATTTAAATAATCAAGAGTCCATTCATAAATTTTTCACACTAAAGATTATTGAAACATACAACCAAGAAGTAACAACTAATTACATAAAAATTGGAAAGAAAATACACAAACACATTCACTAACAATAAAAAATGATGTTGCTTTTGTATTCAAAAATTCTCTAACAAAAATTGATGTTGGATTACAATTGTTTATGTAGACTTGGGGTAGGGGTTGCCACATCCTTCAAGTTCATGCAAGGTCATTACATGTGATAGTCAGAACATGTAGTTCTAATTGTGGTCTAAAATAGTATAATATTATACTTGTGGTTATCAAATTAAAATAACCTTTGCCAAAGATATGTAATCTATGCATGTGTATAAACATAGAGGCAATTATTTATAATTATATATCAAACTATATGCAAACTTTAGAATATGTGATGTTTATAAAAAATGCACATGCCTCTTTTTATATGTTGTGAGAATAACCTATTAATCTTTTAGATTAGCTTCCTTTAAATGAAACGTTGACATATGCATCAAGGATTAAAATCACTTTACCAATGTCTTAGAACCAGTGTCACTATTGTTAGTTATGACTAATCTGAAATGTGTGTTGCATGTTTGCTCATGCCTTTTATAGAATCTAGATCTTCACTTTTAAATTCACCATTCAGATCAAGACATGCATGTTCATACTCTAGTTCAATTTTGAGACCCAATGTTTATTGATAGATATAGCATAGTCTAAATATTTAATTATTCTATCCATAATGCCTTGCTTGATTTCAAAATGTGACACATGTTAACACCTGATTGCGTCTAGGATCTTTGAAAAATCTCCATTGATATCATATCATGAATCTTCTTATTCCTAAATGAATGTGGTTCATTATATTTAAGTGATTTTGGCTCATCAACTCCTATATGTTGGACACTTGTCACCCACTATTTTTATCTACTTTATATGTGTTCCACTTGGTAGCTACTCATAGTTTTCAAGCTCTATGTACTGATCTCCCTACTTCTTCCCATAGGTCATTATATCTATATATTAGGATCTCTTGATGGTGATACTTGTCACTCTCATGGAGCTTTGACATTTAAACTCACTCTTGCATCATTAGATCAAATGGACTCAAGTAGACACATGACTTAATAACTTGATTTGAATCCAAATGGGTGATTTATGAGGTTCAATTTGAAGTTTTTGAGACCATCAAATGACATACATGTGATCTTCAATGATGTCCACATAATTGTCAAATTTAATTCTATAAATTATTTCATCACCAAGGTTAAATTTAACATTCATACAACCATCAAATGATGTTCTCATGACCATCAAATGATGTTTGTGTGACTATAAAATTTAATCTCATCAATCTGATAAGTGTCATTTCTTTAGGATTCCCTACATCCTATAAACATTAGTAAAAAACAACGTAGCATAATACTTTTGGAAAATATGTATAAAGGACCCTACATGAATATTTTAGCTTAATGTTTTAGTATTAATAAAATATGATTTGGGCCTAGGCTAGAAATATTAAATTAAGATCAAAACTTAAAGAAATTATCTCTAAACAAAGGTGCCACTTGGTAGTATGGTATTTATTTTGGGGAAATTATTATTTGAGAATTGTCATGGGAGTTTTGCAAGGAAATTTTTTTAGGGTTTTTGTGCAAGGGATTTGTTTCAGACAAAATTTTGATAAAAAATCTCCCAAAGGGTTGTTTTCATCAAAAAAAATGTCTAAGACATAAAGTTTGAAGGACTGATTGAAGGGTTTGTCTCAAAATGGCTAAGGGGCATGATGTTTTAGATAAAATGTATGAAGGTATTGGATAAAGGATAAAACCTCTAGGAAAAAACGTCTTAAAGAATTGGCTAAAAGGCAATGTCTTGGGATAAAAGTAGTGAAGGGTAAGTCTCATAGGGTAAAGGTCCCAGGAAAAAGTCCCAAAAGTCAAGTGGTCACTTCAAAAATGTTGAAAGGTCACTTTAAAAAAATTTGAAGGGTAAGTGGCCACTTCAAAAAATACCAAAAGGTCCTTTTCAAAATGTTTAAAGGGTAAGTGGACACTTCAAAAAATGTTGGAAGGTCACTTTTAAAATGTTTGAAGGGTAGGTTCAAGAATTCCAAAGGGAATGTGCCCTTTTGGAAATTGTTTTGGACCTTTTACATTAGACAAAACATCTAAAATAAAAAGTCCAAAGGAATTAGTCTGATAAAAAAAGTCTTGAAGGGAAGGTTTGAAAGGGCCAAATGGTCTAATTCATGGAGAAAATGCCTAAAGGGTCTACTTAGTATGGTACATTTAGATAGGAAGGGGACCTTAAAAAATTCTTAAAGGGTAACCACAAAATTCCTAAAGGGAACTTTCAAAAGGCTGAAGGGAATTTTAGAAAGTCCAAAGGAATATGTGTCCTTAATAAAACTTCTAAAGGGTAAGTCAGAGTTAAAGAGTCATTTCAAATTTTTTGAAGGAATTACATAAAGGGAATTATTGTGGAAAAAAAATATACAAAAATTATCTTGAATACCTAATTTTATCAGACAAAATATCTAAAAGAATTCAATTGGCTCAAAGAAAGTGTCTCAGATAAAATGTCTAAAGGAAAGGTTCAAAAAAGCAAAGTTGCATGACAAAATTCCTAAAATAAATGTGTGGAGGGGGTGAAGAGTAATTAAAAAAGTCTCAAATGAATTATGTTGGGTGAAATGGACACAATAAAAATTTTGAAGGACATATTTCACAAAGCTTAAAGGGTAGGTTGGCAAGGAAAGAGGGCATTTCAAAAGTCCTGAAGGGAAATTTCAAAATGTTGAAGGGTCATTTCAAAATGATGAAGGGTACTTTCTATATATAAAATATAAAAAATTCTTAAAATATATAATTTATGAAGGTTGAAGGGAAATTCTCGTAGGAGAAGTGTATCATCAAGATTGTCTGCAAGAATAAGTTTGATTCAAGGAAATTATTTTGGAAAAATTATTGCATGGAAAATACTATGAATAGAAAATTCTATTGATCAATATGTCTATAATAATAAACCCAAAGAAAAATTCATGTGGAACAAAAGTTCATAAGAGAAAATCCTAAAAACTTAAAACCAAAAATGTAAATCCTGATAAAGACTCTTAAAGAAGGTTTAGTCTAGGAAAATGTAATACCACAATAATTAGCTCAAAGCAACAAAACTAATAGAACAAAAATATTTATTCTATGAAAACAAATATTAATTAAATCTTGCCAAAGTATAAGAGGCCAAATAATGATATTTTCCCAAAAATTACATAAATATATAGAACAAGGGGATTAAAATCAAGATAATAATATGAAAAAAGTGGGTCCCCATTTCCTATGGAAAGAAGGGGGATGTTGGGTACAACAATATGATTGCCACATCTTGATATCTCCATGTAGCTACGAACATGAGCATGTTCATGGACTTTTTGGGAAGTGGTTAGACATTCTAGTTCCAATTTTAGGTGTATGAAATGCAGATTTGAGTCCAAGATCTAGTCATAATCTTCCCATATCCATGTACTTTGCAAGAACAATGTTAATTCTACTTTAGTCATGAGTTGTTGATGGTCATGTCAGACAACTTGATGTGGCTCATGTTATGGCTTCAAGGATTGCCTCTAAGAGAGATGAATCTGATTTCATGACTTTTTGAGGCCATTTAATTTCATTTCCATCTTCCAAGAGTGGAGAGACATCTAAAGATGAAATAAGGAATTGATAACCTTGATTGAAAGACTCAAACAAGTCATCTTTTGATAAGACAACTTCTTAAATTGGTGTGCTTGGAAAGTTGACTCCTTTCTTTATGGAACTACTTTTCCCAACCTAAAATGAATCACCTTTAAGTAAGTAAGAACCTAAATTTATAACATCAAACAAGTTGAGTGATTGTTTTTCACCAAGCTCAAGTATGATTGGAGTTTCTTCACTTTGAATAGTGGAAGGTACAAGAGCAAGCATATAATGGTTTGAAATAACACTTTCTTGATCATGTTCATGAGGCTACAAATCATATTTTTATATTTTTGATTGGTCATTTTAATTTTTTTCATCTTTACCATCAACTTTATGATTTGGCATGATCTCAAAGTTAACTTATTCTTCATTTTCATTGGTTGGATTGTATTTGTCTTCTACCACTACTGTAAGTTCTTATGAGTTGTTATAATGAATGGTATATTTCATGTGACCAAGGAATTCATTGAAATCATCTTATTATTTCTCAATTGACACCTCTTTCTCTTGTGTCTCATATTGTACTTGTAACTCATCTTGTATTTCATCCTCTTTTGCATCATGAAGGATTGAATCATGCCTATCCTTATCAAGGGGTGTCCCAATGATTATTTCCTACTCATGTTCACTCAAGTCACTCTTATTTTATATCCCTTAGATTATTATTATTCATTTTATTCAAAAAGGAGAGGCTCTTTATCAATAAATAAATATTAAGGTGGATCCCTAAAAATACTCAATAAGATGAGACAAATCCAATGGTGTTGCCATTGATATTTGATTATTCTCATGAGGTTTCTTAGCTTTGACAACCATATCTTTCTCTCTTTGCTACATATTTTATTGAATATATTTCCATGAGGGGAAATACATAGGATATTAATGAGGTAGGAGTAGAGGTTGAATCATTTTAGGTGTGTCCTTGACTTTAACACTTGATCTTATGCTTGACTTCTCTTTTTCCTCCTTGGACTATTGTATTTATTTCCAAGTCATAAATTTGGGTTTAGGAACCTCTTCCTTTTCACTTGTTTTAGCCATGGGTATGAATAGAGAAACTTTATTATTAGATTATGTGAATTTTTTTGATGATATTGATTGTTGTAGATGTTGGTTTTATAGCTCAACATGTTTAGTAAGCTGAGCTTCAAAGTCAAACATCATCTCATTGGAGATCAGTCCCTACTGATTAGAAGATGAATACTCTTGTATGATCTATTATTAAACATTTAAATTATATTCCTCAAAACACCCTTATTCCACATTTTGAGGTTTCTCTTGGATATACTTCTATGTAGGAAAGTTTAGCAAGGCTTGTGAGGAATTTTGAGGTTTGTGGTACATGTTTATTTTATATTCTTGAAAGGGAAGTGGTATCTCAATGAATTACTAATGTGGAATGATTGAAGGAACATGATACTCATAGGGTTGGGTTTGTTGTTTCTCATGTACTATAAACTTATCTTCAATGCCCTGAACTAAACGACCTATGTCAATCATATCACCACTGACTTTTGAATGGCCTTGTATAATGAAACATGCCAATAATTCTTTAGCTTGATATAATGAATCTCTTATTATTTCAATCTCATTCTTAGGGATCTCCTATCCATATATATTTTATGTGTTAATTATCACCATATGTTTCTCAAAACTAAACAATGTCTATTAAAAGCTTGATATGGATTGTCTTGAAACTTGGTTGAGTTTATCATGAATGTCATGATATTTCTATGGATTTTTCAATTGGTAAGTAGGATCTAAGTAAGTGAATGAGGTTCATAAGGATCATAGGCCTGATAAAAACTCTCATATTGTTAATCAGGGTGAGCATGGGGATGATAGGGATCATAATGAGATGGATAGGGATAATATTAGAATTGGGATGGATCATAAGACTATTGATATGGAAATGAATGACCACAATTTACTCTATAATATATCATAGTTCATCACAAGAAACATGAAAATAATGAATTTATGAATAAGAGCTATTGATACCTTAGATATGATGGCCAAGATGAATTTTTAAAGCTACTTGTAAAGACCAATATGATATTGTGAATGTTTCAATGTCTGAATCTGAATCCCACTTGGCATGTCAAAATGGTTAGTAACCCAAGTTGCACCCTAGTGAATTAGATTGCTTAGATCTATTTCAATCCTAGACTAACATTAGATTACTCTATAGGTTATGGTGAAAAGAGTTAGAAAGATAACTAAAAGTTAAAACCTATAATAATGATGGTGATATACCAATACTTTCATCCACTCAATTTTAATTCCATCTAACACTAGTAATCAATGTCAATCATTGAATCTTACAACTCCAAATGATATCCATGCAATGGTGTTTCACATAAATGTTTCACCATGTGATTAAAGCATGAGGTAAATGATGGAAGGTTTTATTTAAGATACTAACCAATTAATATCTCCACTCTTATATCTATCACTCAACATAAAACACTATATATGACTTTCATAAGATGACATACTAGTAACTAGGTAAGATTAGGACCTACCAAGGGAGAAAACACTACTACATGTGCAAATCAAACTAATATAAACACACTAAAAATGTATCAAGGAATTTTAAAAAATTCATTGTATTCACTTAGGATATTATAAAGCTCAATCTTGGTAGAATTTCATTATGTCCAAGAGAGGGATAAAAAATAAGGCTTAAAATCCTCCATATATAGAACATGAAGAGAGAACAAGCCAAATTAATGGAATTAAGGAGAGAAGAAAGAGTCATCAAATAATTAACTCAAGTAAAAATTTAGTTACAAATTTCTAAAAATAGTCTTCAAGACATCTTTCTATGTTTAGTGCTCTTACATGCTCCTTAAATGAGCTCTTTGGCATTGAAAACAAGGTGGTGGCTATATTTGACTTGTTCAAAATACTCTTCTAGCATGATACACCATTATTTATAAAATAACCCCACTTGAAGGTCATTCATGTATTTATTATTTCTTAGGGTTCAGTCAACTCATGATAAAGATTAGTTATGTGTTGATTGACAACTCAAGGACCAATTGTACATGGAAATTCCACTTGAAGACTAGTTAACTCATTAATGTTCCAATTAAGGATATATTATGTATGTGATTGACACTTAATATTCATTATTTATCATGGATGATTTGTATCAATTTTGAAAATAGCCTTCAAATCCATTTTCCACTTTACTTGATTGAAAAAATAGGTCTACTAAGCCAATTAGACATAATATCGAAACTTATTGCACTTGATGGCTCTAAAATCCTACATGAAACTATTAGAACCTAAGAATATAGAGATTTTGAGGCTTTGAAAACATAACATATTATGAAATAGCTCATCTTGGGCAAGAAACACCTATAAATCTATCAAACTAGGTGACTAGGTCACCTTGTCCTTCAGTCCCATAGATGAGCTATATTTGACTTGTTCAAAATACTCTTCTAGATACACCATTATTTATAAAATAACTCCACTTGAAGGTCATTCATGTATTTATTATTTCTTAGGGGTCAGTCAACTCATGATAAAGATTAGTTATGTGTTGATTGACAACTCAAGGACCAATTGTACATGGAAATGCCACTTGACTACTAGTTAACTCATTCATGATCCACTTAAGGATCTATTATGCATATTGACACTTAATATTCATTATTTATCATGGATGATTTGTATCAATTTTTAAAATAGATTTTTCCACTCTTGATTTTGAGGCTTTGAAAACATAACATATTATGAAATTGGGCAAGAAACACATATAAATCTATCAAAATAGGTGAAGGTCACCTTGTCCTTCACCCATAGATTGTCTATAATGAACACATAATGGTACTTATAAGCATGTTTTTGATCATTATATGAATTTAGGAGATAGAAAAATTGTCAAGATTCACTCTCTCATGATTAGAACTTCCTTAAACTACTTTGTACCTCTATTTATGCACTTTTTATTCTTAAAATCCTATTTTATACCATGTCCATAAAATATTCATACAACAAATTTCCATGGACATGAAGATCTCAAAGTGTACTAGATGATCTAGGTGGTATTCAAGTGGTTTCAATTTTTTTGAGTGCATTTCCTTTCAAATCTTCTCCATCAGGTCTGTAGTAAGATTTTGAAAGGGTTTTAAGGGTCGAAACTTCTTAGTAATAGTTCATAGAATATGAAACCATAATTGTTAAATTATTTCCATATATATAAATTAAATTGACCCCCTTAACAACTATGATAATCTCAACCGCCCATGCAAAAGATCACTCAAGATGTGTATGTGATTAAGTGGTGTTTCGATGGTTGTTTTGGACTATGTAAGAAGTTTAAAGTTAAAAAATGACAAGTTCATTTTATTTAATTAAATATAAAAACTCCTTAAAGGTTTTAAATGACCATCCACCTTATTCTAATGATCACTATGTGAAAATAAAGTCTAGATGAGTTCAAAATGGTGGTAGTTCTCTTAAGGGTTTTAAGTCTACCTACCTATTCTATCCCTCAAGGGAATATTTTTATGAAAATATGAATGTGATAACTCTCAAAAAGTGTGTGAATACCTAGTATCATGTTAATTATATTCATAAACCCTCACATTAGGTTCTAACCATCTGTCAAACCTTATATACCTCTAAGAAGGTTTCCAGCACCATCTCTAACTGGCAATAAACAAGCATAGGAATGTGATAAAATATTAGAAGATTACATTGAAAAATTGACATCATTAATATGATGGATAGCTAAAACCACTCATGAGTACCACTTATAGTTTGACAGTTGGATCATGCCTTTAGAGGCTTGTAGATGTATTTTTCTTAAGAGTAGCTAAAGTTGTTTGTGTTTCCAATAGGCCTATGACTGAGTCTTCATATCATGTTTGTATTTGGGTCTAGGAATGATGATATGGATTGATTAGGATATACAATCATTCTTTAAATGATTCTTATCCTTCACTAGTCACTTCTTGAACTTATGCATCTTATCACTATGTCATCTCTCTTCAAGGACTCAATGTGACTGTCTCTGTTAAGACTAATATAGGTGTTGATTTGGGATTTAGAAGTGATTGATATCCATTAAATAATAATTTAACACCTTGGAGACCTTTAAATTCATTGGGAACCTCTTCTCAATTCTTTTTTTAGTATATTTGCTCTTCAAATAGTGTTCTCTATCTCCTACAATCTTTATTCCATACATAGGCCTGCGTATTATACTTTCATGAGTCGTTAGTAATTTTAGTAAAGATAATGATCTTGATGAAGGTTTAAAGATAAATTTTTTTTTTTTTTAATTTTTATGTGACTTCATAATTTTCCTCCTTGGTTGAAATGTATCTTGAATTGCACTTTTAGGGTTTATGGATATATCAATGCAATTAACCCTAATATGGTTGTGTGTGGACATTTAAAAGATGAACTTGAATATATATATTTCCTAGGGAAATATTATCTATATACTAAGTTATTACAAATTTACATTTTTCTTATGAAACTTCCATTTGATCATAGTATGAACAATTGCTTAGAAGTTGACTACGTTTGTTGAATTCACTAGTAGTCTAGGTGACCATCTTGTAGAGGTAAGTTGAAGGTGTTATAAGTATATTTGAGGAAAAAATAAATATTAATATTTCAATAAAGTCTCAAATATTGATGTTAGAGTATGCCCCTAATTAGATATAAAGATTCAAAATAGTTTGACTATATTTTGACTGTGTGACCAATCTGAGTGGTCATTCTGAGAGAGTTAAATTAAGTGCTTAGAGCTTGTGTTGAAGTTTATAAAGAACATATATTTGTAAAATATGTGATTAAGGGTTCACCAATGTGATATAATCATATGTATATGTTAAATACTTGAGTGTTTGATTTAGAAGTTTGAGACTGTGAACTATGTGTTTGAAAATGTAAAAAGCAAGGAAACCTAATTGGTAGGTTTGAGTGTTGAGTTGGTGTTCCAAATTGCATGGATCCATATGGGAGTAATAAAGTGGATATTATAAATATGTTTTATTTCTTCAAATCATTTATAAATAATTAATGTGGTTGAATTAGTCTCACATGTAACATGTGAGTAAAAAGGCCTAATTATTTTAGGTCTCACCAAGACCTAATGGTGGTTTGGGGTTAATCAGGTAATGATAGACCTATGAAGAGTGTGGTTATCACACATAAAATTTATAAATACCTATGTTAAATGTGGTTTAAATATATAGAGCTTCTTGGTTGATAAAGATGTGTGAAAGGAAGAGAGTGGTATAAGTATAAGGTCAATTTGGACTTATTGTTCTAGTTGTGCAAGTGTAGATTCAATCAAATGAGAGAACCTTTGAAAGAGAATGTATAGGTCATTGAGTACCAATAAAGAGTAAATAGGATAATTCATACTTATTCCATCAAGTTTATATAGGAGGACACATAGGTCATTGGACCTAATGAGCCTAAAAGAGGCAGTTTGAGCGAGTTAGTCTTAGAGATAACTTAAGAAAGATTGGAGATGAAAAGTGTTGACAAAGGTGGTCATCATTAGTTTGATATAATAAATAGTTTTTTAATATTATCTATTAAATGTATCTAAGTGGGTTATTATTTTCCTAGGGGGTTGGTTCCTCCTTGCAAGATAAATGTTGATAAAGGTCTAGTTATTGTTGATGCTTAGCTAGATAGGTGCAATAGCTCTTTATGGGATAGGTGTCTCACTAAAATAAGGTATATGGAGATCCTACTTTTTAAGGAAGAGGTCAAAAATTGTTGTGGAAACCTAAGACTATTATGAAAGATCAGATTGAGACCAAAGATGGTTTATTTGCCATGATAGACATGAAGGAAAGTCAAGAATTTTTATTATATTCATTAGTTGATAATTTTGAAGCAAAGAATGAAGTTAAGGATCCATTCAAAGTTAATCTAGTGATGAGGTAATACTATAATTCAAATGAGAGTATGGAGATATAAGAGTATATTATGTTTTGGGACTTTTAGTCTCACTATGTTAAAGGAGTGTCTCTCTTTAAGATTCAAGGAGATACTTTACAGAAAGAGGAAGCATGGTGGATGTTAGTTGAATTTTTTTTTATGTTTCAAGACAAGAAATATATTTTGAAAATATGCTTAGCTAAAGGGGATAAATGAGTTTTATGTAACTACTCCATAGTGTTGTGAGGGAATGATTTAGAATATAATGATCCTAAAGTCAAAGTTTTGGTCAATATTTTATGGATGGTATTTTTGATAAATATGGTGAATAATGAAGCTAAGTAGGCAATATATACAAGTAGGGAATGGAAGTTTCTAGGTGGTTGATCAAGGATGATGAGTTGTTAAGATTTTATTTTTGCATAAGAAAGGCTTGAAGATCTATGCATAATATGAGGGGAAGCATGTGCGAGATGTTCCAATCATGGTGGAGATATGAATAAGTCTACTATAGATGTGAAATCAATCATGTTGATATGATGACTTGATAAAATCAAGTTAGGTTATTTGACAATGTATTGAATCCTCATGCATAAACAAAGGGGGAGCTCTGTAAATGGTCAGGTCCTAGGATTAGAGGATTTGTGTAATAAAATTGGAGAGAGAAGGTATGAAGGCAATTATGTTGATTCATCATTATTGGAGATAGTATGAATATTATCAAAAGGGTGCCTAAGTTTAGGTGAATTAGGATTCCCTCTTAATTTTTTCAAGGTAAGTTCATGTAGTTTTTGATGATCATGTATGTTTTGTATGATCAAATAAGAATGTAGTGATGGAGCTTGTTTGAAGAGGATAAATGTAAGAATAGGTATGAAAAATGTTAGGGGTCATTTTTATCATCTCTCAAAGGTGGTCATTTCCTATTATTGGCCCTTGAAATATTTTTAGGTGTGCAAGATTAGGAGTTAAGCCCACTTTGTCATTATGTCAAAAGAGTAAAAAGAGATTGAAGAGAGAGATAGATTCTATAAATAAGATTTGTATTGGTGTTGAAATAAATTAAAAATGGGGATATTTTTTTAAGTTTGTATATGATTTCTCCAAGGTTACCAAGGTTGATGATGAGGTGTGATGTGTGTTAGATTGACAATGACAAAGTGTGCTTCAATGTGCTTAAGTGTTCCTACATGGTTCTTCAATATTTAACTTCATAAGGAAATGTATGGATGATATTGATGGTATTTACATGTTTAATAAATAATATGGGGTGTTATAAGTTCTTATAATTATTATTAATGTGAATGGATTTCATTAGAATAATCATATGAATGTCTAAGCTCAAGTAGACATCTTGAGAGATAAAGCTAATTGAGCATATTGATGACATAATATTTCACACATGTGAAGGTTTAAATATTATATTGATATATGTATATATTATCCTATGTTATTATATCATATTTTTAAAATTTCAGGTCATGAGGTTGAACATAACAAAATTTATTAAGGTGCAAAGTTGGCTTCTCAGACAAAGTTTACTAATCTTCTATACTTATCCAAAATTTGCAAGGGGAGATCTATGGTGAGCATTTAATTAGATGAAAATTATAAAATAAATCATTTAATCTAAAAAAATAAGGACATAATGACATGTTTCAAATTCAAATAGTCAAGATTTCATGTGCTAGTGACATGTGCAACAATTATGGAGTTTGAGTAGCAGATCTAATAGTGAGCATGAAACCTATTAGATAGAGATCGATGATGAGAATACGATAATGTAGTTAGAGATAAATGGTATTTTTTAATTAAATAAGTTAAATTATTATTATAATACACATATAAATACCAATTGCCACAAGCACATTGACTGAATGGTATAAGGTGCACAGAAGGCACATACAGCTACCAAGTGACAAAATCACAAAAGCTATGATTGGAGATCAATGGTGAGTGTTGCAAGATAAATAATAGGATAATTCAAAAGAGATAAATATTTAATATTTTATAAAATTTTATAGGTATAATGAGATGATTTCAAAGTGTCTGATGTTTAACATTTACATAGTGACCGTTGAAATTTGAATATTCAAATTAACAAGGGAAAATTAGTCTATAGTTTTTGAGCTATATATTTTGATCCAAGATAAATTTATTGATGAATTAAAAATAAAATTTGTAAATTAATTAAATAAAATCCATAAAATATATTTATAACTTTGTAATTTTTATATAGTCAAATTTATTGATCTCTAAAGTTGACTATGTGTTTGACCATGTTCTACAAATAACCAAAGAAGGATAATTGAGTTGTTCTTAATAGTATTTTGATTTTTAAAGATGAAATAACTATTGGAGAGTGTTTTAGACTCCATGAATAATATATTAATGTATTTTTTATTTTTATCAATCTAAATTTAGTATGAAAATTTAATTAGAAGTTGACTAAATTTGTTGAATTCACTGGTAATTTGAGTGACCATCTTGCAGAAGTAAGTTGAAGGTGTTTTATGTAGATTTAAGGGGAAAAAAATATGAATATGTCAAATAATTATAAAATATTTATAATAAGGTGTTTAATGTCATATTATTCCCCTCGTCAAATATAGAGAGTCAAAATATCTTGAATATATTTTGACTGTGACTAGTCTGAGTGGTCACTCTGAGAGAGTTGAATTGAGTGCTTAGAAATTGTATTGAAGTGTCTAAATCAAATAGAGGTGTATCATAGGTGTTGAATGGTACACCCATGTGATATAAAAATATGTATATTTGAAATAATTGTGTGTTTGATTCATAAGTTTGAGAATGTTTTTTTTTTGTGTTTGAGACCTAACCAACAAGGAGATGTAATTGGTAGGTTTGAGTGTTGAGTTAGAGTTACAGGTGGCATGGAACCATATGAGATAAAGAAATGGGATATTATAAATAGGTTTGAAATGTTCAAATAATTGAGAAATAATGAAGTTGGTCCAAGTAGTCTCACATGTAACGTGTGAGTATGAAGGCCTAATTTTTTTAGGTCTCACCAAGACCTAATGGTGGTTTAGGGTTAATGAGGTAATGATCAACATATGAATAGTGTGGATATCACATATAACATGTGTATGTACCTATCTTAAAGGTGATTCAAATATATAAATATTTTTAGCTGACTAAGATAGGTTAAAGGAAGAGAGTGGTATAACTACAAGGTCAAATTGGACTAATTATGGTAGTTGTGCAAGTGTGGATTCAAGTGAAGGAGAGAACCTTTGAAAGATAAGGTAAAAGTCATTGAGGAAAAAAAAAAAAGAGTGAAGAGGATAAATCATTATTTTTTAATCAAGTTGATGTAGGAGGACGCATAGGTCATTGGACCTAATGAGCCTAGAAGAGGTTGTTTGAGTGAGTTAGTCCTAGAGATAACTTGAGAGAGATTGGATATGAAGATCACTAAAAAAGGTGGTCATCATCAATTAAAGAGAAAAAATAAGTGTTTAAGATTATCTATTTAAGGTATCTAAGTGGGTGCTTATTTTCCTAGGGGGTTGGTTCCTCTTTGCAATATAAATTTTGGTAAAGGCTTAGATGTTATGGGTGCTTAGCTAGACAGGAGCAATATCTCATTGTGGGATAGGTGTCTCACTAAACTAAGAGATGGGTGTTCCATGATCAGTTGGTGCTAGTCTAAATCTTGGATGTTCTTTTAAAGGACTATTATAGGGTTTAGTTATTTTCATCCCCCAAGAGGGTTTCTTACATATATCATGTGTTATGTGCTTCATCTTGCTATATCTTCCTTGTTCATTGTAATGGTTAATTTGTATGTATCATGATTATATGCGTTGAGCGTTTAAGAGTTGGGAATTGAATTGGACTATCTTGTATCATTGATTCACCCCCCTCTCAATTGTTGTACCTCTAAAATTTTCAATTTCAAAACTACCAATTTAGGGCATATAAGGAAGAATATGAGTTTTTTTTCATATTAACATAAGTAAAATGTCTTTTGATATAAAAATAGGGGAAAATTTGGCATGTGAAAGATCTTTAGAGTCTTTTCTATGCTTTAGGATTGCACGAGGAGATATTTACAAAGCATTAAACTTTTGAATTAAGGTAATGACATAAATACGAAGGTGATTGAATGTATTTTGGATGCTTTAGTGTTTTTTTGACTCTAAATTTTATCATTTTAAATCCAAAATATTCATTTTCTATCAACATACTTATATTAGACCACCATGTAGAGGTTTATAACAAAGTTATAAAAAGTTTCAAGTTATATATTTTCATGTTTAGACTTAATAGGCCAAATTACCAATATTTTTGGTGACTCACATGGGTTGATCATCTTGTTGGTCAAGAGAACTCACTAAAATTTGATATGACAATGATAGTTTGAAATATAACAAGAAGATTTTGATGACTATGTTGGACTTCCAAATAGATTTTTTACTTTGAAACACATTTATTTGACTAATAAAATAAAAATACACAAACAAAGACAACAAAAAGAACACAAATAAACTAAGAAGTAAACACACCTGACCTAAGGAAACAATAAAACAAGACAAACACAACAACAAGGTAATAGACTACTGCTTGTGCTAACCACTAATAAAAATAAGACAAACAACCTAAAATAAATAACTTGAGATCAAAATATATCCTCTAGGGTCAAATGTAAAAAATTATTGACCACCATGGAACTTTAAAGTATGATTGCCACATCTTGATAGCTACTTATTGTAGCTAGGAGCATTAACATGTTTAGGGTCTTTTAAGGAAGAAATTGAGAATTATAGTTCTAGTTTTAGATGTATGAATTGTAGATGTGTGTATAAGACCTAGTCATACTCCTCCCATATCCAATTATTTTTTAAGAATAATGTTAATTCTTCCTCAATCATGAGCTATTGTTGGTCATATTGGATAACTTGAAGTGGCTCTTTTGTTATGCCTTCAAGGATGGACTCTAAAAGAGAGGAATCTAATTTCATTACATATTGAGGCCATTCAAGTTTATTTCCATCTTCCAAGAGTGGAGATACATCTGAATATGGAAAGATAAGTTGATAACCTTTCTTGAAAGATTTAAACAAGTCATCTTCTAATTAAATAAATTCTTGAATTAGTGTGCTTGGAGAGTTGATTCTTTCTTTTTTGATGGAACTATTTTTTCCAACCTAAAATGAATCAACTTCAAGTAAATAATAACCTAAATTAATAAAATTAGACAAGTGGAGTGATTATTTTTCACCAAGCTCAATTATGATTGGATTTTCTTCACTTTGAATAATAGAAGCCACAAGAGCAAGCATATCATAGTTTGAACTATTACTTTCTTGATCATGTTCATGAGGCTAAAAATCATATTTTTCTATTTTTAATTGGTCAATTGAATTTGTTTCATATTTACCATCAACTTGATAGTTTGACATGATCTTAAGTCAACTTGTTCTTCATTTTATTTGGTTGTCTTGTTCTTGTCTTCTACCACTATTACAAGTTCTTGTGAGCTATCATGATGAATGGCAGTTATCATGTGACCAAGGAGTTCATATAAAACATCTCAATTTTTCTCAGTTGACACATCTTTCTCTTATGTCTCTTATTGTACTTGCAACTCATCTTGTATTACATCTTCTTTTGTATCATGAAGGATTGAATCATGCCTATACTTACCAAGGGGTGTCCAAATGATGATGTCCTTATTATGTTCACTCAAGTCACTATTATTTTTTATCGCCTTAGTTGATTATTATTCATTTGATTCATAAATGAGAGGTTCTTTCTCAAGAATTGGCAAGGTGGATCCCTAAAAATACTCAAGAAGATGAGACAAATACAATGGTGTTGCCATAGATGTTTTAATATTCTCATGGGGATGCTCAACTTTGGCAACCAGTACTTCCTCTCTCTCTTGCATATTTTTTTGAATAAAGTTCCTTGAAGGTAAAGCCATAGGATTTTAATGAGGGAGTATTGGAGGCTGAATGATTTTAGGCTTATCCTTGAATTCAACACTTGACCTTATGTTTAATTTCTCTTTTCTCTCCCTAGACTATTGCATTTATTTCTAAGTCATAAATTTTTTTTAGGAAACTCTTCCTTTACACTTGTTGCAGACATGGGTATTTATGGAAAAAAATCCTGCTTAGATTGTGTGGATTTTTAAGATGCTATTGATTGATGTATATTTTGGTTTACAAGCTTAACTTTTTTAACAAGACGAACTTCAATGTCAAACACCATCTCATTGGAGATCACTCCATGCTAATTAGAAGATGAAGGATATTTTATGATCTATTGTGAAACATGAAAATTAGCCTCCTCAAAACACACTTCTTCCACATTTTGAGGTCTCTCTTGGATAGACTTACATGTAGGAAAGCTTGGCAAGGCTTGTGAGGAATTTTGAGGTTTGTGTCACACATATATTTGATTTTATTGAGAGGGAAGTGGTAGATAAATGAATTAATAATGAAGAATGATGGAAGGAATATGTTGATGGTAGGGTTGGATTTGTTATCTCTCATGGACTATACACTTATCTTCAATGATTTAAACTAAACCACCTATGTCAAGCATATACCCATTGAATTTTGAATGGACATGTATTATGAAATATGTCAAAAATTCTTTATCTTTTTGCAATGAAGCTCTCATTATTTCAATATAATGCCTAGGGATCTCTTATCCATAGTTTTTGTGTATGTCATTATCACCATATGTTTCTCATAACCAAACAAGGTATATTTAAATCTTGATATGAAATGTCTTGGAACTTGGTTGAGATGATCTTGAATGTCATGATATTTCCATGAATTATTAGATTCGTAAGCAAGATTATAAGGAGCTAAATGAGGTTCACAAAGATCATAGGCTTGATGATGAGTCTCATATTATTGATCAGGGTGAACATAGGACTGATATGGGTCATAATGAGATGGATAAGGATCATATTCGAATTAGCGATGGACAATAGGGCTATTGATATGGAAATGAATGACTAAAATTTTCTCCATAGGCTACCATAGTTCATCATAAGAAACATGAAAATAATGAATTTATGAACAAGAGCTACTGATACCTTAGAGATGATGACCAAGATGAATGTGTGAAGCTACTTGTGAAGACAAATATGCTATTGTGAATTCTTTGATGTCTAAATTTGAGTCCCATTAGGCATGCCAAACTATTAGCAACCCAAGTTACACCCTATTAAAGTATATTTCTCATATCTCCTTTAAAGCTTGACTAACATTAGATTGGTCTATAGGTTGTGGGATACCTATAACATAAACCAAACCTATAGATAATGAGGCTAGATACTCTGATGTATCACCTTTGAATCCTTTTCCTAAATACACTTTACTTTGGGGGTGAAAAGAGATTAAAAAAAAAATAAATAAAAGGGAAAACATATACTAATGATGGTGATTCACCAATAGTTTCATCCACTCAATTTGAACTCCAACTAACACTAATAAGTAATGCAAATCACTAAATCTTAAAAATCTAAGGGACTAATATGCAATAGTTTTTTAGATAAAGGTTTCATAAAGTGATCATAGCATGAGGGAAATGATGGAAGGTATGATTCAAGACACTAACCAATCAATATCTCCACTTTTATTTGAGTCACTCAACATCAAACACTATATATGACATGCATAAGATGTCATACTAGTAACTAGGTGAGATTAAGACTTTCCAAGTAAAAAAACACTACCACATGTGCATATAAAACTAATATAAACATAATAAACCTATATCAAAGAATATGAAAATATTAATTTTATTCACTTAAGAGGTTATAAAGCTCAATCTTGGTAGAGTTTCATCATGCCCAAGAGAGGGATAAAAAATAAGGCTTAAAGGCCTCCATATATATGACATAAAGAGATAACAAGCCAAAAAAATGACATAAAGGAGAGAAGAAAGAGTAATCTAGTAATTAACTCAATTAAAACTTTATTTAAAACTTTTTACAAATCATGCTCAAGACATTTTTGTATGTTTAGTGTTCTTGCATGCTCTTTGAATTAGCTTGTTGGCATTGAAAATAAGGTGGTGGATATTGTTGACTTGTTAAAAATCCTCTTCTACCATGTTTTGTTACTTAAGCTTGTACCCATTAAGGACATGATAAGTCTCTCCTCATTCAAGTGGCATAATAGAACCACCTCAGCACTGTGGGTGACCTAAATTTGATGTGGATCTCTAGATTAGGTCTATTTCTCTTAATGTACCACTATAGATCAAACCTACTACTAACTTTAGGGGGTGAAAAGAGAGAAGGATAACTAAAAATAAATCTAATATAGATGAGGTGATACACCAAATAGATGGTATACTCACACCACTTACAATGCACTTGGAACCAAAGAGAGTCCCACACATACACTTCATCCAATTAAACACTTTTATTCTACATCAATATTTCAAGCATGGGGTCTTGAAGAGAGATTAAGATAGGAGAACTTAGACAATAGGTCTTATATAAAAACTAATTCATGATCTACTCACTATACCTACAATACACATTAGACACTTCTTGATGACCTACAAAAGAGAGATTTCAACTACATAAGACATTAGGAAGGATAACATGTCAAGGTAAGCAAAATACACTTCTACAAGATAAAAAATCATAGAATTCACTTCATGGATTCATGAATGAGGTAAAATATCATTATTTATTAGTTTAAGGAAAAAATTGAGTAGGTATTCACCGTACTTAGGTGGAGATATTTGTACAATAGCCAAAAAGGCTAGTATTTATAACAATTATGAGAGAAGAGAGAGAAGGTGAAGCTCAAGAGTCATTAAGACACTTATCAAGAAATAATAAGGAGTTATAAAAATCATATAATCAAGAATGAGATATGTGTTACAAGGAAAATATGGACAAAAGTCTCCCAAATCATCAAACTTCTCCATATGTGGTGTAGATGTTCTTTTGTTTGCACATGAAACTGCCCTCATGATTTGCCTTCACAAAAGTACCTTGTCACTAAATAGTGTAAGGTGTTACATAAGGGCCCCTACATGCATTATAATTGTCCCTAATAATCCACATTATTCTATCTATGAGCAATCATCTCCAACAATTACAAATGACTCATTTTCAGGCACCTCTCACACTTGGCATTCAAAATATTTCAAATTATATAATTATATCTATGAAAAAGGAGGAATGACACTTGTCAAGAGTATCCAAGTCATCAAATTCATGAATCACTCCTTAAAAGTCTTCCCAATTAGAGTTTGACCAAGTTTGTTCATTGTGACTAGCTGAGATGGAGGAGATGGTAAGCATAATTATGATATTATATAGCTCAATCTATGGACATGGGGACTTAGAACAAGTCCTAATATTTATCCTAAAGGTAGTTTCATCCTTTGAGGCTTCTCCATACCAATAAAAAACACAAATATATCAATAGAAGGCTTGTTGTACACCACCTATACATGTAAGGTACACCTCAATCAGATGTAGTAGGTAATTAGAGACTCCTATACCACCTCTAAGTAGTTTCATGGTCACTTTACCCCAGTTGGATACTCCATTTGTAATCTTTTCTCCATCAGGTTTGAGTTGGAGTTTATGAGGGTTTTAGAGAGGTTTTAGGTCTTATAATTTGTTCGTGAAGATCCCACATTGAAGTCTTGAAATAATAAAACTAAGGGATTCTTAGGGACAGTCCTTAACACCTCTAAACACCTTGAGGTTCCATGTAAAGATTCATGATAGTTCCAAGCATTCAAAGATGGCCATTCTTGTCATTTTTTGTATATCTAGTAGGGTTTTAGTGCTTATAAGCCCAAAAATGGCTTATTGATGGGGTTTTTTGAAAAATAAAGGTTCAAACACACTTTAAATGACCTCATAAATATTATAAAACTTATTAAAATGATCCTTTCATGCTAAAAGTGAGAATGGCTCTCCATTTGGCTTTAGGCCTAAACCATACTTAATAGACTTGACTGCAACCTAAGCTTCACATGACATTCTGATGGATTACACTTACCTTCTAATAGCCAATACATATATAATAGGGTGACTCATACATGTTTCAATCCATTTAGAATCTTGATTTATGTGATAAGTGATAGTTGCTATTCATTTGGCCTTTAGGCCTATTCTTCGCTCACTAGGTTTGCCTACAAACCTTCTTGCCTAGACCACATTGTTTGGTTTCACTAATTCTAGGTTTTTTTTCCCCATTTTTTATTATATGTATCCTAGCTCCATAAATCATCTTGAAGGGTTTACATACCTTCTATCTCACCACTTCACCTATCTTCCAAAAGTTGCAAGGTTCATGCAAGGAAAAAGTACTTTGCCTTAGAGACAAAATAGAGAGGTGTTACCTTATTTTCTATTAAAAAAGGATTAGATGGGATTTTTAAACTCAAAATTATGCCTTGTACAAATTATTATCTCTTGGTGATGAGTCTAGACCTCTCAATTTGCTCCCTTTGCCTTGGCAAACTTTTAGGTACAAGACTGTGTAGGGTATTATGCAAGTATAATGTGTTCTTCCACTTGAAAGTGCCTTTTAAACCACTACAATGGTGTTTTGAGGTTTATACTATCATGATTCACTAATTAATATCCTCTATTGTCTTTCCAACCTCTCCCACATTCTTACAACTTGGATGGGACAAGACTGAGTCTCCCTTACCTGATTGAAACAATCTTGTTTGGGGTCTATTATAGGTTTAAGATAGGGTTGTCTAGAACCTTTTGAGGTATGGTAAGGTTCCTTGATATTATCTTTAGTTTAAATCATTCCTATCTAGATCAAACTTTCTCCTTATTAACCTTTAAGAGACCTTCTTGTCTCAATTTTCAAAAATGCTACCTAGGTTAAGTACTCTACCTACAACCCTACTTATATGTGAATATAGGGGTCTTTGTCATTTAATCATGGTTTTTATAAACTCCTTTATCCATTTATTAAGGTTATATATTATATGCTTCATTTAAATTTACCTATGTACTTCATAATAACTCAAAATAGTGCCATTCCTTCTTTGATTGAGACACTCCTTGTCTAGTTATTGTATGTCCTTATTCCCATTATGTAAATAATGAGAAAGTGTATAGAAGGAAACAATAAAACTATCATCTTCTCCTTGATGATATTTTTCATATAAACCATCCCTAAAACTATTTTTAATAACCTTACCATGATGGCATAGTATAGATTACAATTTTGGTGAAGAAAGGCCACTTTTCCAAGCTTGAGCTTATGTTGGTTGTATGTGGGTGTTTCATGCCTCTGTATGGATAGGGTATGAGTATTAGAAGTCACCACACCAAGTGTCATCTTCCTTTATGATTTCTTAGTCCATGAGTAACATTTAAACCATTTATAATAACTCATATATGAAAGATAAGTCTAATTTTCAATTTTGGCTGAAGGAAGCCCTATTTTGGTCTCAAACCTATAGATGTTACTGATATAATTCAATGGTTTTAGGAGTAATTTTGGACCTCTCAAATACCAATTTCCATTGGTCTTCCTTTCTTCAAGGTTTTCATAGTATTAGTCCTATCATGGGACTATCTAATGAAGTTATTTATTCTCCACAAGAACTTATCCAATATTCTTATTCAAAATATCTACAATTAGGAGTTGTTCTATTTGTACTTTTTAGGGACAAGAGACCAAAAGATAGTCTTCCTATGCTTAAAGGTAAGTTTAACCTTCTCTTTCACAATTGATGCTTAAAATAGGTCTATTTTTAACCTTCCCATATGCAAGGGTTTGAAAGAGAGCTTATAATGTTTCAATGCTTTGTAAAATTATATTCAAAACTCTGTCAAGACCACCTATAGGTGGCTAACTGGCAACAAGTATGATATTGTAAGGAAAATGCCTAGTTCTTACTCCATTATTTTACCTTGATCATCAAATTAACCTTCATAATTTTAAATATCTAAAACAAACATTAAATTCCTTAATCTTAACATGGGAAACTTTCTTCAAGGCACCTGTAGGTGCATATTTTTTATTATAAAGCAATGAGGATGAGCTAAGACCAAGAACAAGCCTAGAAGAGGCTTCTTGAATTCTTGAGACCTCAAAAACCAAGCGAACCATATAAAAATATGGATATGCCATAAGAAACACATAAAACATCCAAACTTGTCAAAACATGGCAAAATATTCTAGAATAAGCTCAAATAAAGACCCCTCATGGATATAGAAGCATAAAAAGCTGCCTAAATTCTGAGTGATGGTTCATAAAGGAGGAGCCATGAAAATAAAAAATCTTTCTTTGGATTTGAGCCTAACTCATACCTCTTTCAACCCCCAAAATTAATCCTCCTAACTCCACTTGTATGGACTATACTATGAATCCAAATTTGACTCTCCTTGGCTTACAAAGGCAAGAAAGAATAAATAAAAGCAAAAACTAAATTTTTTAACCTTTTCTATATAAACCAATCATGGTAAATAACTAAAGGATGTAAATAAATAGACAATATTCCCATGTCTGTACAAGTGCCATTAAGATCTTAAAATTAAGGAAAACTCCTTATTTTCCTACATGAAACTACTTATTGACTACATCTAACTAATTACTAACATGTTCTATCCTCCTACACATTGAAATACTCCTTGGTGACAATTTTTAAAAAAATTAATCTGTACAAGTCATTTAATAATCCAAAATATGACTAAAAGACATTTTTTTCATATGAAACATGACAAAGGGAAAATTTATGACCTAGGAACACCTTAAAACATCTAAATGACCATATTAGGAAATTTTAAAGATAATTTGAACCTTTTACCATATTTGACTAGGGTTGACTAGAGTTGAATTTGGTTGACTAGATAAGTACAAGGAAGATAGGCTTAGACCAAGGATAGAATAGGGATGGGTGAGGTGTTTAGACACACATGATACCCTTTTAATCATATAGGAACCTTTTAAAAAGTTTAAATATGTAGGGGTTAGCCTAATTTGACTAAAATTCAAATTTATTCAATAGCATGCTACACCATTATTTTTCAAATAACTCCACTTTAAGTTCAATCATGCATTGATTATCTCTTAAGGGTTCATCAACTCATGACAAGGATTAGTTATGTGTTGAATGAAAACTCAAGGACCAATTATGCATGGAAATTCCACTTGAAAACTAGTTAACTCATTCATCATCCACTTAAGGATCTATTATGCATGTGATTTCCACTTAAGGTCAATTATGTGACATGGATACTTTGTATCATCTCTTATCAATAGCCTTAAACACCATTTTCCAATTTACTTGATTGACCAAATAGGTTTACTAGGCCTAATAGCCTAACTTCTTACACTTATTGACTCTAAAATCCTACATAAAAACATTAGAATATAGAAATATAGTGATTTTGAGGTCTTGAAAAACCTTGCATGTCATGAAATATGTCCTCTTGGGCAAGAAACACCTATAAATATATCAAACTAGGTGACTAGGTCACCTTGTCCTTCACTCTTGTAGACTAGCTATTTTGAATGAAATCACAAGGGAACTTAAAGGCATGTTTTTTTTATCATTTGATCACTTGAGGAGGTATAAAAAGTGTCAATCTTCACTCTCTAATAATTTTAACTTCCTTAAACTACCTTGTACCTCTCCTTCTACACTTTTTATTCTTAGAATCCTATTTTTTGCCATGTCAGTACACCATTCATACAACAAATTATCATGGAAATTAATCTCTCAGAGTGTACTAGATGACCTAGGTGATATTCAGGTGGTTTCAATCTATTTCAATACCATTTCTTTCAAATCTTCTCCATTGGGTCTATAGTAGGTTTTTGTAAGGGTTTTAGGGGTCTAAACTTCTTTGCAATAGTTCATAGTGTATGAACCCATGATGGAAAATGTTTTGCCATAGATTTGAATTAAATTAACCCCATCAACAACCATGATAATTTTAAGCTCCATTGTAAAATATCATTCAAGATGTGTACTTGATGAAGTGATGTTTTGATGGTTGTCTTAGACTATGTATGTTATTTAAAGAACAAAAATGACAAGTTTGTTTCATTCCCTTGAATCTAAAAACTCCTCCAAGGTTTGAAATGACCCTCCACCTTATTCTAATGATCATCATGTGAAAATAAAGACTAGATGAGTTCAAAATGGTGTCAAGGTTTCTTAAGGGTTTTAAGCTTGTCCACCTATTCTAACCCTCAAGAGCATTATTTTATGAAAATATGAATGTGATAAATCTCACCAGGTGTTTCAATACTTAGTATCATTTTCTCTACTTCAAAAACCATCACTTGAAGTTATAATCCTTTGACAAACCTTATATCCCTCTAAGAAGGTTTCCTAGCTCCATCTCTTACTATCAACAAACAAACATAGGGCTGTGAAAAAATAGTGGATGCTTCCATTGATAAAGTGACCTCATTAAGATTATGTATAGACAAATCCCCTCATTAGTACCAATTATCCAAGTTTTATAGTTGATCATGCCTCTAGAGTCCTATAGATGCATTTTTCTTAAGACTAGCTTAAGTTGCCCATGTTTCCAATAAGCCTATGATTAAGTCTTCATATCATGTTTGTATTTGGGTCTAGGAAAGATAAAGATTCTTTATTTTTCTATGAAATCCTTCTTTTAATTATTTTTACCCTTCACTAGTAACTTGTTTCACCTATGCATCCTATCACTATATCATCTCTCTTCAAAGACCTCAATGTGATTGTCTCTACTAACACTAATGTAGGTGCTGATTTTTGAGTTATAAGTGATTGATATCAATTAAATCACCATTTAACACCCTAGAGACATTCCATGTCATTGGGAACCTCTTCTTATTTCTTCATTTAGTATATTTGCTCTTCAAATAGTGTTCTCTAGCTCCTATAGTCTCAATTACATACACAGGCTTGTGTATTGTACTTTCATGAGTTGTAAATACTTTTAGTAGAGACCATGATCTCGATGAATGTTTAAATATATCAATTTTCACTTTTAAAACATAGGTTACTTCACACATTTCTTCCTTGGTTGAAATGTATCTTGAATTTCACCTTTAGGGTATATGGAAATATCAATGCAATTGACTCGAATATGGTTGTATGTGGACATTTCAAAGATAAACTTAAATATATATCTTTATTGGGTCACTCTTCTCTATAACCTAACATATTCCACATTTCCATTGTTCTTATGAAACTTCCATTTGATCATGGTAACCTTTCATAGACATTCTTCTCTCATCCTCTTTGCAACTTGGAGATAAATTTGTCTTGAGAAGGTTGTAGATGATGGTTGATTTAGGTGAATGACTATGATATTTTGTAATTTAACCTCATGGATTGATATAACTATCCAAAACATTCCAAGTATATCTAAAACCTAGGCATCAGCCTCATTGAATTTAATGAATAATAATACCTTCTTCATAGTCTTGATTTAGGTGAAGGATTGACATACTTCAAGATCCTTTTAACCATGTTGTAGGTGGATATTCTTGTTAAAATATGACCTATTTTTATTTTTATCCATCCTTATGGTTACCTTTGATCTAATTATCATAGCCATCACCTGGTAACACTATTTTCTCATCACTCTACATTCTAAACATAGACCTTTCCAATTTTTAGACTTGACCGTGTGTAAGAACTTGATCCTTATATGGACTATGCATAGTTATAGGTATTAAACAACACTAATAGACCTCTTATTTTATATAACAAATGTTATCATCTTTATTTAAGTTCTTATTATCTCAAATCTCCCTTTCACAATCATACCCTCATTACCATAATATTTTCTAACCTCTTGACTCTTATTTTATAGTGAAATAATGGGGTGTAATTGAGTGGATAGGTAGTGATAGGTTATGGATGATGAGGAAACATTAAATAGAGATGGAAATATATGATTTTGCAATGAAAAATGGTAGTGAGAAGTTTGTGAGATGGGTTGACAGAAGAGGGAGGTAAAATGAGCATGTGAAGTGCATCTAAGGATCATATTGAAGGGTCTTAAGAAAGCATAAGCACACCCTCAACAAGAGATAATAGTTTGGAAGCCTTTATACAAGCATATTCTATTGAAATGGAAACCTAGGATCCATGAAAAACCTTAAGAAATGTTAAGTTTCCTTAGATTATGAAAAATTGAGACTCCATGAAGATATTGAGAGAAAATCAATGATTTATTTGATATGGATATTTGAGGAAAATTTGATAATATTTAAATAATACTACATGAAAATTAATGAGACCTAAAAACCATTTTATAAATAATATTGAAATCCTTGGATCAATCTTCAAACTATACAATCTCTCCAAACTACCTATAGACTATAGAATATGCATTCATTTGTTTTCTTAAGATCCATATGACCTCACCTGTGTGTAAATAAGATAAATAATATCATGATAAGTTGGATCATACTCTTGAAAAGATAAAAAAAACTTTCATTTTTCTATCATGATGCCTAGATGAGGAGTAAAATCAGAAAACTGGTTGCTTTCTTGGATGAAGAAGGCATAATGAGTGTCTTAGCTTGTTAAGGATGGTTAGTGAAGGAGAGAAAAAGAACTAAGAACCAATTTCCAAAGTTTAAATCTCTCTTAGACCCCTTTCTCTTCCCAAAATTCTATATCTTGATTTTCTCTCTCATGGTCATACCATCTAAAAACTTAAATGGCTCTCTTGATGTGCAAAAGAGCTAGGTGGATGAAGAGAATTGGTTTTAATATTGTTTGAGATACTTTTGCCTTGAATCTCTTATGGAAAACTTGCAATAACTTCATCTTCAAATTATTGACCTATGATGTATGGAAAAGTCCATACAAATCTATACTCCCTATAAGAAAGTCATGAAAATAGCCTTTCTTTTGAATTATCTTCCTATTTCAAGTTTGTAACCACTAATTTAGGGCACATGAAGAATAATATGAGTTATTTGGAATATTAACACAAGTAATAAGTATTTTGATATAAACATAGGGGAAATGTGGCTCATGAGAACTCTTTGGAGTCTTTTCTATGCTTTAGGTGTGCACAAGGAGATATTTTCAAAGTATGAAACTTTTGAATTAATGTAATGACATAAATATGAAGGTGATTGAAGGTATTTTGGATGCTTTATTGGTTTTTTGACTCCAAAATTTATCATTTTGAATTCAAAATCTTTATTTTTAATCAACATACCTATAGTAGACCACTATGTAATAGAGGCTTATAACAATGCCATGAAAATTTTAAAGTTACAGGGGTTGGTATTTGGCCTTGATAGGCCAAATTGCCAACACTCACTATACAAGTAGGTTTGCAGCTAAAAATGGCTACAAGGAAAGTACACTTAGTGAAGAATTAAGGAACAAAATGATTTATTAGGAGTTGTTCCAAGAACCAAAATGGTTTATTTTCGACTTGGTAACATATTTTAAGACCATTCATCTAGTTTGGACAAGTTGAAGAAGATGCACTTGAGTTTTGGGCCACTTGGACCAAATTAGGTGTGGGAAATGAAGAAATAAAAGAAACCTATGCACACAAATGATGGAATGGTAGTTCATAGGAGTTTATTAAGACATGTTAGATGTTTAATGAGTTTTTTTAGATTAGTGTATGGAAAATTTATAGTTTAAAGGTCCATTTATCACTCCTTTCATGTAAGGAAAGATAGTTTTCAAGATGCTATTTAAGGTGTCAATAAAATGTGTAACACCCACACCACTTGGAAGATTAGAGATGCTTCAGGAGTGACACAAATGGCCTTAGATGTCTATTAGACTATATCATAACTCTTAATTTAGTTTTAACTCTCATGGACACTTGTTGATCTTATTCTACCACACCTCTCTCTCTCTCTCTCTCTCTCTCTCTCTCTCTCTCTCTCTTTCTCTAAGGGAAACCACCTTTGGCTAAGTTTAATAATCCATATTTGGTATGGAAAATCCCTGATGGTTTGAATACTAATCTTTGACATTAAGTAAATATTTTAATCTAATTTTGATTTCATATATATTTACTTTCTAAGTCACCCACAGTTAGCATAGGGCTTGTCAAGACCATAAGAAGAGTTGTGCACTTGAGAGATTACATGCACTCAATAAAAATATGTGTAGGCATTCTCTATCTACTCTCATGCCAAGAGCAATTGAGTGTATGTCTTTGTAATATTAAATTATTGGTTTTTAACCAGTAAGAGACCTTAACATGTGTCCTAATGTAGGATTATTTGGTGCACAACTCAAGAGATGCACAAGTTCAAGGATGCAAGGCCTTAAGGTCCCAGATGGCTAAGTAAGGGAAGTGCACAAGGAGAAGCTATAAATCATGAAGAATGCACATAAAACCTTCAAAATTCATGCACATAAAACATTAAAAAATCATGCATACTCCTATTTAAAGGCTTCCTATGCCTATCTATTAAAGTCCCATGCTAGTTCATATAAACCTACATCTATGCCATATCTCTACATAAAGTATAATTTGAAGTTGTGCACTACCCTCATCATAAACTTGATGTCCAAATAACTCTCACATGCACCTTGGCACAAAAGTAATTATAAATTAAGGGCATGTGCATTAGTTTCATGTGCATGAAGTATATAATGAAATAAATTAGCATCAGATAATGATGTGATAATAAAAAATGGAGTTTACATATTAAGTTCCAAGTGGAGGTATGGTATAAAGAGGTAGTTGAAAAACTAGTTCAAAGGATCCCGAGGCATTGTCAAACTGAATAATTACATAAGTAGCTACCAAACATTAGGATACAAGTAGACACCATCTTTTGACTATGTCAAGGAAATATTTTGTTCCTCTATACACACATGTACCTTGATATAACCCTACGATCTACCCCAGACCTAATTCACCTACTTGAATTCAAGAAGCATTGATGTAACACTGTAAAATAGTTAAAAGATGGATCTAACACTCCAAGTGGTATATTAATTTTAAAATTCATATTCACTATAAAATCATATATTTTAATTTTAAAAAGGGTTGAAATACTTTTAGAAAACTCATGCTACTAAAATTTACACTCCAAGAGCTCTTTTGTTAGCTAAATCTTGTAAGTTAATGAGAATTAAGTTCAATTATCTCTATTCTTATTATTATCTATGTGTTATTTATGTTTTTTGATCCTTGTATATGCATAATATTCACCCCTCTCATCATCATTCATTCTTATAACCTTTACATAGAACTTGTAACTCACTTGTAAATTGCATCTTATGCACATTCGAGTCTATGTCAACATTGTATATGGATCAATTGTCATCCCTCTTAGTTTTGCATTGCATTCTTGTTCCTCTATTTGAAATATTGATGCATGTAGAGTAGCCTTGGCAAATTCTATGTGGAAACATCTTATTCTCAAATGGTTGCAATGTGTTTATGGCAATAGAAGTGATCACACTATTCTAGGTGCATCTCCTTTTACCTTTAGCATTCTCTTACCTTATACCTCTCTTTCCCTAGAGATTTTAGGTTTAGATTAGTGATAGATTAAATTTATACTCTTTAGGCCTACATGTTGGTCTTAAACTAGGTGCATTTAGAAAAGAAGGAATTTAACCTACTTCAAAGTGTCATCCCAAGGAGTACAAGGATCCCACACCTTGGGGACATTCCCATCATTGTGATGAGATAAATGATGTTCACATGCATATTTGAGTGATAATACTTCCACACCTATTGTCTAATACTTTTTCACCCTACACAAGGCATTCATGCTTAACACCCCACCATAAAATGACCCTACACTATAAAATATCCATGGGTGTATGTTTCAAATGAAAATAATTTTTGGCATGCCCAGTAGGACTAATTTAAGGAATTGGTGCTACATTTGCTTAACAAGTATATTAGACACTCAGTAGAAGCACCTGGTGAATCCAATAATTTTTTTTCATATCAATCCCCTATTTACATGCCAAGATGAACAAGGTCATCTACAAAAGGAATTGAATTCCATTTCATTAAGCTTTTGACACCCTCAAGAAGAAGAAGAAAAAGAGCATCCTTGTCTCATGTCAAAAGGAGTAGTCTGAGTTAGTCATCTCTTAGAAGATAATTTACACCTCTATTTAGAAGGTTATCCATGCATAAAAGAGGCCTATTTGATATCCCATTCATGCCTATACTAAGGAACCAATTGTTTATACCCTTTAATAGGGTTAGTCCATTATCCCTCACACAATATGATGACATTCTGGTGGAAGCCCTCAAAATATTATCATATTTCATGAGTGAAAAGACAACTTCACTTATGGAAAATATTTTAGATATCATAAACATCTACTCATTACACCATATCACTAAAGATAATGTCACAGTCATATTACTTGCTTATTACTTTAAAGGTAAAGCCCTTTATTGGTATCAAGGCCTAAGACCAAATTCTATTCACAACTAGGATGAACTTGGAAAATAATTATGCAATTAATTAAAGGATCAAAGTGATCACCTTTACTTAATAAATTATGTCACAACCGTAAATCAAGCCATGCATAAGATGATCGTTGACTTCAACTTTAAATTCCAAAAATTATGGGATAGAATCCCACCTTTGTGTAATCCATCTCCCAACACTATGTTTATATATTTCCTAAAGTATTTTAACTATGATATAGAGGTGATGATTAAATATATGGGAGGAATAATCCTCCTTGATGCCTATGAAGTCACTATACACAAAAAAAAAAATTAAACCAAGTAGCAAAGATTGCACCTAGAACCCTATGCCTATATTTGTAGATCCTTTCCCTAGCCAAGAAACTACTTAACCTATATTATTACCTATTCCCACTATAATAATCCCACCCACTTCATCTACCATTCATCTTAATGAGATACGCAAAGGAAAAATGCTACTAAAAATTTTTGGGAATGAACTTGTTGCTCTTAAAAGATAGGAAGCATAGTATCCTAGATCTCATTAACCTTTTGCTCATCAATATCAATAAAAAACCTGCCTATCAAGGTGGCATGTAAGCACAAAATAATCTCAAATATAGTATAAAATATTATGTGTATAAGGTTGATGTTTTTACTACCTTTAGATCCCTTGTTCTAGTATATAATAATTTAGTGTAAGATTCTAAATGGTGATTTTTATGTCGCCAATTGCATGACTAGTCTACATGTGTAAATAAAGCCTTGAACCAAGAACTCATTGTTAAAATTTTGCCTTAGTCTAAAAATAAAATGAGTATCACAAATCCACATGAAAGAGGGATTTAGGGTCTAAATCAATATTAAGATGAGTCTAATCTCATCAATTGGAAAGAAGATGACTTCAATTATGTAAACCAAAGTAACATGCCTAGTGGAGGAATCACTATAGTTTCTTTCAATACAAGATTCAAAAGGAGAACAATAAAGGCATACAAACTATAGTGCCCTTGTATTCTACACCCTAGGCCATTCATGAAGGTTCAAAAGTAAAGACACTGATGCAACCTTCATGCCCAGAATAGGATGTACAAAAGGAAGGATCATCTCAAACTGGTGTATCAATGTCAAAATGGGATACTACCCCAAAACAAAAGCCAAAGGGATCTCAATTTCATTTTAAATTAGTATAAAAAATGAAGAAGATGAGCCTTAATTTAACTATGTGGGATGTGCATACTATTCTATATCAATGAAATTTACTACAAGATACACTGAAAGGTTTTCACAAGTGTAAGGCATCCCAACCCTCAACTACCACCTTTACAAGCCTATGCTAGTTGAAAGTAGAAGAAGTGCATGTGTGTAATAGTAATAATCCACCTCTGTTCTATGTCTCCTTAATAATCATCCATCATCTAGTACATAATGCATGATAAACTTAGGCACAAGTAGTTTGATTATGCAAAAAAATATCATAGATATTATCAAAATTGTGTATGCTCCCATTTCAAAAGGAGTAGTCTAATTTTATGGAATAATAGTTATAATTTTAAGAGTCATCAAAGATTTAAATCTAACACTACATACATGCCAAAGCCTTTCCATTATGTAGGACATCACAATCATCAACTGACCTCCCTACTTTGCTATTTGCCTCTCTCAAGACTTTATGATAAAGATGGGTAGGTATTTATATTCATATTGGTTTCATATGTTACTGAGAACTAGGTATGGGACTAAAGTGACCATCATAGTAGAGCCTATCTTCAAAAGTCATGTTGAGTCACACTTCTATAACCTAGTTGAGCTAAACTATACACTATTTGATCAAGAGGAGAATTCAACTCTTCATGAAGCTTAACACCACTAGAATAAACCTTAGATGACCTATTGGATGAATGGACATGCAAGAATTTTGAATACAATCCATATGAAAATGTAGAGATAGGGATAGGCACATATTAAATTATGGAGGAGGATTAAACACTACTTAATATCATGAAGGTGTATAAGAGCCTTGAAGTTACATGGTAATTATACTTTGAGGGTTCCCAAATTAAGAATGGTGTAGGATTTGGTGTCATGTTGGTTTCACCCCATAGGTAAAAATACTTCCATACCTTCAAATAGTAATTCACTTGGATGAATAATGTTGTAGAGTATGAATCATTAATTCAAGGCCTTTAGCTCATGCAAAAGACAAAAATTAAGGAACTATAAGCACTAGGAAATAATGAATTGGTTGTCAACCAAGTTAGAGAATAGAGCATGACCAAAAATAGCTTGATGAAATCATACAAGCATAGGGTGTGGGACATGATTAAATTCTTCAACACATTCAATATTGTTTCCATACCAAGGTCATAGAATGTTGATACAAATACACTGATAACCATAGGTGCATAGTATGATATTATATGTGATATGATGGATTTTGAGTAACTACTTTAAACTTATTGTTAGACTAGAAGTCACTGACAAAATGGAGAATTGGTAGGTGTTTGAGAGTGATGAATAGATCATATTTTCCTACAAGACAAAGTAGATTTTTGTGTCAAAAACCAAGCACAACTTCAAACACAATATGAAGATCAAGTCAAATAATCAATGGGGAAAAAGCTACCCAAGGGGCTAGTTACCCTAGAAATTAGATTTTATTATAATGACAAATTCAAGGGATAGAGGTGAAGTATGAAAAAAAAGGAGGAAATATTTGTGCATATAACCATTTGAGAAGGGAAGGCCCTAAAAACTAGAAAGGTATGTTCCATTTAGAAATTGTGAACTTTATTGAACTCAATAAGAGGTAGAAGATATGTTTGTATGGAGCTATAATAATCTTAAAGGCTTTGATCCAAGCCTAGTGTAGAACACAATCAAGCTCAACCCTGATGTGCAATTCATGCACCAAAATCTGAGTCTTGTCAATCCAAAACTTGGGTTGTTGATGCAAAAGGAGTTCTTAAAGCTCATCAAAATTGGTATAATTCTTCCAATCAAGAATTATTCATTGGTCAAAAACTTGGTCCTAGTAAAAAAATTGAGAAATATATCTATATGTGTATTTTAGAGACCTAAATAAGGCTTCTATAAAAGAACACTACCCTCTCCTACCAATGGAGCAAATATTATAAATGGTCATAGGTGATAAAAGATCTTTATTGACAGATAGTTAATTAGGATACAACCAAATCCTCATGCACAAGTATGACCATTACAAAACCACATTCACCACTAAGTGGGGGACCTTTGAATATCAGTGTATGCCATTTAGTTTGACAAATGTAGGCCAAAATTTCCAAAGAGCTATGGATATATCATTTAAGGAAATCATTAACAAGGTCATCTTGGTTTACCTAAATGACATAACTACTTTTTATAAATGTGCCAAAGATCATTTGAGTCATCTAGAGAAAGTTTTTTAAAGGTTTTGAGACTTCATAATTTCCTTGAACCCTAATAAATAAATTTTTAAAGTCCATGAAGGTGTTAAAATAGGGCACATCATTTCTAAAGAAGGACTTATAATTGATCTAGAGTGAGTTAAGGCTATCTCATCTTTCCCTCTTCTAAGCCACAAGAAGAGTCTCTAGAACTTCTTAGTGAGAATAAACTTTATTAGAATATTCATGCCTAGATTTCCCATCCTATCCAAGCCCCTCACTATGATGCTTAAAAATAATATCACATTCAGTTGTACTCATGAGGGTAAAGAAAGTTTTGAGGCCACCAAACATTCTATGATATAGTATCTAACTTTGATCAATCTAGATTATAGTAAGGAGTTTATCCTTTATGATTTCAGTGGATTTGAAGGCATCTTAGCTATTTATATGTAGTAGAACAAGGATCATTTGGTCAAAAAAATTACTTCTTTAGCTAGGTACTAAAGGGCTATGATTTTTACTATAGATTCATGGATACACACACTATCATAGTCATGATATCACTTAAGAATTTTAGACATATGACCTCCAACAACAAAATCCAACTAATTTTTATGCATGAAAGCATCAAAGAGTTCCTACTCAACAAGGATAGTTAGAAGAGAGTTGGGTGGATCACAAAGGTGATAGAATATGACATAGACATCTAGGTTACCAAGCTAGTGTGAGGAAAGGGACTTTTATTAAAACTATCCAAGGTAGTAATACCAAAGGATGACATAATATTCATGTTTCATAAAATAGAGTGAATAAAATAGAAAGCAATGACCAATTGGGCAAAAGATATGAGAGCCTTCGTTTAACATAATGTGTATCCTACCAACCTCAATAAATTAAAGCACAAATATTTTAGACTATAATCCATTCCATACATTATCGTAAGTGACACACTATTTCAAAAGGATATCAATAGAGCCCTATTAAGGTGTGTGGAATCTAAGAAAGCAAGTAGAATTCACCAAGAATTTTATGACAGCCTTATAGGGGGCCATTATTTACCTAAAACCATTGTTATGAAAATCATATGAGCTAGCCATTATTGGCTGAATATATTTAGAAATGTGCATGCATACATGTGAAAGTACAAGAAATGTACCTATTTCATAGGCAAACAAAGGATAGTATCCTTAACACTATACCCCATACAAGTAGATCAACCCTTCACATAATGGGCCTAGATTTCATAGGCATGATTAACCCACCATCAATCAATGGACATAAATAGATTCTCATGGCCACAAACTATTTCACAAGGTGGATGGAAGTGGTTTTGCTCAAGAAGGCTAATGAGACATCCATACAAAAACTTATATGAGAGCATTATAATGAGGTTTAGTGTTTTAGCTACCATTATCTTTGATAATGCATTAGCTTTCATTGGAACTAGAATTAGTGAATGGGTCATGAAGTACATCATCTACTTGAGCACCTCATAAAATTATTACCCTCAGGGTAATGGTCTAGTTGAGTCCACAAATAAGAACCTAATTCACATCATAAAGAGGACTTTGGAGGATAATCAACAAGAATGGTATCTCAAGATTAGAACAACCCTTTAGGATGATTGAATCATGATGAAGATAGTGTTGGTGAATTCACCTATTATGTTGGTTTATGGAAGGGATACTAGATTACCCACATCCCTTGAGTTTCCTCCTTTAGAACTTGGGAATCAATTGGAATTGATTGAAAGTGACCCCATTATGGTAATATTGGTAGATCTAATTGATCTTAAAGAGACTAAAGTGTGAGATACATACACCATGGAGATCCAATAGGCATAAAACAAGAAGGTTTTTGATAAGAAGGCCACTGATAGAAACTTAAAAGAGGGATATTTAGTGCTTCAGTGGATACAAATAGAGTGAAGGTTGAAAGGAATATTAAATTAAAAGAAATATGGAGTGGTCCACATACAATAACCAGATGTAAGAAATCCATTGATTTCTAACATGCGAGATTCAATGGAGAGGAACTACCTATCCCAATCAATGGGATTCATCTCAAGCACTATCTCCATTGATCTTTATAAATTATAAACAAGTAGATTGGGTGTTTTAATTTTAAATAAGTGATTCACATATATTATATTAGAATAGTTTCATTTCCTCCAAGTGCTTGTGCACATTATTTCTCTTATTTTAGGTATTTTTCATCTAAGTTCCTTTGGCATAGGTTATTTGTTTTGATAGGAGGGTCTTAATTCACTCAAGAGAGAAATATACACATCTAATGCATTAATAGGTGTAATGACCAAGATCCTAAAGACTATATTTCCAAATGAATCATCTTAAGGGATATTAGATTCCCACATAGTAAGCAAGTAGCCTATAGAGGTCACTAAAAGTGTTGACTTTCTAAGTCACCCCCAATTGACGTAGGACTTGTCAAGACCATAAGAAGAGTTTCACACCTAAGAGATCTTTAGAACTCAATCAAAAAACATGTAGGCATTAGGATAGTAAAGTGTAGGTTTGCATAGTACTAAAGCAATGGTTTTCTCCCACTATGAGTCCTTAATTCCATCCCTAGTGTAGGATTCTTTGGTGTAAAACTCAAGAGATGTGCAAGTCCAAGGATGTAGGGCCCCAAGGTCCCAAATGACCAAGTAAAGGAATATTGCAAGGATAAATTATAAATCATGAGGAAAACACCTAAGAATTTAAATATTTATGTGTATTCCTATTCAAAGGCTTCCCATGCCTATCTATCAAAGTCCTGTGCTAGTGCATAAAACCCTACATTTATGACCTATCTCTATGCAATGTAGAATATGAAGTTAAACACTAACCTCACCATAAATTTAATGTCCTAATAACTCTTGTGTGAACCTTTGTGAAAGAGTAATTATGAATTAAGGATGCATGAATAGTTCCATACACATGAATTATAAAAAGAAAGAAATGAACATTAAATAATGATGTGGTAAGACAAAATGGAGTTAATGTCGTAAGTGCCAAATAATGGCATGGTATAAAGAGGTAGTTGAAAAAGTAGTGAGAGGAGCCTAAGGTATTATTACAATGAATAAATGCATAAGTAACTACAAAACATTGGGATACAAGTACATGCCATCCTCTACCCATGTCAGGGAAATCTTCTATTCCTATATGCACATGTGTACCTTGATAGAACCCTATGATCAATCCCTAGACCCAATTCACCTACCCAAATTTAGTAAGAATTGATGTGGTGACACAAAAGAATTAAAATCTACATTTACCACTCCAAGTGGTATATTAATTTTAAAAGTATCATTCACTATAAAATCATAGCTTTTAATTGTAAAAAGGGATGACATACTTTTAACAACCTCATGCTACTAAAAATTTCCCTCCAAGAGATCTTTTGTTCGTTAAATCTTGAAAGTTAAAGAGAATTATGTTTTCCTCTCTTTGTTATTCTTATGATTTGTGTTCTATTTAAATTTATTGATCCTTATATATGGGTAGTATTCACGCCTCTCATCATCATCCATTCATAATACCTCCACATGGAAATAAAAAATCACTTACAGGTCAAATCATGCGCACATTCTAGTCTATGTAAACATTATTTATGGATTGATTATCATCACTCTAAATATTTCACTACATTCCCATGCCTATATGCAAACTAGTGATGCATTTAGAGTGGCCTTAGTAGATTTTGTGTGGAAACATATTATTCTCAAAGGGTTGTAGTGTGTTTATGGTAGTATAAGTATTCAATCTATTCGAGGTGAATCACCTTTTAACTTTATTATTATCTTAAATTATCCCTCTCTTTCCCTCATGATTTTAGGTTTATATTTATGGTATATTACCTTTTTTTCTCTTTATTCCTACATGATAGTTTTAAATTAGGTGTATTTAGAATAGAATGAATTCAACCTACTCTAGAAGCTCATCCCAAAGATCACAAGGATCCCATTCCTTATAGACATTCCCATTATTAAAATGATACAACCAATGATTGAATGTGAATTTGAGTGATAATACTTCCATGCCTAATACCAAATAATATTACACCTTGTGTAAGGTATTCATGCTCAGTTCCCTACCATAAAATAGCCTTGCACCATAAGATATCCATGAGTACACATTTTGAATGATAATAATAACTTATTATTTAAGTGTGTGAAGTAGTGCATAGTTGAATTACAAATGATAATCATATATCCTTGTATTCACTTTACTCTTTCATGTTTGGTACAAATAATCTACTCTCTAAAAGGTCAAATGAAGTGTAGCTAGTGTCTTTATTTATCTCTAAGTATAAGGAATAACATTAGTGTCTACAATTAGATCTCATGTTCATTCACCTTGAGAAGTATAATGAAAATCACCTTTATGTTTGAAATACTTGTGTTAGAGAAAACTTGGATTTTGAATCAAGTTTTGCGATTCATATTTCATAGTGCAAGTTAATGGTAGTCTAGTGGAGATCAACTCAGTGTATCAAATTTTTATAATATGTTATTTTCATGTTCTTTATATCTCTTTTCATCTAAGTAAGAAATTCAAATAAGTGATCATCTATCAAATACAAATCTAGGGAGGTAGCCCTTCAATCTAGAGGTTTACCTCTACTATAGGAAACCTAGAATCCTAGAGGTAATCCAATGTTTCACTCAATTTTGAGGAGGATTAAACTAACTCTCTAAGGGTGAAAAATTGAGTGACAATAGTTCTAATAAACCTAGTGGGATTATTATCTCAATCACTTCTTTTCAAGGTGAATTCTAGTCTTGAAAATATCAAAACTATGTAAGTGTTCCTCACTCAACATCTGGTGACTCCAATAAAGGTTATATCTAGTCGTAGACAAAATTTTCTTATTCATTTTGTTCATGCTTGATGGTCTTTACAAGGTCAAATGCTAGTAGAAATAAAAATCCTATAAATCCTCTACCTCAACCTAAACTTCGTCTTAAAGTTTCATACCCTGAGCCTATCTTGACATTTTAAGAGCAAGAAGATTTTTCAAGTCGAGAAGATCAAGAGAGTGAAGAGAAATTTGATGAAAACATGGCTAGGTAGCATTTTTTCCTAGCCTTCAATACTGAAAATCCTGTAAAACTTAATTCATAAGATGATATCCCTTAAAATGTCACAAAGAGTGTTCCAACTTTCAATGGGGAAGGTCATATCACCCCAAGTGAGCATATTAGGAACATATCCAATTTTTTCAATTTCTATATTGTCACTAAATTTAACATTGTATTTAAGTTACTTATCATGTATCTTAGGGGAAAATCCCTTGATTGGTATAAAACATTGCTAGGAGGATTCATCACTACTTGTGATGAGTTGGGGAGTTTTTGACTCAAAGATTTGAAGACAAGAGTGATGATACGCCACTCATTCATCAACTAAATATGATTCAAAGAGGACCTAAAGATACTATGGATGACTTCAATGAGTGGTTTCAAATAAAAAGTAATAGGATGTAGCCTACCATGAGACCCTCTACAATTTTTACTTTCCCAACATACCATAAAGCTATTGGTATTGATACAGCTATCATGTTGTAGTCCATGGGAGGGTCTACTTTTAATGAAGCCTATGACATAGACATTAGAGATAAGAATGGTTATATCCAAGATGGTAATATTTCTCCAAACTATTTATTCCCATCTTACTTAATATGTCTACTACTCCTTCAAACCTTTCTCTAATTTCAAATCCAAACATAATTTTAGAGTTGACCCAAAGAAATTAGAAGATATCATTGATTGGGAAGTAAAGTATAAGATCTTATAGGCTCATATTAGGTAGTCAAATCAATATATTGGATTTCATCAAAACCCCTACTCCTATCCTCCATAATAAAATATATTCCCACTTCAATAATATGGTCAAGGGAAGGGACAAGGTCAACATAAATTCAATAAGTCACATAGTGCATATAAGCCAAACTCTACTCCCAACACAAGAGCCATGGTTTTAGTCCATAGTAACTTGGTTCAAGGAGAATAATGGTAGCCTCAAGGATAGTAAATGAGTTATAATGAAGTTGAAATTCAAGATTTAGTTTATCAAGGAGGTTCCACTCCTTAATTAACAATAAATTATGAGAGTTTCATGTAATCAAAATTTAATGAAGAGTGGCGTATCTAAGGAGTGATCTTGGAAAACTTCTAAGTGGAGGATAGACTTGTCCTAAACCAAAGTACCTCAGTTTTAGCCAATACAAGGTCAAAGAGAAGAGCCTTGGGAGATGATCAAGATGTGGATAAAAATTTAAATAAAACTCCTTCAAGGCAACAAAGTGTGAATGAAAGTGTGTTAGCCTCTACAAGTCCTGCACTTCTTGAAAATTAGATCTTAGGAAAGGTGAATCAAAGTGGTCCATTAACTAAATCTCAAGGCACTTCATTTCCTACAAGGATGAAATCAAAATATAGTGTTTCTTATTTGAACATCATTGAATATTTTAGGAACACTAAACATCCCCATCTCTTTGTGAAGTAATTCACGTGCCCAGTTAAAAATAACTACTTCAAGATAAGTTGTCCCAAATACATATCCATCCTCAACCATCAAGAAATGGTAGTGTAGAAATAATAAAATAATGTAATCATATTTTTGAACCATCCACCAAATCTGAAAATTCCCCACCTTTCTATCTTACCCTCATTGTGGGAGACAAACTAGTCCATAATTTCATTATGGATAATGGGCAAAGTACTTCAGTTATGCCCAAGTTAGTTTCAAACAAGTTAGGCTTTAAATGTGAGACATATATCAAAGGAGTGTTAAAAATTTATTTAAATCCATTCAATCTAGTAGGGTTCATCAAAAGTTTAAAGGTATTATTGCATGATTGTCCAAGCATTCCAATCTTACAAGACATATTGGTGGTAGATCTACATACTCATTTTTCTATTTGTATATAAAGAGATTTCACTAGCAAGATATGAAGATATCTGTTAGTTAATTGGTCCTTCTTAGACTGTAGAATAAGGTGTGGAGCAAAGGTGACTATTCTAACACAAATGTTGGCCAAGTTTCACATTGAGCTATATGTTGAAGATAATTCTAATTTGAATTATGATATACATGAGGAATACTAAAATTTTATTTATGACAGAGTATCATCCAAACTTGAAGGTATTTCTGATCTCTTCCTAGATCAATATGGTGCTAACACATATGAACATGATCCATATGCTTTCATGGAAGAGACTAATCTGGGAGTGTATTGCTTACATGAGGAAGGAACGCATATACCTTAACTCAGTAAGGAAGATAATGAGGGTGATGGAATGCATAAGATGTTCTTTGATGGTTTAAGGGTAAATATTGGTGTAGGATTTGGTTTTAGCTAGTTTATCCATCTAAAAAATAGTATTACTCTTCATATAGATTCCATTTCATTTGTACCTAGAATGTAGCTAAGTATAAACATTTGATTTATGGACTTTAATGGGAAAAGAGGAAAGGGATAAAAAATTTGCAAATATATAGAGATAATGAATTTATTTTGCATCAAATAAGTAATTTTAGTGATTTCAAGAAACCTTTGATTTAGTATTATAATCATAAGGTGTGGGATTTACTTGAATACATCAATGCATTTAACATATAACCAATCCCTAGAGAGAAAAACAAGCATGATGATAGGTTTGTTACATAAGGGCATTCTTTGACACATATAATACCATAAAAGAGAAAGGAAAACAATCATATGTAAGGGTCATTATGAGACCTTCCATTCTTGATAATAATGTCTCATTGTAGGTGTTTGATAGTGACAATCATATTGTATAATCCATGAAAAATGATATTAAGTTATCTTTAAGAGATTAAAAGAAACTTCATGATCAGTATGAGAACTAGATTGTACAACTAATAACAAACAATATAACTAAAGGATTGCTGATCTAAGCAACATTTTAGGTGATAATTTAGGTAACAGGTCTACCCTAATTGGTGGTAGAACTTCTAGGAAACATAACTTTTGCATCATAGCTCCGTTTGACTCCCTGTTTAAACTATTGGAAAGATAATAATGAGGCGATCATCATGACATGGAATAGAGCTCTGATAGGTGGGTTTTCAACCCCAAAAATTAATGTAAGTGCTCTAAATTTTAATTTTAGTAGTGCAGTCTAAAAATAGTAAGTTTCTAAAAATAATAATTTCTCAAATTTTGTATTATTGTAAATCATAGAAGTTGAACCACTTGATCTCCCTTGAGATTATTGACCTTACACATACTAATCCTACATTAAAAATGTGTATAAATTAATATGTAACTTGAAATGGAAATCAAACATCTCTTCTTAGAGATAGGCATATGTTTAGGTCTGCAAATTTGAGTAATAAAACATCTCTTCTCAGAGATAGCATTATTGTTATTGTGTTGTTCTTATTTCTTGAATTATCTTTCATCCAAATATTTTTAGTTTTGGATAATTGGTCACTTTAGAGAGTATCTTTAATGAGTATAACCAAAGGAAAAAATAGAAGGTGAGCATGTCTACAAAGGAAGAAAGCTATTAAATATTCTTTATTTTTAATGATAAGCTCTTCAAATTAGGCAACTAAAAAATTAAGAATCCATTGACTTGTGTGAGAGTTTTATGACATATTTTCTTGGGAATATAAATATCTAAAGGGGTTTTATCCTAGTTTATCCCATCATACCATTAAATTATAACCTATATTCAAACTAGTTAGGCAAAAATAAATGCCTATTAACCCCAAAGTTGAACTACACATGCAAATGGAACTCACTAAACTCCTTGAATATAAGATAATGTTTCATATTAAACACTCAACTTGGGTAGCTAACCTTTTTCCTAATAGAAATAAAAATGGGGAAATAATACTTTGTGTGGACTTTAAATATCTCAATAGAGCGTCACTCAAAGACCATTACCCATTACCTTCTATAGAGAATATTTTTCAAGTTGTTTCAAGTTCCCAATGCTTCTCACTCCTAGATGGATATTTTAGTTATAATTAGATTTTGGTGAATGAATATGATCAGTTCAAGATATCACTTAATAAAAAATGGGGTACTTTTTATTATAGGAAGATTCCCTTTGGCTTGTCAAATGTTGGTGCCACCTTTCAAATGGAAATGTACATGGATTTAAAAGGTCTAATCAATGAGATGTTTCTAGTGTATCTAGATGATATAATCTTGTTCTAAAAGCATGAAAATGATCACATGAAACATATAAGATAAGTGTTTGAAAGGTGCAAGAAGAATGAGGTGTCTCTTAACCCAAAAAAATGCATTTTTATTGTCCATGAAGGTAAGCTTCTAGGACACATTATTTCAAAGGATGGCCTAGACATTAACATAGAAAGGATATAGGATATTATAGTCCTATCATTTACCTTAAACAAGAAAGGACTCCAAAGTTTCTTAGGAAAGATAATTTTTTTGAGAAGATTCATACCTTGTTTTGCATATTTGGTGAAGCTTATCACAACCATCCTCAATAAGAATCAAGTTTTCACTTGGGCTAAGGAAGGTAAGAGCAATTTTGAAGCCATAAAGAAATTAATTTTGTAATCTCCCACTCTTATAAATCCTAATTTTTATAAATATTTCATGTTATATACATTTTATAACCTTGACATTATCTTGGCTATGATTATGCAAAAGAATGATGAGGGTGTTGAAAAACATATTGCATTTTTAATTCAAGGTTTAGAGGTATCAGAGTTGTTGCTAGAATCCAGATAATGTGAATGCAATGGAGACATGATCAGATGAGATGAAGCAAGTGCACACCACATAGATGCTAAAGCAATTTGAAATTATACAAGAAGATAAATTGCACAAGACAAAATGGAGAAAACCAAAATCTGATTAACATGAGATGGCCAAAGTGAAGAATACATATAAGAGAACACGTAAGTAACTCCTCCAAAAAAGGTGGCCAAGGCACCCCAAGAATAGACTGTAACTCCTCCATGAAAGGTGGTGACAAGGTGATAAGAATAGAGAAGTAACTCCCATTAAGGGAGTTACTTATAAAATTCTTATGACACCTATGACACATCTATGACACAAATCTCCACATAAGCTAGCCTATCCCACAAATGTAGGAAAACTCTATGTAAGCACAAGAAATACAATTTCCATAATTAAAAAATAGGGAAAAATAAAAAACTACACTAATACCCCCCATAAGCATAACTTAGGTGGGCAGTGTGGAAATATAAAATGGGTCCTGGCAACTAGGCCTGATGAGGTACCCATGTACAAATGCAATCTCCCATAAGATAGAGAAAAGGAGAAAACTAGTAGGAAAAAACTCCCCCCCTAAAGAGAGACATAAAAGAAAGAAGAGGGTAGTGCCCCCCCAAGATGATGCTACTGCAGATGTGGGCCACACCCCAAGAAGAGTTTGTAGATGAATGAACTTGCTCTCAGTGCAAGGTTTGGTGAAAATGTATGCAACTTGCTCTAAATACTGGCAAAATATTAAGTCAATGACCTAAATATGAATAAAATCTTGAATTAAATGCATGTGAATCTCTATGTGCTTCATCCGTTGGTGCTGAATTGGATTCTTGCAAATTTGAATGGTACTTTGGTTGTCACAATAAATGATGGTGGGATGCCTGATAGGAATGCCAAACTCAGAAAGTATCCCCTAAAGCCAAATAGCCTCAGTAGCTACATTAATAGCTCCCTTTTACTCTACCTCTATGGATGATATAGCAATAAAATTATGCTTCTTGCTAGACCAACTGATAGGACTAAAACCTAGAGAGAAATTGTAACCATAAGTGGAATTGTGAGTCTGTGAATTGCTAGCCTAGTCTGAATTTGTATATCCAACCAAGTCAACCTCTATGCCAAATATATAATGAATCTTGTATCTCTATGAACCCTATATGTAATGCAAGATCCTCTTAGTTGATTTTCAATGTCGCTCATGAGGTTCCTGCATGAATCTGGAGACAAGTGCCATTGTATATGATATGTCAGGCCTGTTGTGAGTCAAGTAGATGAGACTACAAACAAGTTGTTGATACCAAGTGGCATCAACCAATGGTGAATAAAAATTATCCTCAAGCTTGACTCCTGATAGAAAGGGAGTTGAAGATGGCTTACAATCAACCATGTGAAACTAAGCCAATAAGTCAAGAGCATACTTAGGCTGTGCAAGAGAAATCCCTAAATCTGACTATGAGATCTTGATGCTAAGGAAGTAGTGCAACAAACCCTAGTCTATCATGTCAAATCTGTCCTAAAGAGATGCCTTCACCACTGTAATAGCTAATGAATAACTCTCGGTGATTAAAAGGTCATCAACATATAGAACCAAAATCAAGAGTGAATCATCCTGCTATAAGAAGTAGACATTGGGGTCAGAATGGCACCTAGTGAAACCCATTGTGAGAAGGAAGGAATCCATCTTAGAATAGCAAGCCTGAGGGGCCTGCTTGAGGCCATAGATAGATTTCTTAAGTCTGCATACTAAGGAAGAATCTTAAACAAATCCTGGTGGCTGCTCCATGTAGATCTCCTCCTTTAGGTCTCTGTAAAGAAAGGCACTCTTCACATCCATCTAGTGCACATCCCAACCATGTGCTATGGAAATATCCAAGGTGAGTTGGATAGAATTCATCTTTATAATGGGTACAAAGTTCTATGAGTAGTCAATGTCTGCCACCTGTGAGAAACCCTTGGTGACCAGTCATGCCTTGTACTTATCAACCGACCCATTTGTTGCAAACTTGGTCTGATATATCCACCTACATCGAACCATCTTTCTTCCCTTAGGAAGTGAAGTCAAATCCCAAGTGTGATTTTTGATTAAGGAAGAATATTCTTCCTCCATAGCACTATCCCACTCAAGTACCCCAAATGCCTCTCAAAAAGTTTGTGGATCTAAAACTAAAGCAAAGAAGGCATGTGGATCTCTCTAAAAATCCCCCTAGTATGTTTGTCATCTACAAGATATCCTGTCCAAATTCCAACACTCTCAAGTGTTTATCTGGCCTAAAGTGGCCTAGAAGTGGGTGAGTTAGGTGCTAACTCCTCATCCTCTGACTGACTAGAGGTGGATGACTATGCATCACTATCCTCACTATCTGAACTCGAAGAAGAAGAAGATGTCTCTAGCTCAAGAACCTGATGTGGCTGATCTAAATCTAATGAGGAATCATCATGAAGAAGTAGATCTGATGAGGGAAAAGAAGTGTCAATTGTTGAGTCTTTAAGACTCTAATAAAAATGGACACTTATCTCAATGAACAACTCATGAGTGACTGGATCTAGAAGCCGATACCCCTTAATACCATTTGAATATCCTACAAAGATGTAAGGCTTGGACTGATGTTCCATAGCTTTGTGTTTCTTCTTCAAAATGTAGGCCATGGTTGGGGATCTAAAAAACCTAAGGTGCTCCACATTAGGTTTCCTTTTATGCCAAGCTTCAAAGGGTGTTATCCCTTTCAAAGCTTTGTGAGGAACCCTGTTTTGAATGTAGCAAGCACAATTGATGGCTTCGGCCTAGTATTGTGGTGCTAAGGATTTGGAGTGAATCATAAAGCTACCCATCTCTTTCAAGAACCTAATTTTGTAATCAACAACCCCATTCTATGAAGGACTGTAAGTGACTATGTCTTGCAAATCAATCCCCTATGTGGTGTAAAATTGCTCAAACATGTTGCTGACATACTCCCCTCCATTATTAGTTTGAAGAACCTTGATGGATTTTTCACTCTATTTCTCAACAAGAGCCTTGATGTCTAGAAAATTTCCAAATACTTCAAACTTTTATTTGAGAAAATATATCCAAGTGTACCTAGAGAAATCATTAATGAAAGTGAGGATGTACTTGGCCCTTGTGAAAGATGGTTTGGTAAAGGGTCCCAATACATCACTGTGGACTAACTCCAAAGGTTGTGAAGCCCTCCAAGCTTTGCCTTTATCAAATTTTGCTTTGAGATGCTTCCCAAGGGAGCATCCTTCACAAAGTCCTTTTGAGAATTGGACACAAGGCAAGCCAATGACCATGTCATTTTTGCAAAGTTGTTTAAGGTAGCGGTAGTTAAGGTGGCCAAACCGCTCATGCCACAATTTACTAACTTCATCTGAATGAGTCAACAATGTTGTTGGAGAAGAATCTAGTGCAAAATGTGAGAAGGTGTATAACCTAGCTTGGTGATCTACCCTACCCACTGCCACTGTAGTATCACTATGTAATTCCTTGATAGCCACTAAATCTGGTGAAAACTCAACTCTCATGCCTTGACCAATGTGAGTGATTTGGTACACTGATAGGAGATTGGTTGAAAGAGAAGGACCACTTAGAACATTATTGAATGTTCCTCCTTCCATTTCAATTGACCCTCTCCCTATAATGGAAACTAATGTGTCATCACCCAAATTAATTGAAATCATGTTACAAGGCTCTAAAGATGAAAACTAAACTAGTAAAGAGCCCATGTGGTGAGAAGCACCCAAATTAATGACCCATGATGTTGTAGAAGCTATAGTAGCTACAAGGACCTTGCCCTTTTCTTTCTCCTTACCCTTGCCTTTTGCCTTGGTAGAATCTTGGGTAGATGAATTCTACTTGATGGACTCAGGAACACCTATGTTGTGCTTCTCTAGAAGATGAGTTAGGTGATCTATTTGTTTTTTCATGCATTTATGTTCATCATGCCCTATCTTTTTATAATAGGCACACTTAACCTTCTCCTTCTTAGGTTTAGCATTGGAGGATGAAGACTCAGTGTTGTTTTTGGCAGGATTGTTGTTTTATTTCTTCTTCTCCAAGTCCTTGTTCTTTTTCTTCTTCTCCTTTGTTGAAGTCTTATCCTTACCATTTCCAGATATCAAATCTTGGGGTTGAGTAGACCTCATTGTGTCCATTTGAATTAGCTTATCTTGCTCCCTAGTCAAGTCAGCAATGAATGATTCCAAAGAAGGCATTTTCCATGTAGTGCCAAGGCACTTTTTTTGGCATGGAAAGTGGAGACAAAGACTGAATAGCTTGGACCTAACTTTGTGAGAATAGAAAGGATGAGTTGATCATCTTTCTTCTCTATCCCACATTATTTCAATTACAATCTAAGGGCCTTAAACTTAGTGAAGATGTCCTATAGGGTGTCAAAGTTGCTAGGACTTAGACTTATGAGTTCATTTTCAAGATCATGTCCTCTCATCTCATCAAGCTTCCCAAATAAGAGTTCTAAGGTGTCCCATATGTCTTTGGGAGTCTTGGAGGTTTCTAAATGGAATATAAGTTTTAGAGACACAGACAAGCTCAGTAATCCATAGGCTTCATCACTACAGTTGTACCACTTGACCTTTTTAGCATCAGTGTTAGGTTCTACTTTAGTACCCATGGTGATCCTATACAACCCTTTACTTCTAAGAATGATTGATATTTTAACCTTCCATTCATGATAGTTAAAGGGTGTTAGGGGCTTAAGTTGAAAATAATCCATTTTAAGCTGAATTTAGGTGAAGTGTTGATTGCAAGTTGTGAAATTATGTAGAAAGGAGAATGACAACAAAGATTTGCAAGTTGTGAAAAGCAATCACACCCCCCCAAAATGTTGAAACCCCAAAAATATGAAAGTTCATGCTCAAAAGACATTAGGGTCAGCTGAGAATGCATCTTAGAGTAATCAATGCATGACTATAAGCAAACATGACATTAGACTTAGCCAAAAATGTGTCTCGAGAGACCCAAATTTTAGGCACTTTATAAACTAGTGCATTTTTGACAAATAATAAGCCTAAGATATGGAGAATTTAATTACAAACACTTTTTCAAAAAATGTCATCCAAATCTGAGCTACCATTTGCAAGATATTAAAGGTTTAATTTTCCTATAAACTAGTGTTTTTGCAAAAAAAAACACTAAAACATTTTAAAATGCCTATTTTGAGAGATAAAGTGGCCTTCCATCCACTCATTAGATTTATCATGGAGCGATGAATCCAAAGGAGGTCTTTGTGAGGGGGAATTGGCCTCCTGCCAACCCAGGCCTCACCCTTAATCTTTGTGGGTTGAAGATACAAGTTTTTTTAAAAAAAACTCTAAACTGCCCTTTTTTTAATGCTAAATTCAAATTTGATTTTAAATTAGAAATTTATTAAAAGCAGATTTACCAATTAGCAAGAGATGGTGGGCCCACAAAATGGGGTGTTGGAAACAAAAAAAAGGAGCACCATTTTTAAGAAAATAGATGTTGGACGCTGTGACTAATGCTTGGCATTACAAATAGAAAAAAGTCAACTAAGTCTTAAGGGCAACAAGGTTAGCTGAGTCAACTTATCATTGCCACTATGATAGTAGTGCCCATGCCTTCCTCCTCCCAAAAAAACATCATGGCAAAGCCAGGCCATGACTGGAAACCCCAAAGTTGGCTTAGAGTCATTGTCTTCCTACGCCTCTCTCTGCAAGGTAAGCACAACGAGCACGTGTTGTCAAAGTTGTAGTTGTGAGTGGGCAGCACCTAGACTAGTAGTCCTCACCCCTTTCCTCAAGCTAGAGTCACACACCTCATCCTACCAGATGCCCCACATTGAAAGTGGTGTCCAAGAATAGAAACTGATTGCAAAGATCTATCTTTTCTTGTAGAATGACCAAAAGAAAATGAATTCTACTACCTTTGCTAAGCCACAATAGATCTAGACAAGATGTCTTGGCAAATTCTAACTCAGAAGTAATTTTTTTTTAAACAAGTTTTTGTAGGGATTTGCATGAGCTTTCAAGAAACTCTACCAAAGCTCTCAAATGCAATGGAGTTAAACAAAAAAAACTACTAAGAAAGCAAAGTAAGAATTTTAGAATAAACTAATAGCATAACCAAACACATGATTACTAGAGTGGCTCTAATACCATATCAAAATTGTTACCAAAATCTAGATAATGTGAATGCAATGGAGACGTGATCACACGAGATGAAGTAAGTGCACACCACATAGATGCTAAAGTAATTTAAAATTATACAAGAAGATAAATTGCATAAGACAAAATGGAGAAAACCAAAATCTGATTAACATGAGATGGCCAAAGTGAAGAATACATATAGGAGAGCACATAAGTAACTCCTCCACAAAAGGTGGCCAAGGCACCCCAAGAATAGACTGTAACTCCTCCATGAAAGGTGGTGACAAGGTGCTAAGAATAGAGAAGTAACTCCCATCAAGGGAGTTACTTATGACATTCTTATGACACCTATGACACATCTATGACACACATCTCCACATAATTTAGCCTCTCACACGAATGTAGGAAAACTCCATGTAAGCACAAGAAATACAATTTTCCTAATTAAAAAATAGGGAAAAATAAAAACCTACACTAATAGGATGAATATGAAGTTAAGTATACATTTGTGGAGAAATAAGTCCTTGTTATTGTAAGAGGACTAAATAAGTTTAAAAACATGGTTTCAAATAATAGGATTCACATTATGATTTCTCATCCTAGCACCAAGGAGTTCCTTTTGATCAAAAACATCAATAAAAAGAGGGTAGGGTGGATTATAAATGTAATGGAGTATGATGTTGTCATCAAGGTGACCAAGTTGGTAAGAGGCTAGGGTCTTTGTGAACACTAGGCTTCAGATCTCCATGAACCAAAAGAGGAAGTTTTGTTCAATCAATTTTTCCCTCAAATAGGTAATCTCACACCTCTACAAAGTTGGACACAAGGTATCATCATATTCATCTAAAATGGTGAGTGTCTTAATGGCTTGAGTATATCTAAAATAAGGTACTTGATATTTAAAGCTATTCCTTATTTTCTTGTAGATGGTCTAATTTTTAGAAGAGATATAAATGATGTATTATTGAGGAGAATTGACAATGATCAGTTTGGAGTGTTGCATGAAATTTTTTGTGATGGAATAGTAGGAGTTTATTTCTCTCCAAAAACCACAATTTCAAATATCATGAGGGTAGGATACTATTATACTAGACTCTTCAAAGTCTAATATGCTTGGGTAAGAAGGTGTGCTCAATGTGATTTCTTTGTAGGAAAAAAAAGGCTTACAACTCTCCCCTTGAGGTCTATTCAAGTAGATCAACCCTTCATGCAATGGGGTCTTGAATTCATTGGCATTATTAATCCTCCATAAATTATTGTCCATAAGTGGATATTAACAATAATTGATTACTTTAAAATATGGGTTGAAGCATTTGCGTTGAAGGAATCCAATGAGAGTTCTATTTTGGAGTTTTATGAAGGCACTAGTATAAGGTTTGGAATTCTTTATACCATAATTTTTAAATTATCACTTGCTTTCATGGGTGATAAGACAACTTATTGGTCAAGTAATACTGGTATATGTCTATGTACAACATCCAACTATTACCCTCAAGGTAATGGGTTGACCGAGTATACTAATGAAAACCTAATTAGAATCATCAAGAAGACTTTGGAGAGAAACCAAAGAGCTTGGAACACTAAGTTAAAGACAAATATATAGGAAAAGAAAATCAAGCCTTAAATGTCAATAGGTAACTATACTTTTGGTCTTGTTTATGGGAAGGAATTTAGGCTATCTATATCCCAAGAACTACCTACCTTAGAGTTGGCACATCAATTAGAATTGCTTAAAAACACTCCAATAGAAGTGAGGTTGATATAATTGATGGATATACAAGAGACTAGAGATAATGATCATAAATCCATGGAGCATCATAAAGTGCTAATAAATAGGCCCTTTGATAATAAATCAACTCCAAGAGTCTTTCAAGAGGGTGACATAGTAATCAAATGGGATGAAGACATGAAAAAGCCAAGAAGACACACTAAGTTTGATACTTTGTGGAGTGGGCCATACATCATCATCAAGTACAAGCAAAACAATTCCTTATAATTGGTAAGAATTAATGGGGTGGAGTTACTTATCCCTATAAATTAGATTCACTTAAAGCCCTATTATTGATGATATGAAGGCTAGACATGTACATAGTAGGTTAGGTGTGTTTTTTTTGATTCTTTTGAGTGGTTTTACATAAATTATTTGAATCATAGTGTGTGTTTTTTTATTTTTGTGTTGTGTGGTGTGATTTTGATATATTTGAAGGCATATTAGTTTTAGACTAAGTAGAAGAGTGACTCCATAGCCTAATGGAAGAATAAGGCTACTAGTCCATGAGAATTGTAGGCATGCTACCCTTGTGATTCACCAAGAATGTTGACCAAATTTAACCCCAAGTTAAATTTGGGCCACCCATATAGTTTTAAACTTAATATAGGTGTTTAATTTTTTTCATGGTCTTGTCATGGTCCCAAGTGGTCGTAGATTGTCCCATACGGTCATATGTGACATTGTTTATCATTATCTAATTTTTGGTATTAGATTCACTTATCTAGCACTATGGTCAAGTGCAAGGTAATATATACTATAACTTTTTCAAAGGTATAATATGGTCTAGATTCATTTTAAAAGGTTATTTGGATGTCATTTAATGACATATTATCATGCACTAACCTTTGTTTGATTTTCAATTATAAAAAATGTCAATTTGGCCACTTTTTGGCCCATGTAGAAGATGTGGATGTTCTATTTCAAGATGATAATGTTTAAAAAGGATTCCAAATATCCATGATATCAAAGGTTAGTTAGATAATGTTCAAGAGTAGTTAGATTCTATTAAAATCTATAGTTCAACTCTTAACTTGGAAAAATGACACTTTTCAATCAGCTGGATAACCTTACAAGATTATTTTTATGTTGAAAATGGCTTATAAGTGTCTCCTAGGCTCTCTTAAACCATTTTATATCTTTAGACCAAGTTTTAGTTTGAACTGACATTCCAAACACTTTTCCTCCTCCATTATTACCTTCATAAGGTTAGAAAGGCAAATTTGCATTGAATAATGTGACCAAAAGAGAGAGAGAGAGAGAGTTATGAGATGAAAATTTGGAAAATTTTATGAGTCAAAGAAATATTTAAATAAGTGGAATTGGTTTTCATATTGGTGGTTTCTTATCTAAGAATAATGGTTAAGACCCTAAACTATCTTAAACCTTGATAATGACCAGTCATGAAAAAAAGGCCTCAAATGCATAAATAATGACATATTTTGATCATAAAACCTCTTGTATGTTATTTATGACTCCAAGGATGTTATAAATATTTACGTTGATGCTGATGTCACTTGTATAGATTGGTAGAAACACCATATATTTAAATGTTTTAGTGTTTAAAAAGTGTTATAATAAGGGGAGAGCTTAAAAATAATGGAACATGGTCATTTGGGAATTTTTATATCCATTAAAGTTTAATAAATGTCATAGGATATTTTGGAGATGACCAAACTAGGCCCATTTTTTAAGGTAGTCTCAAACAGGCTCAAAATGAGACTAGGTGGTAAGGCCATTTCTTGGTTTGCATACCTCCATAGGGTCTCAAGACCATAAAATTGACATAGATGTTGGATTTTTACTTTTAAAAGTTAATAAAACACTTTTGTGTTATTTAAAAAGTTTGGAATAATTCTAGAGAAATATAATAAGGTTCAAAGCAAGGAGGCCTAATTTAAGAGAGAGAAAGGCAGAAAAGATAGAATTACAATCAGAGTCTAAAGATAAAATTTTACATAGAGATATAAGGCCATATATCTTCATAGAATATGAATTTTTTTTCAATATAATTTTTTCAAATCCCTACACAATGAGGTTTATAGGTAAAAAGGGCTATAAGGAAAATAGGCCTAATGAAGGCTTAAGGAGCAAAATGAGTTCTTGAGAGTTAGTACAAGAACCAAAATGGTTTTTTTAAGACTAAATAACATATTTTAAGACCATTCATATATTTTTTATGAGTTTAAGAATATTCATTGAGTTTTGGGCCACTTGGACCAAACTAGGTATGGGAAATCAAGAGTTAAAAGATACATATGCACATAAATGATGGAATGGCAGATCATAAGAGTCTATTAAGGCATGCAAGATGTTAAATGAGTTTTTTTAGATAATTTAATTAATAATTAATGGTTATAAGGACCATTTTTCACTACTTTCATGAAATGAAAGGTAGTTTTCAAGATGTTAGTCAAAGTGTCAAGCAAGTTTGTAACCCCCACACCACTTGGAATATTGAAGCTGATTAAAGAGTGAGATACATGGACTTGGAGTTATATTGGAATATCTCATTACTTATTTTCTATTTGTAACTCTCATGGATACTTGTCCATATTCTTCTATCATACCTCTATCTCTCTCTCATCACACTTCTCTATAAGACCAACCACTTTTGGATAAGTTTATTAATACACATATAGTATGGAAAATCCCTAATGGTTTGTTTTTTAAATTTTATTTTCACCATTTTAATATATTTATCATCTCTCCTCATCCAAATGGGACAATTGAAACACCTTTAGGCTATGGGTGAGCCTAAGAATGAGGTGAATCTCTATATAGGTCTAGCTCCCTTGATGTACCACTTTGGATCACTACTACACCTAAAATTATGAAGAAAAAGGGAGAGATAAAACTAAAATAAAACTATCCAAAAGGAGTTGATACAACAAAATAGTTGATGACTACCACCCAGTTGCATGTTACACATGGAAACAAGGGACTAACTAAACATAAACTTCTCCAATCTGCATCTTCTCACATCAATGTTACATTATGACGTTGGGATGAAATTTTAGGCTATGAGGACTAGAAAAGAGGCCTAAAATGTCACTATTTAAATGGAATAACTCACTCAAACTTAAAACATCATAAAAAACTTCACATGACGTACAAAAAGAAGCTTTTCAATTGCAAATAGGTGAGAGAATGAGACAATCATACTAAGGAAACAAGAGTCATAACTTATGAAAAATAAAAAATTCTAAATGAAAATAATAAGAAAAATCATGGAATAGATAAAAAATAGTATTCTTATTGATCCATGGTATGTAAATGAGCAGGCCTTCACCATACCTACATGGAGTATGAATTACAAAGGCCAAAATGGCCAGTTTTTATAGAACTTAAGAGAAAGAGGAGAAGAGAGAAGTAAAAATGTCATAAGGAAACTTTTAAAGATGATAAAAGCATTTAAATATTCTTTAAAATAATATTTTAAATGAACCATGAAAGGTTAGTAAGTACAAGTGTCCATATAAGGCATGGAACTCATGAAAAGTGGCATGAAACTCCTTGTGTTGTCTCATAAAACTACCTTCATTATCCACACTTATTTTAACTTCTAAAAACTGAATATGGATAAGTATTATGATTGTAATGAGAGGTAAGGCTTTCATACATTCCTCTACATGAATTGGTTTTAGTCCTGGTCATCTAAAATCATCTAAAAATGAGATATAATTGCTTACACTCTAAGAAAACTCCTCTTTCAGTCACGCCTCATACTTATCCTCAAAATTTGATTTATTTTTCCATGAAAATACAACATATGGAATTAATTATATGTGTCCATACCCTGCATGGACTTAGAGGCACCAGGCACACCTTAAAATCAGCTTAGTTTAAATTTTCTACCCTTTTCACTAGCTTGGTCACTATGCTAGTTTTGATTAGCTAAGATGAAGAAGTTGGTTGAGGAACTTAGGAGTTGTTACAAGGAATTAAATTTACATTTAAAATTATATTTATTCCTAATATTCTCTTACATGTGATTGGCATCTCTTGAAACCTCTTGTAACTTGCACAATGTATAAATCAATCAAGAAAACCCTATTTTTTACTCCATCTGTATAGTTTTGTACAAATCAAAAGGATGGGAATGATAATAATATAATAATATGAAATTTTAAAGAATTTTAATGGTCAAAATATCTCATTTGAATATCCCTCCAACCTCATTTCTCCAATTATGTCACTAACAAGGTTTTTGCAAGGGTTTAGGCCTATTTACCCTCTTAAGTTTTGTTCATAAAGCTTTCACATTTAATTTTCAAAAACATTCCAAAATATTAGTGTATAGGACCCCTATGAAATTATCCAATCTTATTATGTCCACATGAAAAGCATCAAGAGAGATTTTAGGACTCAAAATGCATATTTGATCTTGTTTCTTTAATTTACACAGGCCTGAGGCTATTTTGAGCCTAAAAGTGGATTTTTTTTATGCTTACCCTACATCCCAATGTCTTTAAAATGTCTAAAATTACCTCAAAAACATGACACAATCCATTTTAATTCTCATCTCATGATATAATGAATATGAATTCTCATTTGGGCACTAGGCCTAACCATGCCTAATAGCCTATCTATACCTCAAAGCTTAAAATGACTTTCTGATTGCTCTCCATACAAGTTTAAAAATATAAAACCTATTTAATTACCCTATAAACATGATTTTTTTTATTTTAACAAATTAATAAATTTGGAGATATCATTGGTCTACCATTTAGCTTTAGGTCAAAACCTTACCCAATGGGCTTGACTAGAACTTTGGGGTTTTTGAGGACCTTGTTTGGTTATATCCTCTTGTGCATGGTTCCTCCTATTTTTATAGGTGTTATAAAACCTATAAATCCTTATAAAAATTTTCCCTTAGGTACTGCTTCACTCTTATGTCCTTGTTTTCGAAAACCTACTAATTTTGACCCCAGGGAAGTACCCTCTATCTGAGACTAAACAAAGGGTACTTTCCCTATTAGCTTAGAAAAAGTTACTATTTTATGGCATTAATTAATCCATTAATACCATATAAAATAAAATTAATCCCTATATTATGTCATTTTACCCCTCAACTCTCTAAAGATCCAAAATAGACTTGCAAAAGGTGGACTATATGTATGACAATCATAAATTGACTGTGTATTGCCCTTGAAAACCCATTTATTTATTCAAATATTGATAAATGGTTTAATTATGTTGTTATAATTTTTATTAAGTTTTTTTAACCTTCATTCATGCTTTTAACCTCTCACATGTCCCTCATACTGCTTGCTTGGTCAAGACTATGTTACCCTACCTGTCTTCCTTAACAGTGAATATTGTAGGTTACTTGTCACTATTTAGCTTGAGAAATATGTTTATCAGATTCCCTAGAGTCAATTTGAATCATATTACACCTATTTTTGTTCATTTTTTCATCTCTATGCTATATATTAATCAAAAGGCCAAAAATTTTCTCTCTACCCCTCAAAGTCAACTTACAGTTGACTATGTGGGGTCATGTAGGTGTTTTTATATGATTTAGGCTTTGTTTTATGGCTTGAAATCCCTCTCAAAACTCTCTAAACCATGATCTAACTTCAATATTACTTATATTCTTGTAATGAGGTCTGTTAGCAAGGTTATCAAACTTAGTCCTCATGATAACCCTATAGCCAACTTGTAGGTTGCATTTTTTGAGGAAAAAGAACCTATAGGTAGTGGTGTGGGATCATACCCCACATCTTGACCTATGTGGATAAACTTTGAATATAACTATTATATTTTTCAAAATTTAATATATCCTATCATGAATGAATATCCTATTTTTTAACTTATAAATGAAAAGGTCTCTTGGAGCTCAAACCTATAGGTTTCACTACCTATTTTTAGTGCATAAAAGTGTGATTTTGGGTACTTCAACAACCACTTTCTACCGATAATCAACCTTATAAACTTTGTGGAGTCCTTTTACTATGTAGGAAATGAAATATTTTTTCATTTATAGGCATTGAAATTCTATAAAACCATGTTACAAGATATCAAAAAACCCCAAGGAGCTTTGTTATGTACTTTTAGGGAAAGAAGCCTTGAATATTATCATCTCATGTTTTGAACGTGATCCTCAACCTTGTTTGGAAAACTAGCAATTAAAAAGGGTATATAATGATATTTAAAACTATTATGACTTAAAATAAGGTTTAACACCATGCATCAACTCTCCAAAAGAGTACCATTAGTTCTTTGTTAAGCCACATATAGGTCGTTATTCTAATATATATGCAGTATATGTGGAATGTAGGTGGTGAGCAAAATATATGTGTTTGTGATCAATTGTAAACATTAAAAAAGTTTTAAAATTCACTTTTATCACTCAAAAGGACTGAAAAAACAATAAAACCTCCCCATTCCAACATGGCATCATTCCAAGGGGCTCTAATAGATGCACTTTGAGTTATATGCAGGTTGTGAGCAAGAAGTTCATATGTTCAAGGAATATGCCTACATAATGAATTGATATCCTTTAAATGACATTTAGGTGAAAAATAAATTTTTTTACAATCTTAATACAATTATTCACGTGTCATTTTCAATGTTTGACCTTATAAGCACCTATGCATGATAGTTAGAGAGTAAGCTGATTATATGTATATGCATTATTGATTATCATCAAGGTCTTTTGTGCTACTTGGGGTGTCCAATTTGACTTATCATACCAAAATAACATAAAAAAAATATTTACAGTCTCTATTTATCCTCTATAAGTATTATTAGAGCTAAAAAACATGACTGTAACTAAGGGTAGGTAGAAAGTTGACTAAATAGACAAGACTGGGTGTTTGATCAAACAATGGAGTTATGAGAACAAAACATGGAAGGAGGTGGCTCATATGGTATTGAAACATAAAAACACCATTTCACATTCATATGAATCCATTACATAGAATACAAACTTATGCAAGTAATGAAAATGACTGTCATTCCACCTGGGACATCAACCTACAAACTAAACTAAAAATCCCATAAGATCTTTTCCAAACATGAAAATAATCATAGAAATAATGATAATAGGGAGTTTACATCATCTATAACCAATATAAGTAGATAGATTATACAAGATTCCCCAAACCAAGGTAAAACCTATAGGGCACATAGATTAACAAGAAAATTAGATAGGTCAACTTCTTAGGAATGTTTCATAAAGCACATGTAACCATTACTCTACAAAAAAACATAAAATGGAAGATGAATGAATTTATAATACACACCCAAAATGATTTTTCTTGAAACCTTTTATGCTGACCATACCAAGTACAAACCTAAAGACTAGTTTTGTGTGTCTAGAAGGGTGAAGAAGGAGTAGAATAGTTTTAGCTCAAAATTGGCACTTATAGAGAATTGAAAATGTGTATTTAATATTTAGGAATCTATAGAGTTATTTCATGTCCTTCTCCCATGTGTCACCTTCCCCCATGGGTTGTACAAGTGCCAAACTCTTCTCTATTTCCAATAAAATTACTCTTTCTTCTAAAGAACCTATCACTTTCAATTATGAATAGTTGATTTAAGAAATAATAGGACACATTAAACAATACATCACCCTTTTTACTCCTTTAAACTTTCAAAGGATGTAGTATAAGTCATTAAATGCCCCTTTTTTGACCTCAAGATGACTCAAAATGATATAAGGACTCAAATAACTAATGACCAAGGCCAATATAAAATGAAATCACACTAAAATTCATATAATACACCATAATACATATCTATTAGACTTTTAAAACATCTAAAAATCAAGTTTTTACCTATAAGGGTTCCAATTTGACCTACAAGGTCAAATTTGGTCAACAAATTGATGACTCATAGGAGAAATATGCTTGTTATACTAAAGACTAGTAGCCTTATTAGTCAATTGGGCTTAGGGAATCATCTAAAGTCTAAAACAAAATAAGGAGACCTTTGACCATTGACCACAATCTTTTGATCAAGACAAGACCACTTGACTATCTCAACCACACAAAATAAAAGACACACACAAAGCAAACTAAACACACTAACAAGATACACATGTGCTCAAAGAACTTAGGAAAAACTGAAACCAAATAACTATATAGAACACATAATTAAAAATGCCTCCCTTTTCAGGATCAAAAGGAAAGTTTCCTACATCTCCTTCTTCATGAGATGAATCATGGTGCCAAGTGTAGTCATATAAAATGTCCAAAATGGTAGTTTGAGTGTTGCTTTTGATAACCCATCCATAGGTCCTTTTGTCATGCTCTTGTGACCCTCTTAGACTCCTTTTTTCTCATTACCAAGCATCCAAAACCTTCTAAATAATCATTCCACCTTAGCTAGGCAATATTCCCTATGTGAATCTTGTTCTCCTAGGTCGTAATCCTGTCAGATAAGAGTGCCCCATTTGGACTATAGCACTGAGCATAGAAGTGTCCCATTTTTGGTGGTTGTGTCGATTTTAGTTTTGAGCCCCAATGGTCATTTTTCTCTAGTCCTTATCCTTAATTAGGTCAACTTAACATGAATATATTTGACCCATGACCAATAGTTTCCTATAAAATTCCACTCAAAGCTAATATATAAAGGGAGGTGACCAAACTTAAAAAGAAATAAAGAACACAAACAAATCACTAAGGCAAACTTCCATATTCTTTACACATAGTCAACCAACATAGCTGCAAACGTATTCAAATCCTCATACTAGTCCCTAGCCACCTCAAATACTATCAAATTGGCATTTGCATCTATATCACACTATTTCATAAAGCACATTATGTGGGAGAACTACATATGGCTTGATCCCTCTTCAGAGTATTGGTATGTAGGTAGCATGCCCATGTAAGGGGTGTGGATTGCACATTTAGTACATCTTACACACTAACCCCCAACCCCCCCACTCTTTCTCAAGTGACTCAAATATCATTTTATCAAGCATGATGGAGGGTTAGGGTTTGAAGACAAAATAATCTCCATAATGAGTTTTATCAACAAATAATACTTGATTTTTCATAGGCATGCTCACACAGGCACAACACAACTACCCAAAAAAATTTAGGTCTTTGTGATTTGTTTGGACAATGATAGGAATGGACAATAACACCAAACCCCAAAGCATCCATTTTTTAGTTATCCTATCCTTTTTCCAAAAAAAATCCATATTTAGGTTTAGGACACCTTCTCAGTCCTACACAACTATTTTCAACCTCTTTATCAGTGGTCTCAGTCTATTTTCTATCTAAGTTATATTTATTCCTATTTTTGGAAAGGTGAAAAATATAAATAAATGCACAAACCAAGAATATATTTATTGATATATTTTGTACTAATTTATTAATCCAAACCTTTAAATAAAATATCAATAAAAATCCATTATTCTCAAAAATTTAAATTATTTGGTGAGCTTGACTTACTTTATTTACTCATAAAAACCCTAAAAACCCAATGGAAAATTCCTAGCTAATTTTAGCAATATTCTTATGATTTTTCCTACATATATAAAATCAGAATTTCACATTTAATTTTTAAAATTTACTATAATAATTTTAAAAATAATTTCTTTCAAACCCTAGTAGAATATATTAGGTCCATGTGCTTTTTAAGGTATCACCTTAGATGTTAGTGAGTTTTGTATCCTTTTTATGCATATTCTAGTTCACTATTTTTCAAATCCTATATTACATTTATTTAATTTTCTCTTTCATTTTTCAAGTTATTTTCCTTATGCCACCTAATCTTCTTGCATATCTCCCTTTAAAATTAAGTGAAATACTTAGTGGAAACCCTCTTGAATTCATCCAAATTCCTCCAACTTATACATATACCATGGATAAACAACCAACTTAGTTTCCTACTATAGATCCTACACATCTAGATTACACTAATTTCCATGAGGATAACTTTGAAAATGAGTAGTATGAGAATAAAAATGATGATTTACACACCAATGTTCATGATCCACCACACAAGGATTTTGATCCACTTCCACCTATTATTGATAATGATGTTGTCATCGACAAATATTTGATTCTACAAAGTTTTAGGGAGAGAATTAGGGAACAACCTTGAGGTCATGCCATTATCTTACAATCTATTATGGAAATTAAAAAGGATAGGCAAGTTGAGTTTTCCATTCCTTTAGAACAACCAATTTCAAATGACACTACAAGAGAAACTATGTTTCAACAACCCCCTATAACAGTCCAACCTTCCTATGTGACACCACCAGTTACAACTAGTATATCTTTTCCTCATGATTTAGATGCCCTTATGCAAGAGACTAAATCTATTAAATCCAAGGTGATGCATATTGATCAAGGTGCCTCTAGACCAACACAATATTTTTATTCTTCTTCTCTACTTCATACACCATTGGCATGCCATATTGCTTCTACACCCTTACCACTAGGTTTTATTCAACCCAAGCTCACTCTATATGACATCACGAGTGATTCAAAGAAACAATTGAGATATTTTAATGTAGCATGATTGGAATATGTGCCAAATTATTTGTTATTAATCAAGATATTTCCATGGATTTTAAGGGATTATGCTCTATAGTGGTTCTATAGTCTACCAAATCAGTCAGTCAATGCATTCAATTCTTTAACTGACATGTTCCTAGCTCATTTCAGCATTAACATATGTGTAATATTTCTTATTCCTAAGTTTCACAATAGAAACAAAGGTCAAATAAGCATCTCATAGATTATGTTCTTAGATATAAGACTATCTTGGTTAAAATGACTAGCCCCATGGCCAATCAAGAATTACAAGATTTCTTCAAATAGAGTCTTCTGCTAGATTTTCATGAGTCAATAATGTTTAAAAAAATTTCTTCCTTCACTGAGTTATGTCATACACTAAAGGAAAGGGAAGTCAAATTAATTTCAATGGGAAAAATCAAGTACACAAACATATCAAAAATAACAAACAAAAGTAACATTAAAGTCCCATACAAATTAAAGGTTAATGATAGCAAAAATCAAAATCAACCCACAGTCAATGCCACTTCATAGCTCCCTTAGAAAGTGGTTTTATTAGTGCCTCCTTGGAGAACCTTTACCAATCTACCAGTATCTTTGGCTAGAGTCTTATAGTAGCTATTAGAAAGCAATATCATATCTCTCTTTCCTATTTAAGAAGTTGATACAATAAAGCCTCTTCCATAAGGATATGATCAGAATGCATTTTGTAATTTTCATAAGGCATCAGGCCACATAAAAAATAAATGCATCAATTTGTGACACAAAATATAGGACTTGATAGATGGAAACCTTATTGATTTTGGCACTCTAGTTGAGCCTCCTTAGGTAAAGCAAACATAGAATAAGGTTCTTAAAATTTTCTCAGATCCTTTCCCATAACATTCTAAATAAGAGATAGAGAGCACATTAGTTGTTCACCATGCATATCATGCACATCCTCCACTAGCTACATAATAAGCACCTTCAGTTGAGTCACATCATTTGAACAACATGATTGGTGTGTATAATTATAGAGTTCTAATTAGACTTTGATCTCCTTTTAAGAGTAGGAGATAGTTGACGATGATTTAGATTACTATGCACTCTTTATTCAGATCCTACATTGATCATCATCCCATTCATAATATTCTCGTAGATAATGGATCCAGTATGAACATGTGCACTATGGCATTACTTTATAATTTTTTATATTCAAAGAAAGATATCACCCTAATGGACACAGTTATTACTAGATTTAGTGGGCACATATAGATTTCATTGGGTGAGATTGTACTTCTTCTACAGGTTGGTCTAACACATGCGGCCACACCATTTACTATTATCCCCAGTGTAGGAATAGTTGACATGTTTCTTGGTCAATAATGGATACATAATCTTCATTTAGTACCTTCTATAGCTCATAGATGCATGAAATACATTCATGTTAATCAGGTTAGTAAAATTGGTGGAGTTTTATATGATTTATCATTCCCAACTTTAAAGCCATCTCCTACTCTAAAATCACTAATTTTAGCTCCTCCACTAGTTACAGTTTTTCCTCCAATTGAGATTTAGACATAGTTGAGGCCTCCCTTGCTAACATAGAGAGTTTATACACTTCTTTGGAGGCATCTATTAGAACAACCACTACATTAGCAACAAGTTAAAACTCTATAAAATTTTGAGCTATAGTATTCACACTCAAGGAACTCTAGACATTTTTAGAGAGATTCTTCTACTACCAAATGGATCCCTAAGAGCCCCATAGTTGCATCCACTTCTCAAAGTTATAGGGGGACCCCATAGTCAATTTATACTATAGATATTTCATAGAAATTATAGCATACATATCTTTTAGATTCATAGTCTTAGCCCTTCCATTGTGTTTCATGATCACGTGTGATCCCTTTCCTTAATATAGGAAACCATGATAGGGAGTCTCTTATCAGACTCATCAGTTAGTATCATTTATTCTCAATATTTCTTATACATAGTTTCTTTATACTTTATTTTAAATATTTTCTCATCTTCCTCATACATAGTTTCCCTATGATTACTTGTACATAGCTTATTTCAAATTTACCAAAAAAATACAATATTTTAAAATACCAAAAATAATACAAGTCAAAATACAAAAACATTCAAATAACTCAAAAACACTAAAAACTTTTCAATTGTATGCATTATCGATGATTTACATTTCTACTACCATGCTAGACTTACATTTTACTTTTATATATTATTCTTTGTAAATTTATCTACATTACCATGATTCACTTGATCTTCTTTGAGTATGTGCAGTGACACCTAAATCCTTGATTGCTTCACTTTACCGATTGAGGGGGCATCCTAATTTTACATTTGAGACATGCATCCTAATTTTACATTTGAGACAGACATCAAAATGTCTACCCATTGAAGGTATCTTATAAATTACTACACCATCCATGTTATGTCATTCCTACACCACACACTCTAGTTATCATGTTGACCTACATTACTTACTAGCTTACATAGATTATTCTATTAACACTCACTAGTATATAGCACTTGTGTATTTATTAGCATATACCTAGTCTTATACTACATGTTTGTATATTTTCACTTATTTCTTTTATTAGTTAGATGCAATAATATTTTTAGTATTTACGTGCCTTACTTTCTTGATTTGAGTAGCTAGATGTGTTTTCATTTCTTATTTCCTATTTTTTTACTTTTGTGTGTCTTAGGACATTTGCCAATGTCTTTTACTTGTACTCTTGTATGTGACTATATACCTCATGTCAAAACTTATTATTTGAAATTATATGTGTATTTGGGAATTTGAAAATGAATTGTATGATTTCTTTCCCAATTTAAGTGACATGTGCCCATGTCCCTTGTTTGTTTGGCCCTTTGGCCTCTTTTGTATGTGTCTTGACTCTTACCTTGAATGCTTGTTTGCTTTTTTGCTTATTAGTTTTTTTCAATTCCATGATCCACATCATGCATTATCTTACCTTCTTAGATGCCATGATGGACATCATGCTCCATCTTTCCTTGACAACTAACAAGATTTCTAGTTTTAGTTTAGTATCCTACACATGATATTACATTATTACATCTATCTAGGCATGCCCCTGTTGATCTAACAATATCCAATACAAACTCTGTTATATCTTGAGACATCTTTTGGATTATAATTTGCCTAGTAAGAACTGATCTACTCTTTATTTTATTTTGTAGATTTATGCTTCACACTATATTCTCTTTATGCACACTCAACATCACACATCTTCATGGATTTCACCCTTGCAGGTAAGTTCATATGCACTTTTTATTTTTTCTTTATCCTCGTTTCACTTTATTGCATCATTAGAATAAAGGGGGGAAATGTGGTGATATAAAATGTCCAAATTGGTAGTTTTATTGTGGCTTTAAAGAGCCTATCCATAGGTCATTTTTGCATGCTCTTATGACCCTTCTAGATACCTTTTTGCTCATTACCATTCATTTAGAACCTTCTAAATGATCATTCCACCTCAGCCAGGTAGTATTCCCTATGCTAATCCTATTCCCCTAGGTTTCAAGGCTATAAAATAGGAATGCCCCATTTGGACTATAGGACTAGGCACAAAAGTGTACCATTTTTGATGGTCCTATCCATTTGCACTTTGAGACCCAATGTTCATTTTCATCTAGTACTTATCCTTAATTAGGTTATATTAATGTGAATACATATTACCCATGACTAGTAGTTCCCTATAAAAGCCTACTCAAATCTCATTTAAAAAGGGAGGTGATCAAACATACAAAGCAAGCAAGAATACAAATAGAACACTAAGGCAAAATTCCGTATTCTTTACACATAGTCACCCAACATAGCTGAAAATGTATTAAAATCCTCATACTAGTCCCTAGCCACCTCAAATACTATCAAATTGGCATTTTCATCTGCATCACACTATTTTGGGAACTACATATGGTTTGAGCCCTCTTTAGAGTATTGGTATGTAGGCAATATGCCCACACAAGGGGTGTGGATTACACATTCAGTACATCTTACACACTAACACCCCCTCTTTTTCAAATGACTCAAATATCATTTTATCAAGCATGATGGAGGGTTAGAGTTTGTAGACAAATATAGATCCACAATGAGTTCTATCAATAACCATTTCTTGATTTTTTATAGGCATGCTCAAACACACACAACACAACTACCCAAAAATTTTCAAGTCTCTATGATTAGTTTGGAAAACAATGGAAGGAATGAAAAACAACACCATTCACTAAAGCATCAACTTTTCATCACACCTATCCTTTCATTGAACAAAATGTAGATCAAGTTTATAACACCTTCCTAGTCTTTCATAGTTGTTTTTAACCTATATATCAGCCATCTCAGTCTATTTTTTAACTAGGTTATATTTATTTCTATTTATTTATATTTTTAGAAAGGTGAAAAAGATAAATAATTTCACAAATTAGGATTATATTTATTTCCATATTTTGTATTGATTTAATAATAGAGACCCTTAACTAAAATAGGAATAAAACTCCATTATTCATAAAAAAATTTAAATCACCAAGCATGTTGCTCTTTAGATTGAACACTTGGTAGATCAGAACTACTTCTTGGAAATTCACTTGATATGTTCTCAAGTAGAACATCTTAAAATAGGTCTCTAATTTTCATGTATTCCTCTTGGCCTTATACACAACCTCATATTTCTACCCACTCTTCATCTCATGATCAACTTGCATCTTCTTTGTAGGCATAGTTTCAAGAGGAATGATTTATTATTCCTTGGAATATTTAGGCCAATAAAATCTTGAGTTGACATCTAAAGAGTGAGGTGAGATTTTATTTGGCTCTTCTATGACATTTTGAAAAAGGTCATCTTGCTTATCATCACTTGTAATCAACTTTAATGCATTTTAGACCCCTTAAGATATTCAAACTCATTGAAAATGTTTTCAAATTACTTCCCCAAGTCCTCATATTATTTTTTATCAGCATAATGAAGGGGAAAAACAAGATAAACTACATCATCCTCTTCTTTATAATTCAAAAGGACTTCATCCAATATTTCTTCTTTAACACAAGGAAGGCATTCTTCATTATCAACTAAATAAGAAGACTCAACACAAGGAATCTCCTCTTATTTAGAACTTAAGAGATCTTGAGTGATCTCAAATTGTAACTCAACTATCATAATATTATCTTTCTTCTCAGTGGCTTCAATATCTTCAATCTCATTATCTTTCTTGGTGATTCCAAGACTGGGCATCTTGAAATTAGGTGACCTATCCCAATGAGGTTGGCAAGGAGATACACTTTATTCAAGCAAGAGTTATAAATTTTCCTCAAACAAATTCTTCTCTTTAGGTTACCATACCATAGGTCCATCAATTCAAAGGGTGATGGGGTGAGGACAAGTTGAACTAGTTGGTGAAGGTAGAACATAAGACTCAAAATTAGGTTGAGAATGAAAAGTAAGAGATTATTTTGGGTGTTCTTGAGGAAGGGGAAGTAGAATTTGGGATAAAATAGCTTGGTTTTATTCCTTCAATTTAAAAATTACTTAATTAACATTTAATTTATCTTGAGGATTCTCTTGAGGGAGTTTATATGAGGTTTTTTAGGCATAGGATCTTCTTTTTGGGTTTAAACCTTCCATCATACCTTGACTTAGTAATTTTATCCTTAACTCTAACTCTTCAATTTTCTTGGCTAGGTTTTATTGAAAAAGTCTCTCTTTAATTTTATAGGCATAATCATGAGGATATGGAGTACAAGAGGGCTGACATGGAAGACAAGGAGTCTCTTGAGGAAGGGTGGGAGGGACTTACATAGGATAAATTTCATTCTCAACTTCACACTCTTTATCAAGGCCTATATCCTCTTTCTTTCCCCATGACTCCACCATATTATTACAACTTACGATTTTAGGACTAGGAGTCTCTTATTGAGGTGGTAATGCAACTAAAGGGGTGTATGGATTATTCAAGAAAATTGGAATATCCTTAGGCTTGGTTTCTCTACCTTGTCTCCAACTTGGAATCTCATTTCTAGAGGTCACTTCTTGAGGTGGGGATGTAATTAGAGAGGGAAATGATAGTTTGAATTACAATTCCTTTACTGATGATATGGACTAATTCATTTGAATATTATCTAACTCAATTTCCCTATCAAAGTTTAATTCAAAATTAAGGTTTGTATTTTTAACTCTCTCTTCTAATTGATTAGAAAAAAGATGACTTTGATAAAATTGATTGGGTTCATGAGTCAGAATCATGTAGGACTGATAGCAATCTTGGGGAAGTGGATTTTAAGGTTGATAGGTTTATTGAGGTTGTTTATCATGAATTTTTAGCCTATATTCCAAGGATGAAACTAGGCCACTCACATATAACATCTCACTTGTGAGCCTTTACCAATTATCTATCTCAAAAGGTGCCCACTCTCTTTTGACCAACTCTAATTCATATCTCACCTTATGAATGAAATGTATAGGAATTTATATATTGAGCCCCTTTTATGTGTCAAGATATATCATGCACTTCTCATAGCCCAAGAGAGTGTGCTTGAAAATAGAAATGGATTGATTTGAAAAGTGATTAGGTTGACTAAGAGGAGCAAGATATTGAGAAGGTTGGTTATAGGGATGATACAATTCATAACAAGGTTGATATGATTCATGATAGAGTTGATAGGGATCATGAAAAGGTTGGTAATATTCACACAAAGGCTGATAAGGAATACCATAAGCTTGAAATGTCTCACCAACTTATGTAAAAAAGTGCTCAACACCAAGGTCAACCATGAAACTTTATTAGGAATAAAAAATATAAGGAATTATCATCAATAATATTTAAAAGAAATACCTAGGTTGTTGGACTAGTTGATGTAATTTTATAGTGACCATTGATGCTTAGATATATGCCTCCAAAGGCTAATGTGTTGAAAGACAACACCAAAAATCTTTAAAATTATTGACTTAAGAGTCCCACCAAGTATGCCAAAAATTATTATCACCTAGATTTTCACCCTTTTAGGAGATGTCTTATCTCTCCTCATTCAAGTGGCATAATTGAAACACCTTTAGGCTATGGGTGAGCCTAAAAATGAGGTGAATATCTAGATAGGGCTAGTTCCCTTGATGCACCACTTTAGATCACTACTACACCTAAACTTGTGAGGGAAAAGGGAGAGATAAAACTAAAATAAAACTATCCTAAGGGAGGTGATACAAAAAAAATAATTGATGATTACCAACAAGCTACATATTACACATGGGAACAAGGGACTAACCAAACATACACTTCTCCAATTTGCATCTTCTCACATCAATGTTACATTTATGAGGTTGTGATGAATTTTTATGCTAGGAGGACTAGAAAAGAGGCCTATAAAGTCACTATTTGAATATACTAACTCACTCAACCTTGACATATCATAAAACACTTCACATGCCCTACAAGAAGAAGTTTTCCAACTACAAATAGGTGATGAGAATGAGACAATCATGTTAAGGAAAGAAGAGTCATCACTTATGAAAAATCAAACATTAAAAATGAAAACACTAAGAATAGTCATTTAATAGGTAAAAATAAGTAGTCTTATTGATCTATGGTATGCAAATGAGCAGGGCTTCACCTTACTTAAATGGAGTATGAATTACAAAGGCCAAAATGGTTAGTTCTTATAGAACTTGAAAGAGAGAGAGGAGAGGAGAGAAGTCAGAATGTCACAAATAAACTTATCAAGATAAGAAGAGGAGTTACATATACATGAAAATAATATGTGAAAGGAACCATGGAAGGTTATGAAGTACAAGTGTCCATACAAGGCATGAAACTCATGAAAAGTGACATGAAATTCCTATTAGCTTAGAAAACTATCTTCATCATCCACACCTATTTTAACATCCTAAAACTAACTAGGGATGTGTCTAATTATTGGAATGAGATGGAATGATTTCAAACATGCCTCTACATGCATTGGTTGTAGTTGCAGTCCTAGTCATCTAAAATCATTTAGAAATGAACTATCACTACCTACACTAAAAAAAAAAACTCCTCTTTTATTCACCCTCACACTTGGCCTCTAAATTGAATTTAATTTTCCATGAAAATACATGGGAGGTATTTAATTACATATTTAAATACCCTTCATGGCCATATAGGCATCAGACACACCTTAAAATCAACTTACTTAAAGTTTTCCACCCTACTCACTAGCTTGCTCACTATACCAGTTTTGATTGGTTGAGATGAAGTAGATGGTTAAGGAACTTAAGAGCTATTCCAAGGAAAAAAAATTACATGGGTAGTTATCTTAAGTTTTAATTTTTCATTTCATGTGATTGTAATCTCTTGAAACCTCATGTAACCTACACAATGCATAAAATAGTCAAAGAAACCCTATTTTGTATTCCATCCATATAGTTTCATACAACTCAAAAGGATGGGAAGGACCTTGAAAGAGTCCTCTACAATGTTAAATCACTTTCATGTTCAAAATATCTCATTTGAATATCCCTCCAACCTCATTTATCTAATCAGGTCACTAGCAAGGGTTTTACAAGGGTTTAGGCCTACTTACCTTCTTATGATTTGTTCATAAAGGTTTCACATTGAATTTGCAAACAAATTCAACATAATTAGTATATAGGAACCATGTCAACTTATCCAATATTATTATATCCCCATGAAAATCATAAATAGAGATATTAGCACTCAAAGTGCTTATTTGAGTTTGTTTCTTCCATATGCATAGGCCTGAGGTTATCTTAAACCCAAAAGTGGCTTTCTTTGTTCTTCCCCTACATTGCAATGGCTTGAATGTGTCTAAAATGACATTACAAACATTGAAAAATCCATTTTAATGCTCATATCATTATTTTCAAAACCTATTAGGACTAAAAAAAAGGTTTAACCACATGCCTCAACACTCCATATGAGTACCATTAGTTCTCTATTAAGTTATCTGTAGGTGGTTATACTAATATACAGGTAATATATGTGGAATAAAAACAATGAGAAAAACATATGTGTTTGTGATCAATTATAAACCTTCAACAAGTTTTAAAATTCACTTTTATCACTCAAGAGGACTTAAAACCCCATCAAATCTCCCCATTCCACCATGATGGCATTCCAAGAGGCTCCTATCGATGCACTTTGCATTATATGTAGGCTATGAGAAAAAAGTTCATACATTCAAGGAATTTTCCTACATAGTGAATTTATATCCTTTCACTAGAATTTAGGTGAAACATCAAAATGTTTCCAAGCTTAAGATAAGTCCTCATACCTCATTTTCAATGTTTGGACCTTCCAAACACATGTGCATTAGAGAGTAAGTTGATTGTATGTATTTGCATTATTGACAATCATCAAGATATTTTGTGCTACTTGGGGTGTCAAAATTAACTTATCATACCAAAATAACATTAAAAACACATTTATAGTCTCCATTTCTCCTTTATAAGTGTAATTAGAGCTCAAAAACATGACTATAACTGAGGGTAGGAAAAAAGTTAACTGTGAGTATGACAAGACTAGGTGTTTGATCAAAGAATGGAGCTATGAGACCAAAAAATGGAAGGAGGTGACCCTTATGTAATTAAAACATGTAAAAAACAATTTATTTTTAACATTAATCCCTTATATAGAATACAACCTTCTTTAAGTAGTGAAAATGACTGTCATTCCACCAGGGATATTAACCTACAAATTGAATAAAAATGCCCATAAGATCTTTACCAAACATGAAAATAAGAATGTAAAGAAGGATAATAGGGATTAAACATCATATGAAACCATTCTTATTAGCTATATTACATGAAATTATCCAAACCAAGGCAAAACATATAGGGTACATAGATTAACGAGGAAATTAGATATGTCAACTTCTTAGGAATGGTTCATAAAGCATAGGTCACCATTACTCTACAAAAAAAATTCAAATCTAAGTTGATTGAGTTTTTAATACACCCCCAAAATCATTTTTCTTGAAACCTCTTCTACTAACCATACCAAGTACAAACCTAAAGATCAGTTCTCTATGTCTAAAAGGGTGAAGAAGTAGAATAGATTTAGCTCAAAATTTTCATCATAGAGCATTTCAAACATGGAATTGAGCTTGAGGAAGCTAAAGATACATTCAATGGCCTTCTCCCATGTGTTACCTTCCCTCATGGGTCATACAAGTTCCAAACTCTTTTTTCTTCCTAAGAAAACAACTCTTTCTTTTCAAGAACCTCTCACTTTGATGCAGTGGGTTTCAAACAACTAGTCAACAATAATGAAAATAATAATCTCATAAAAATTTACCTCTTACCTCTACTCAATCTCTCTCTAAGTTTTCACTTTTCTTTATCTCATTTGTTCTTTGATTTCTTTTTATCTTTGAAAATAAACCCATTTAATGTATACAAGGTGCAATTTATATCTAGTACATGGTGTTCAATATAGTAGAAGATACTGAAATTGACATTATACAAGTTCAAGAGAACTATTTACACCTCGCATAATATACCTATATAACTCAAAAGGAAATAGGAAGCATGTTATGATAGCATGCATGCTATAGATTATATTGTCAGTGCTACTTTGGAAAATCCAAAGGCATAAACAACCTTGTGATAGAATAATATTTCATTCACATGTCACTATTTAAAACAAATCTACTAAAAATTCTAACCATTGAATATTGACATACAAGAAACTATGTTATATGAAATATGTTGGCAGTGAACATAATCACATAATCATGGGTAAAATCAAGCAAAACACATTTATCCATCACTTTTAATATCACATGTATTGGAGAACCAATTCTTGGCCCCAGTTAGTTGAAATAATCTCACTGGGGGAGGAATAAACATAACATGCAACCTCCCTATAATATCATCTAAATAAACATTCAATACACTTACCAAAGAAAAGCATGTTGATCAGACACGATGCTATTAAAATTGCTTACATCAGAACCTTTAAGGTGCTTCTTATCTACAAATTCTTTCTAGAGAATGTGATCAAATATGTTTGTAATGCTTCCTTCTTTTCCAGTCAATAAAATTGCTGATGCATTCTTCCCATCATTAAAACATGTATCGAGTCTAGAATGTTGCTAGAATTATAATAAAAGACTCATCAGACAAATAAGTGGTTGTTATGTCTGGAATGTCAAAGGTGACAAACATGTCATATGATTTGGTACAGAAGGCTCAGTGCCTCATTGATTCTTATATGACTAATATTGATCAAGTACATGAGAATCACAAATTTTTATCCTTTGATCTATTAGATGGAGATAATATTTAAAAAATTCTCTCACAATTCCAAAATGATGTGAATAATCTCAGAGTTATACTATGTGCCATTTACATAGATTAAAAATAAATCACATAAGGAAAAGAAGATAGGATTCACACCTATGTGAAAGCTACATTTGTAGATATTGGTACTACAAAAAAGTGTGCAAAATAAATTGCATTTCCAAAAGGTGAAATGTGGGTTGTTCACAAATTTGGTAGAACATGTATCACTTGTTCTGAAAGAATCTAGAATGTAAAATTATTCATATATATTATATTCATCAGGAGGAATATTGGCAATTCTATATTCTCCTTTTTTATTTTTCTTCATCCAAAATTGATAACTCAAACTCTTAATATTATAATTGATTCATTATAAACATATAGTGTGGGATTTGCATGTCTCGAGAGCATGCTACTAGATCTATCTCTATCCAAACAAACTCATTGATGTCTATTAATTATTGTTTGGGTTCTATAGGACCTTAATGCAATTATCTAATTATCAGTCTGACTCAATAACCACTCCACTCATCCCATACAATGCATTTAAACTCAATGAATATAAATGCATTGATTCTTGTTTATGTCATACATTAAATACTATAAAAAAATGTCAAAAACCTTTATTATATTGACCAATTCTCAAATAAAACATTCCTTTTATTGTGCATGTATTTATAGAATTTTCATATAGTACTTTGGTGCTAATAAAATCTCCACTTGATATTTGACTCCCATACACAGGCCCATAGAATGTTATTTACATAGGTCAATTATTAAAATACTTTGTACTCATATAAAGTCTTTTTATTGAATAACATAGTATTTTGTTTACATAATACAAGCTAAATGGCCACCTTCTCAGCCACACTCTTTCTCTCCATCTAGACTCAAAATTAAAAACAAAATTATCATCTTTATTTAGATCATACATATATGGTTGAGAGAATTATCTCCTATTTATTTTTAGAATGGTTTATGTTAAAGACCAATATTTCCTCAACAAGATACCTACTAATACTCCTACATAGAAACTATGGCTTAAGATAGATTTGAATCTTTCTTTCTTCCAATACTAATGTCATTTATAAAGATGAATATACCTTTTACCAAACTCCTTTTTCCTTACAAACTATGCAAGAGACTTTTATCCCTTCAAACCTCCTAATGCATTCATTTGATGCTCCTACATCAATCTTCTAGACTTAAAAATTTTCATGGGATCCTACTCATGAAGCCTTTGAATCTACCCTTGATATCATCATTTATTTTTGTTCTTTCTTATACCATTAGATTCTCATACATATGAACCTATGCTTGTGATCCACCCCTGAAGTTTTTTTTCTTCCAATTATTTAGTGAGTTATGTTTTTGAAAATATTCTTCATGTTTAACCTTAGCAGATTTGTGTTTCTTAGTTTTCATCGTTATATTTCTCTCTTTCATTTAATACCTTTTTATTCTCATTTCCTTCTTAGTTGCAATCATCCAAATTTATAGCTCACTTCCATAAGATGTTATTTTTTCAATATTTTCCTACTCCTATTCAACTACATGAACTACTTCAACTATACCAACTTTCTTAACATACTTTTTATTTACATGCTTTGTGTCATACAAAGATTCTGGAAGATGTTCTTTAGATTTCGCTTCCACATTCAATCTCATTCTTGTTTAAAATTAGAACCATTCTTGATATTCCTTCTTAATTATCCCTGAATCAAAAATTATTTTATCTTTTTTTACTTGGCATAAGGACTCTTTCTTCTTTGAAATGTTTGTGAGTTATCATGTGAACTGTTGTCTTGATATACCTACAAAATCAATAAACACATTAGATGAAAACTCTTCCAATGTGTTCTTCTTCCAACCCCATTCTTACGGATTTTCATCACTGACTTGTGTATCATGGACTTCCTTTTGCCTTAGGATTTATTTAGTTTTACACTCTCTAATGAGCTTTTTAGTTTGCTCTACATATTCATCTACTACTGCAACAACCAACCTTTTTGGAGGGTTAAACAATTCCTCCAACATCTTCATTTATTCTTTCAGTGAGAGCTTATCTATCTCTCCACTTTATTCATCAAATTTAGGACCATCAAACTTAGATCTTTTATCTTTTTCTATTTTAAATTTCATGTACATTTTCTCTTTTATGGAAACTAGTTTCCACTCAACATAATTCTCCAAATGGATTTAATTACCTGAATTATTAGCCTTTATCAGAGACATAAAATTGTAAATTTTATGTTCTTCATGTTGTTTCATCACCTATTCTAGAAATTTCTTCTCTTTGGGTGTCAAATCTAATCCTTCTCCTTTATATAAGTTAACTCTTATAATCATCTCATCACTTAATTCATTAGTATTTTCAATTGAGTTACTTAATGCATCATCATTCAAAGAAATTTATTTACCTTTCACTTCACTAGTATTCTTCTTTTTCCAAATTCTCCTTGGGCTTACCTCTATCATTCTAGTCTCTTCCTCATTTATTTTGATAGGTGGAGACACCTCTTTTTATCTTGAATTAGTCTAGACTTTATCCCAAAATATTCTTTTTCTTATACTAGTCTTCCATTTGAATTCTTAGGTTTAATAATCTTTTGATTGAATCTTGTATTTTTCACTTTAACAATTGGTTTCTTCATCCATTTTTGAAATACATACCCATGATTTATTGTAATTTATGTATATTTAACTTTGCCTTCATTTTGATTCATCTTCACATCAACAATCTTATTTTTAGATATAAGATTGAAATCAAAATTCAACTTTCTAATTACATGTTCTATGGTCTATTGCATTGTCTCATTCTCTTTCATATTTTATTTTCTTATAGTCACCTTTTTTGGGTGTACTTCCTTTCTTTCTTCTACTAGGATGTTGTCTAGAGCATCATGAAACTCTACACTTTCCTCCAATTCTTTATCAACATGCTAAAGGATTTTAATTTCCTTCCTGGGAACTTTTACAACTTGCTCTCTTTCATTTTCAAAGTCATTTGATTTCATGGGTACTCTACATGCCCCATTATTTGAAAATTTTAAGGCCTTATCTTTGACCCTCTTTTTGAGGTTCTCCTTTCATGCATACAAAAAACTAAATATAAGGTTAAATAACTAGATCAGTGACCAAAATGTCTCTTTGAGTGCCTCCTTTACTAACACTCTCCTCTTGATTTTCTCAAGTGTTTCTCTCTACACTTTTTCCTCTCTTCTATTCTCCTCAATAAGAACCTTATTATGTTTCTTAGCTAGCAACTCTCCACTCTTCAAGCCTCTATGACTTGTATTTTCCATGGAAATCATCTCTTGCCTTCTTTTATTGATAAGTGACTCTATAGGCCACTTAATTATTCTCTTCAAATGCTAGCCACATGCTTGGATTCCTTCTTCTAACCACTGACTCATCAAAATCTCAAGATCCAAACTTTTTTAATCTAATTTGAGACTAATTATTTATTTCTCCATTTCCATTTTACAAGCTTACAAGCTTCCTGCTTACACTTCAAATTTGTTGTTATGTCCACTTGTAAAGAGAAAATCCTCTCTACCACAATTTCATGGAGTCATAATTGCATAAATCATTAGTTTCCAAAACAAATCATTTCATTTGTCAAATAAAATCAAACCCCAAGAGATTATTGCTCTAATACCAAAAATGATGCAATGGCTTTCAAACAATCGCAAAAAAATAATGGCAATAATAATTTCATACAACTTTACCTCTTACCTCTGCTCAATCTCTCTCTAAGTTTTCACTTTACTTTATCTTGTTTATTCTTTTATTTCTTTTTATCTTTGAAAATAAACCCATTTATTGTATACAACGTGCCATTTTTATCAAGTACATGGTGTTAAGTATAGAAAAATATAGTGCAATTGACATTTTATAAGTTCAAGAGAACCGTTTATACCTCACATAATATCCCTATATAACTAAAAAGGAAATATGAATCATGGTATGATAGCATGCTTGTTATAGATTAAACTACAAGCAATACTTTGGAAAATCTAATGGCATCAACAACCTTGTGATAGAATAATCTTTCATTACTGAAAATAAAGTTATTAAAAAGGTTAACCATTAAATACTAGCATACAAATGACTTGTCCATATGAAATATGTTGGTAGTGAACAAAATCACATAATCATGAGTAAAATTAAGAAAATCACGTTTTTATATCACTTATAATATCACCTGTATTGGAGAATCATTTCCCAGCCTTAGTCAGTTGAAATCATTTCCTTAGGGGAGGAATAGCCTTTGACATACCACTTTAAAGGAATAACCATAACATGTAGCCTCCCTTTAGTATCATCTAAATAAAAATTCAATACACTTACCGAAGAGAATCCTATTGATCAGGCATAGTGCTATTAAAATTACATACATCAATACCTTCAAGGTGTTTCTTCGCTATGAATTCCTTCTCAAGAATGTGATCAAACATGTCTATAGTGCTTCCTTATTTTCCACTTGATAGAATTTTTGATGCATTCTTCCCACCATTAAGACATTTATTATATCTAGGATGTTTCTATAATTATAGTAGAAGACTCATCAAACAAAAACATGATTGTTATTTTTATAATGTTGAAGGTCACAAACATGTTATATGATATAGTGCAGAAGGCTTAGTGCCTTGATGATTATTATATGAATGATCTTGATCAAGTACATGAGAAGCACAAATTTATAGCCTCTAATATATTGCATGGAGATAATATTAATATATTTCTCTCATAATTCCAAAATGATGTGAATAACCTTAAATTTATACCATGTGCCATTCACATAGATTAAAAATTGATCACACAAGGAAAAGAAGACATGGGTCTCACACCTATGTGAAAGCTACATTTGCAAATATTGGTACTATAAAAAGTACAAAATAAAGTGCATTGTGAAAAGGAAAATTTGTGGGTTGTTTACAAATTTGGTGGAACATATATCACCTATTCTAAAAGAATCTAGAATGTAAAATTATCTGTATATATTATATTCACCAGGAAGAATATTAGTAATTTGATATTCTCCTTTTCAAATTTTCTTCATCCAAAAATGATAACTCAAACTCTTAATATCAGAATCAATTCCTTATCAACATATAGTGCAGGATCTGCATGTCCCAAGAGCATGCTACTAGCTCTATCTCTATCTAAATAAACCCATCAATGTTTATTAATTATTATTTGGGTTCTATAGGACCTTCAAGTAATTATCTAATTTTCACATTAACTCAATAACCACTCCACTAGTCTCATACAATGTGTTTAAACTTAATGAAAAAAATTGCATTAATTCTCATTTATGCCAGACATTAAATACTATACAAAAACTTCAAAAATATTTCTTATATTGACCAATTCTCAAATAAAACATTCCTTAAACTATGCATGTATTTATGGAATCTGCATATAGTACCTTGGTGCTAAGAAAATCTCCACTTGATGTTGGATTCCCATGCATAGGCCCATAGAATGCTAGTTACATAGGTCAATTATTAAAATACTTTGTACTCATATAAATTATTTTCATTGAATAACATATTATTTTATTTATATAATATAGGCCAAAAGTCCACCATCTCATCCACTTTCTTTCTCTCCATCTAGACTTGAACTTAAAAACAAATTTATCATCTTTACTTAGACCCTATATATATGGTTAAGAGAATTATCTCTTATTTAATTTTAGATTGGTCTATGTTAAAGACCAATATTTTCTCAAATAGATACCTAATAATACTCGTATGTAGAAAATATGGCTTAAGATATATTTTATTCTTTCTTTTTTACAATACTAATGTCATTTACAAAGATGAATATACATTTTACCAAACTCCTTTGTCCTTACAAACTATTCAAAAGACTTTTATCCCTTCAAACCTCTTAATGCATTCATATGATGTTATTGTATCACACTTTTAGCTATGTACAATTGATTTAAGGCATAATAAGACAAATGGCATGTGGCATCACCCTTTTTACACCTTCACACTTCGTAAGGAGGTCATACAAGTCATTAAATGCCCCTTTTTTGACCTCAAGATGACACAAAATGATATAAGGACTCAAATGACTAATAACCAAGGCCAATATGACTTGAAATAACATTAAAAAAACCTATAATACACCTTAAGACATATATATTAGACCCCTAAAACACCTAAAAATCAATTTTTTACCTATAGGGGTCCCAATTTTACTTGTAAGGTCAAATTTGGTCAATAGTTTGAATATTAATATTTGCCTTTGAATAAAGATTTGAATCTGGTTTTAAATTTCATAACTTATTTTCTAAGTGTTTGAAGTAGTTCATAGTTGAATGATAAGTGATAATCATCTATCCTTGTATTTACTTTACTCTTTCATGTTTGGTGCAAGTAGTCTACTCTCTAATAGGTGACATGAAGTGTAGTTAGTGTCTTTATTTACCTCTAAGTGTAAGGAATAACATTAGTTTCTATAATCAGATCTCATGTTCATTCACCTTGAGAAGTATATTGCATATCACCTTCATGTTTGAAATACTTATGTTAGAGAAACCCTTGATTTTGAAGCTAGTTTTGTAAGTCATATTTCATAATGCAAGTTAATGGTAGTTTAGTGGAGATCAAATAAGTGTATCACCTGATTAGAATAAGATATTTTCATGTTCCTTCTTTCTCTTTTCATCCAAGCAAGCAAGTATTATAAGTGATAATATATTTAAGACATATCTAGGGAGCTATCTCTTCAATCTAAAGGTTTATCTCTACTATAGGCAACCCACAGTCCTAAAGGTAATCCAATGTTTCACTCAATTTAGAGGATGACTGAACTACATCTCCAAGGGTGAAAAATTGAGTGATAACATTTACATTATTAGCATTTATAATAAAATATGCACCAGTGGAATGGTTGGCATTTGAATAAAATGAAGCACTAGTAACATGATTAGTATTGGTAGTGAAAGATTCAATAGTGGCATGATTTAGGAGGAGGGTATTTAGAAAAGGCCCACTAGAGGTTGAACCTACCATGTTAGTGGAGATACTTGGAATGGATCTTGAATAGGTCATAGAAGAATAAGTCATGGTATGGGAAGGAGATAAAATTGAAGGGAAGGGTTGAGAAGCAAAGAAGGTGTCTCCTCCAAATCCATGAGAGAAGGTAGGGTAAGTTGAGAGAGATTATTATAATTGAGAACATATCATAATATTGTAAATGGTTAAAAGGTCCTTTCCTCTATGTTGATGAAATTTGTTAATGAAGAAGAACATTTTAGGGGTACACTCTAATTTATGATCATATTCAAAGGAAAATAAGGGATTATAGACATAGGACAAATGAGGAGGATCCCCATAGTTTGTAATGCAAGTGGTAATGTGAATATTGCTCTCATCTAAAGTGAATCTACAAGTTGTTTCTTAGGAAACCTATTAGGATGGGTATGACTCATCATGTTTATTGTATTCAAATCTATATTATCCTACAATAGGAAATTCATGATGAGAAAAAGAGGATAAATTATTGATGGAAAGAAAGATTAATAAATAGGATACATAATCGAATAAGTCAACTATGTTCTATAAAGCATGGAATAGAATAGATAAAAGGAGGACATAATCATGTAGGTTTATTGTGTATTTCTAGATAGGAAAAAGGATAAAATATATGAAGACATAGATGGACAATTTGAATATGTACTACTTAGATAGGGGATTGAATAGGAAGATAAATAGACATAGTTGGATAGGTGGTGTGTATTGTAGGTAGATAGTTTGAATAGTTTGTAAGAGACTATGTTAATGGGGATGATAGTGTTATAAAAATAGAGAAATATTTTTCATGATAAAATTTAAACAAATGAAATTAAGCACACAAAAAATTGGATCAATGTGATATATCTAATTGGAACACAACACAAACCTTGCACCAACACTGGATAATGTAAGTTTTGTAATATAAAGTATAATGATCAAAGATAAAGTAATAACTTGAAAGTAAATGCTAACTAACTATTCATTTTTAAGTGTTATTGAGTTATAATTAAGTTTGAAATTAGTGTGATATGGAGTTGGATGTAATAAGGAACTATAAAACATTCTAAGGATGTATTTAGGAAGTTTAGGATGAAAGGGATTTGTAATAGTGATGGAACTAGCTTGGTATTTGGTCCTACACCCTCACTTCACAATCCCATAGTGATAAGGGTATCAGGTGCTTTGATAATATATAAATCAACCATGTGTTTATACTTGGATAAAAAACTAATTTGGATTCTCCCTTCGTGATGAAATCCAAGTAGGTAGGCCTTGGGAAGACAAATGTTTAATGTTTTTTTATGTGTAAAGTGATTTGGAAGTGTGTGTAAATGAGAAAAATAGTGTGACTAAATCATTAATTTAAAAAACCACCTAATTAATCTATGTTTGTTACTCTAAGAATTCAAGCAACTAAAATGAAAACTAAATTAATTACTAGAAAAATAGGTTAATTTATTGACTATGAAGAGTACAAAATTGGTTCAAGAAATACTTTATGAAAATAATGTAGAATAGAGTCGACTAGGTCACTGTTATTCTATGGAAGCAAGATCTTGAATAAAAAAATTGAATACGTCAACTATGTCTTTGAGATAAAAAAAATAAGTTATAGAAATATGTTGATTGAGTCAACCCAGTTGGATGTAGAGCTATAGTTTTATAGATTGCAAACTTTTGAACAGTATTGAAAGAAGAAATTGGAAATGAAAGAGAATGTAAGAATGAACCTTGGTGGGCTTGAATATGTTTATATTTAAAAAATTTATGTTTCGATGCTCAAATTTTGATTCAAATTTTTTTATAATAGAGTTGATTGGATTGATGTATTTTGAAAAACCTATGTGCTGAAAAAATTATGAATAGAGTCAACTACATTGACTATGTTTTCAAACCTATATGCTGAAAAAGAGAATTATGAATAGATTCAATTGGTTCGACTGTGTGAGTTCTTGTGATTGAAGAAGAATGTGTTGAGATAATTAATCTAGTCACCTATATTTAGAGAATACATGTACAGATAGAACATACTCATTGTTAAAACTACACATAGAATATTAGGACTATATTGATAGGTTTGATATAGTGATTCAAAAATAAAATAATGAAAGAAAACATAAAAGGGTTTGATTCACATTAGGTTCACCAAAATGTATACAAAGGAAAATGGAACTGATATATTAATCAATCCTAAATCAGAGAAGATAAATCCTACTTACACTTCTGATTATGTATACATTAGATATTTAGGGTCATGACCAAGATGGATCTACTAGACATAACCAAGGTATCTATTACCACAATAACATCACTAGAGAGGTTTATAAACCCTCTATCAAGGAAAACCATTCAATAATCCTAGATAGGTCCTATGTTTTCATATTTACAAATTAAATGACAAGTAAATTAAAATATAATCTTGTGCTCACCAAAGATTATGGCACAAAATGGGGGTAATAAACATAAAAATTAAATGTGTATAGAATATTTATACTCACATAAATGTATATTAAATCCTAATGCATGTGAGGTAAGTAAAAAATAAAATCTATCTACTCTTATAAAGGAAGAACAAAGTTATGAATACTTACCTTCGAAGACAAACCCACCAAGCCGCAATCTCTCCCTTGGCTAAGGTGATTCGCAAGATATTTTTGTGATATGTAAGGTTAATAAGGATAATTAAGTTATAGGATACACAAATTCTCTATGTATACAAAATACTTCTCCATAAGACAAGATACATATATCCAAATAAAGTATTGAAACCCTAATCTATGCTCCTCAATTATAATGGTGGATAAGAAGATGCATAATATTATATTATTCTTATTCTCTTCCTTTATAAATGATATAAATGGATGGGTATATATAGATTAATCTAACCCTAAACCTCTCCAAAATTTCATCCAACAGGGTCAGCCTAATTGACTCTATATTTTTAATTGATAAAACAAGTTAGGTCCCTGTCTAGGTTGGCTAGAGTCAACCTAGACTCGTAAGGTGATTTTAAAAATTTGAATTCAAGGTCATCTTAGGTCAATAGTGTAATTTAAATTATCAAAAATGGTTTTAGGCTTAGATAATTACTAAACAAGGTAGTGAAAAGTTTGGATGAGTGTGCAAGAGAGGAGGTAAGGCTTGGGGAAGTACATAATATAAGGTTGTGCAAATAACAAGTGGTGGTACAGGGGACAAAAATCATGTGAATAAATAATGGTTTGCCCACCCTTTCCCTATGCACCCATTAAGGCATGCACTCAGAGAGATTAATACTCATCAAGTTCCTTCAAGAGAGAAAACATCAATAATTGATAAAGTTTGAAAATATAATGTGTATGCATAGGGTGTGTGACTACATGTTTGATTAAAAGCAACTGGGGTTTAAACTTGGGAGACACTAAGGGATAAAATTATTAGTATAAACAAGTTAATATAATAATTATAGAATAAAAATTAGTTATTAAGTGAAAAGGTCACATTATTGTCAAATCAAATTACATGTACAAAGTCTTCAAAATATGCTAGTGTTCATTATGTATTTGCATTTACACCTAGAAACGTTGTGATTAGCACTCTTTCATACCTAAATCATAAATTATAAGATGAGAAGTACAATCAAGATAAAAATAATACACGATATGGGAATCATGACACTCTCCCCCAACTTAACATTGAAAATCTTATTGTCAATAAGGATGAGATTTTAAAAAGTTGTAGAGACAGACTTCAGGAACAGCCCCATGATCATGCATAGATTTTTCAAGCCATAATGTAAATAAATAACAAATCAAATAATGGTCAATATTATACTCCTCAAATAAAAACATTGTTACACTACTTTGGGGGAAACTTATCTTGTAAAACAAACTATTTTAACTTGAAAACCTTTAGTAGTAGATACACCTCCTATGGCTAGTTCCTCCTCTCTAGATGTACAACCCTTATGCATTAGATTTACTCTATAGGATAAGTTGTTACATATTGAGTAGGTAGATACTAGGCAATCACATGCATTATATTTTCATGTTCTTTTACATACAACTTTGGCACATCACATAGAGATAACTCATTTACCATCTAGATTGATGGAACCTAAGCTTACCTTGTATGCTGGTAAAAGTGACCTAGATCATCATCTATGAGCTTTTCATGTAACATGTTTAGACTACATGTTTAATTATTAGCTCCTTAATATTTTTTCCCACATAGTCTAAAGGACTATGACTTACAATGGTTCTATGATATTTTAGTCAGTATATCATGACATTCAATCTATTAGTAAATATGTTTTTATCACACTTTTTAGTTAACATAAGTGATAAGATCTCATATGGTCAAGTAGCATAACTGAATAAAAAATCTAGTGAGCCTATTGTATAATATGTCTTGTGATATAAAACTATATTGGTAAAGATGACTAACCCCATGGTAGATATATATCTCCAAGACATTCAAATAGATCTTACTGCTAGCATTGCATGAAGATATATTATTTAATAAGTTTCCAACCTTCACATATTTATGCCACACAATGAAAGAAAGGGAAGGAAAGTTCCTCTTTATGGGCAAATAAAAATAAAGAACTGGATCAAAATCAAATACTAAGAGTTATATTAAGTGTCCATATAAATTAAGGGCCATTAAAAATAAGAGTGATCCAAAGGCCACAATTAACATAGCTTGAGAGCCATCTCCTCACTTAGTTTTATTGGCTCCTTTGTGGAGATTTTTCACCACCCTTCTAGAATTTTTGGCTCATGTTTTATAACATCTCTTGAAATGCAATTCCATATCTCTCCCTCCCATCAAAGAGTTTTATACAAGATGGACTTTTCTAAAGTTATATGATTTCAATGCATTTTGTGCCTATCATAGGGCACTAGCCCATATAAAAAATTGATGCATCACCTTGCAACATAAGATACAATATTTGACAAAAACCAACATCATTGATGTGAGCACACCCATAGGGGCACCCAAAGTTCAAAAAACAAAATATAATTCATTTAAAATATTTTCCTATCCATTTAAAATGCATACAATTAATGAGGTAGGGGGCACTTGAGATGTTCACTATATATATCAGAGACATCCACTGCTAGCATCATATCAAAATAATATAGGAGATGCACACCCCATACATAAAATTATTGGTGTGTATCATACTATAGTACTGGATAGACCATTCATCACTTTTTCATAACAAGATATTGTTAATGATGATTAAAATTTATATGCACTCTTTGTACAAGCCTACATTGATCATCATCATCCTATTCAAAGTGTTATGTGTTGTGGTGTGGAGCTAAACACTTCAACTATTTGCAGACACTAGAAGGAAGGATGCTGAAGAACCAGAGCCATCAGTGTCGGTAGTATGACCGACGTTGGTCAAGTGCAGTGGAGAAGGAGACCGGCGACGACAGGAAGTTAGCTGACGTCGGCAGCACCAAACCAGCAGGGACTGGCATCGGTCGCCTGTGTATTTTTGGAACTGCTGTTGATGAACAGTCAGTTAGTTGAACTGGGCATTTGCATGCTAAGGGGCTAATTTAAGTCACGAGCTGTGTGTCTAATTTTAGTAGTTAGACTTCTATTTTTTGTAAGCATGGGATCTTATTTATAGACCCATGAGGCATGTATTGTAATTAATTCTAAGGCAAGTAAAGGCATTGAAGCAAGCAAGGTCAAGGAGATCTACAGGTGTAAGGTCAAGGAGATCAGCTGAAGCATTCAAGGAGGGATAGTAACTCAGGCTTTAGAGTTGTTGTGTTGAGCAAGAGAGAGAGGGAAGAAGGTCTTGAGGTGTGGCAAGCCTTTGAGGTGGAGGAAGAAGTGGCATCTTCCTTATTGTATTTTCTTCTAGTAATATCTAATACAAAGAGTGTGTATTGTCTCTCAAATTCTTTGTTGTCTCATATTTCTAGCTACTTTATCATTCTGGTATAATTCTGTGTTTAATTGCATATAAGATAGTAATAAATTATGCTCTAATTGGTAGAGCTACAGATCCCCTGACAAGTGGTATCAGAGCTATGGTTTGTAGGAAGCAGGGTATTGTTTTTTATTATAGGTCATTCACAGGGTTTTCTGATTGAGTGGGAGTTCAGCAATGGTAGGAGAAAGTAAGATATGAATGGAGAAGTTTAACGGCAAGAATTATCAACACTGGAGGATGTAGATTGAGGACTATCTGTATCAGAAGGATTTGTACTTACCATTGGGTGGGGTTGCATGCAAGCCCATAGATATGAAGGATGAAGAATGGAACGTTCTTGATCAGAAGGCTCTCGGTTCCATAAGGTTGAGCCTTGCATCATTTGTGATTTCCAGCTTATCACAGTGTAAGACAATGGAAGAGTTGATAAAGTCCTTGGCAAATTTATACGAAAAGCCCTCGGCTTCTAACAAGGTATACCTTATGAAGCAGCTATTTACTTTGCAAATGTAGGAAGGTGGATTGGTACATACTCATCTCAGTGATTTCCATGGTTTGGTAAACCAACTAGCTTCAGTCAATATTGTTTTGATGATGAGGTAAAGGCTCTCTTGATTTTATGTTCTTTGCCTGAAAGTTGGGATGATATGGTTATGGCAGTAAGTAACTCTGCATTTGCTTCTAAAATCTTAAAAGTTGATGATGTTGTGAGTGTGATCTTGAATGAAGAAATACGTAGGAGAAGCATAGGTGAATCATCAGGGAATGCTCTAAGTGCAGAAAGCAGGGAAAGGCAAAGGGAGAAGGCTGAGCAAGGGAAATCAAGATCAGGAAGGAGATCCGAGTCCAAAGGTATTACCTGCTGGTTTTGTGGAAAGAAAGGACATACAAAGGAGTGTTGGTTGAGAGATAAAGAGAATCAACATGCAGGTATGGGAGAAGCAAAGGATGCAAATATTGTGATGCAGGATGCTCTCATACTTTCTTCAGATAGTCAGGTAGGATCATGGATTTTAGATTCTGGTTCATCTTTTCATGCATCCCCAAACAGAGATTTGTTCTATGAGTATGAACAAGGAGACTTTGGAGTTCTTTATTTAGGGGATGGTACGCCTTGTTAGATAGTTGGCAAAGGGAAAGTGTAGCTGAGATTGCAGATTGACAACATGTGGGTGTTGAAAGAGGTCATGAACGGATGTTGGGTGAATTATTAAGTCTCAAACACCCATGTGGAGGTCAGGAAAGGTATGTGAACCTCATATTCATTGTTCACCTTCTTTATATTGCTTACTAATAGTCACGAACTACGAAGATGGAAGAAGCAATGCAGGTAGAATCTAGAGACAGTGGGAGCTTGGCATGGATGAGTGTGAGTCCTTGGAGAACCAAACAGGTATTTGTTGGTAGTGTTGTCAGCTGGAAGAAAGCACTGGATAGAGGGTATTGGTGTGTATCATACTATAGTACTAGATAGACCATTCATCACTTTTTCATAACAAGATATTCATAAGATACAATATTTGACAAAAACCAACATCATTGATGTGAGCACACCCATAGGGGTACCCAAAGTTCAAAAAACAAAATATAAGTCATTTAGAATATTTTCCTATCCATTTAAAATGCATACAATTAATGAGGTAGGGGGCACTTCAGATGTTCACTATACATATCAGAGACATCCACTGCTAGCATCATATCAAAATAATATAGGAGATGCACACCCCATACATAACATTATTGGTGTGTATCATACTCTAGTACTGGATAGAAAATTCATCAGTTTCTCATAACAAGATATTGTTAATGATGATTCAAATTTATATGCACTCTTTTTACAAGCCTACATTGATCATCATAATCCTATTCGAAGTGTTATGGAAGAGTCAATTATTAACATGTACATTATCACAATTTTATAAAATTTGGGGAATTCATATAAATATATTTCTCTTACCAACAAAGTTATTTATAGTTTTAGTGGCCATGTTTACACATTTATTAAGGAGATTGTACTTCCACTATAGGTTGGATCAACACATGTGGCCACTAGATTCATAGTATTACCTAGCATAGGATTATTTGACATGTTATTATGTAGGCCATGGATATAGAAGCTACAAGCCATTCCATCCATTACACGTAGATGCCTCAAATATATATATGTTAATCAGGTGGTCATAATTGAGGGTCTTTCATATGAGTATCCTTTACTTGTCCCATAAGAAGTCACACTATAGTTAGTAGTTACCATTTTGAGCACAGTTCCAATCAGTACACCATAGACTTTAGGTGATCCACTAGTGTAGGTGAGGTCTACTCCTATAGTGTTAACATGTATGTATACTCTCCCACATAGCCCATTATTAGAGAGACCTCTATGTCAGATATATTTTGCAAATTTTAAAGGGCCTCATTCTACCCATTTCCTTCTAAGATCAATTTTATTGAGTTCCCAGAGTTTTCGGCATATGGTACCCATATAAGCTATAGTATATTGTACCAGATGGGTCTCGAAGACCATTATAGTTAATAAGACACCTTAGTTAGTTTCACAAATTCCTATCACCACTTCATAAGCAATGAAAACTATAGATTACTTAATATAGTAGGTTATGGGACCTAAGTTACCTTTTAAAATAACACACATAATTACTATTCTATTATTTGACACAAGGCTCATTGATAGTGAGTTTCCCTTGAGACTCATCAGTTAGTATGTTTCTCCCTTATTATATGTAGTTTCTTTATATTATCACTCCTTGTATATGGTTTCATTTTCTTTTTGTTTGTAGATAACTTACATATAGAAAAATAATAATACAATATGTCAAAACACAAAAACATTCAAATATTTACTCAAAAATACAAATCATAGATTGTATACATTGCCATATTTACATCTCTTATATTTTCTAGACACTACATATACTAGATATCTTAGTATAGTTAGTTTTTATCATAAATACATTACTTAACTTGTTCTTATCAAGTGTTTGTAGATACTTATAGGACCCAAGTCCACTACACAGATCTAGATTTACTACTATCTACCCTTTGGGAGCATATACATAGATACATGGGTTCCTCACTTGATAAATTTGCCCATTTAAGGGAATTATATACATATTTTTAACTGACAAGTTACATATTTATAAACTCTACAACATGGATTTAACATTTCTATATTTTTGTATTGATCAGCCTACACCCACTCATATTTTTTGCCAACTACTTCTAATTTTGACTTAGTTTATGTACATATTATCTCTTATATAGATTTTTACCACATGTTCATGCATACTTTCATTATAGTTTTCTTAGTCTAGACTTGATTGCATCTCCATACTTCTTCTATTTGAGGGAGTTTGAATATTCTATTTCTCTATGAATCTATGCCACTTCTATTCAATACATGTATGCTTTGGGCATGTCCACATGTCCTTATTTATGCTTTCTTGATTGTGTATGCAAACATTTAAACATGTCTTTACATGTGGATTTAAGCTAACTATGTGTTGTTTGCATATGTGGATATTTAAACATGTCCTTGTATGTTTTTATTTCTTAGATTTAGTGACATGTGACCATGCCCCTTGTATTTTGTCCCCTTGGCATACTTTGCATGCCTCATGTGTGTTATATGTATGTTTTTTTGTACGTATCATAACCATGACAATTATTTCCTACTTGTTACACACTCTAATTTTAGATGCTATGAGGGACCTCATGGATCTCCCCTTCCTACTTGGGTATCATGATCGACATCATGACCTATTCCCCTAGGTAGTTATTTAGTTTTACTCAATGTTTTTGTTCATATGCATTGATATATCTATTTGGATAGCTTTATGAATGCTAAATCTAACATACATCATATACTACAAAATGATGCTTAGATTAGATTAAATTATAATTTTATTTATGCACATCATACTAGTTTATTATGTAGATATAATATATGCTTTGGCTAACACACATTTTATAGATCTTCTTATTTTAAGGTTAGTTCTTGCATAGGTTCAAAAACTACCCTCAGAAGAGGAGACATTCACAGGGGTTTTTCATAGAGATCAGGCTATCCAAATGCACTCAGAGTATAGTTTTTATCACACAAACACATAATATATAAATTAGTTTTAGGAAAACATAGTGGGAAATAGTGTCATAGAGAGCAATTTTAGTTGCACATAAATCAAAAAAGTTAGATATTACTGCCCAAAATAGGACATTAGCACCACATGGTTCTCCTATTTAAGATATGGCACTACTATCTAGTAGCCTTAGTTTCAAAAATTTATATATTTTCCAAAAAAATATAGGAGGTACTATCTAGGTTTACGTAGGTACAGTTATAGATTACCAATTTTGGCTTAAGTTAGCTCAGATTCATACCAATTTTCTCATATTAGGGAAATCATGCACAACATGATCATTACCAATTATTTTTAGATGCTTATATACAAATTATTACAACTCAATCTAGAATCCATATACTTTGATATTAGAATTGGGGGCATGTATGTGACACATTATTTCCATATGCTCACTTATACACTAGTTGATCACATATAATGATAAATTCCATGTCATTCTCTACATTGTACACATTAGAAACCATGCTAAATGTTATACACCAAATTCATCCCTTACTCCATCTATAGTGGTTGGTATTCTTTAGTGGCCTAAAACCACCTAATATTCCCAAGTGGATGGAGAGTTGACATACATAGTTACACATGTCAAGTTACATCGTGTAGTTTTAGTTTCTGATGTATCTACTACACATGGGTAGGTAATTATGGGTTTATAGTCTAACTAATTTCTTGAGGCACCTACATGAGAGGGGTGGACACAACATCAGTCCAATCTAAGATAGTCATAGGTCATGATCCATCAAGTAGAGTTAGGAAATGATGAAGTCAAAATAAGATTTATTTTTTGAGCCAATACACATGGGAATTAAGCAAACCATTATCTCAGTTGAAGCTATTCATCAATTGATCACTATCTACATGCACACACATAAGTTTTCACCAAGTTTATGCATTGGTTGACATACCTAGTGAGTTTATTCATTCCTTTCTGTTAGGATGTGGAGCTAAAAGCTTCAACTGGTGCAAACAGGGAGGAGGTTGCTAAGTTCCAGGGAAATTGACGACGGTAGGGTGGATAGGAAGGAAACTGACATCGACAGTATGTTAGCCAACATCGGCCACCTCCAGGTAGACAGGGACTGACGTCGGTTGCTTGTGGTAGTTCCAAAACTGCTTGTTCCATAGACAGTTAGTTCGTTGAACCGAGTGTTTGCATGCAAAGACTATTTTTAGTCTTGAGTTGCGAGTTTAATTATTGTAATTAGGTTAGTCTAATTATTGTAAGCATGAGATCTATATATGGACTCATGGGTTGTATTGTAAATTGTAGCTAGTGAGTAAGAGAGCAATAAGCTCCTTCTGAGAGAAGAGAGCAATGGTACGTTCCTCCTAGTGCCATAGTACCAAGGTGGGTACTAGATTGGAGAATCAGTAGGATTCTTCATATTTGTATGATCTTGGTCAGTAGGTGAGCATGGCTTCTTTTGGAGATCTACAATGGTGAGTAAGGTCTAGTGATTTGCAGGTAGCAGTAGAGAGCAGGGGATCTAATTGGAGTACGGTTGTGTACTTGGTGAACTAGCAGTGTTTTACTAACTGGTTGGAGAGGTGAACCTCAATTCTATATTGGAGTTGATTGTTGTGACCAAGAGAGAGAGGGAAGAAGGTCTTGAGGTGTGGCGAACCTTTGAGGTAGAAGAAGAAGTGGCATCTTCTTTATTGTATATTCCTCTGAGTGATTATTAATACAATTGTGTATTGTCTCTCAATTCCTATGTTGTTTCATATTTCTAGTTACTTTATATTTCTGGTTAAATTCTGTGTTTAGTTGCTAGCATGAGAAGTAATCATATGTGCTCTAATTGGTAGAGGAAGATCCTGACAAAGTAGGGATCAGAGCATGTTTATTGTTCTGTTGTTCCCCTGACAAGTGGTATCAGAGCTTTTGGTTGGGTTGAGTAATAGGTGGTTTCAGATCTGGTAGTGTTTTTGATTATAGGTCACTCACAAGTGTTTCAGATTGAGTGGGAGTATAGCAATGGCAGAGGAAAGTAAGCTATGAATGGAGAAACTAAATAGCACGAATGGTCTGATTGATGGAAAGAAAGAGCAGGTAAAAAGAGATTGTTGGTTGGTAGAAGATTAGCGCGTAGAAGCATATGTTGTAGGTAACATTGCACATGATGTTCTAGATAAAGTGGAATCTTTGTTTACAGATTCTTTTGCCTCTTTCCATGTAGCCCGAAATAGAGCATCTTTTCATGGGTATGTCTTTGGAGACTTTGGAGAGATTTATTTAGGGGTTAGAGAGCCTTGTCAGATGATTGATGAAGGGGAAGTGAAGCTGAAATTGTAGACGGATGACACACAGTGGTTGAAGGAAGTCATGCAGGTACCAGTCTTGGAGATGAGTCTAATTTCTTTAGGAAATTTGGGTGATGAGAGATGCACTGTAACTCTCACAGTGGATACACTTGAATTAGATGGTGGTAAGAAAGTAGGTATCCTTTATCTATCTACTTATATTACTATTTCACCTTTTGTTATAGAGATGTGGCTTCGTAGGCTTGGTCACATATGTAGAAGGAAAATGCAGGTTTTGAAGCGAAAGTCAGATGTCTTTGACAAGCTAAAGAATTGGAAAGCCTTGGTGTTCATGGAGGAGATGATGGACAGAGATCAGGTGAGGAAGCTAAATTATTTTGAGTAGAGCAGGGTTGATTTGATTAGGATTTTGATCCATGGAGAGCTTATGGGTAAAAAGTTATCACTCACAGATGGACGCAAGTACCGGTGTCGATTAGATAGTAACCAACGTCAGCAACAGGAAGACCGACGTCGGTCATGAAGAAACCGATGTCGGTAGGAAGGGACACCGGCATCAGCCAGGGAAATGATGTTGTCAGTCAGGTTTAGTATAGGGAGCCGACATCGGTCGGGAGCAGACTGGGAGATGGCCAAGATCGGTCACTGGTACAGATGGTGGGTGGATAGCAAGCTGTTAACAAGTCTCAAATTCTCATGTTGAGGTTAGAAAGGGTAAGTGAACCTCATATTCGTTGTTCACCTTCTTTATATTGTTTATTGATGGTCAAGAACTAGGAAGATGGAAAAGGCAATGCAGGTAGAGTCCAGATACAGTGGGAGCTTGGCATGGATGAGGAGTGTGAGTCCTTGGAGAAGAACCAAACAAGTATTTGTTGGTAGATTTGTTAGCTAGAAGTAAGCACTGAGAGACGGAATGGATTCCCAAGTTAAAGAAGAGAGTGGACGGATACATGAGATAGAAGCCCAGTGCATATGGTCTTGAAGAAGCTATAGGATAGTGGTATAGGTATTGATAGGTGGATGACTAAGCATGGCTTTAGTCAATGTCATTGTAACTATTGTGGTTTTGTCTTACCAGGTGGATGATGAGTCGTGACATTATCTAGTTACTGTATGTGGGTAATTTGCTAGCAGGTTTTATACATACAGGGATTCACTGAGCTAAGGGTAAGGTTAGTTCAGAGATATGTCATGAAGAATTTGGAACAACAAAATTCTTTGGCATAAGAGACATGGAGATTTTATTTCTAGTGGGAGCTGATGTGAAGATGGTGTTGGTGGGGTTCATGATGTAGGTTCCAAAATCAGAAAGCACACCAAGGGCTAGACAGTTCAAGCTTAGCTTGAAACATGGTTCAAAATCACATGAGGTCTAGTGTAGACCTGAGTTTTCCCAAGCAGTGGAAGTTATCAAAAAGTATGGAGCCAATTCAAGGAAGAGGTATTGAAGGGTAGTTCAATGGATTCTTATAGGGATTAGTGACAGGTCGACATGCTACGCAGGGTCAAGTTATTTTCTACATAGGTTTGTAGATGCGGATTCGGCAGGTTACTTGGATGATAAAGGCACAAATGTTAGAGCATCACAGGGTGTGGTGGTTAGTCTTCAAGATTGATCTTGAAGAGGGATATAAGCCAGGGTACAAATTAGACAGTGTACAGATATAGGTACAGTTGCAGTTGTTTATCTCCAAGTGGGAGATTGTTAGGATGTGGAGCTAAAAGCTTCAATTGGTGCAAACAGGGAGGAGGTTGCTGAGTTTCAGGGAAATTGATGATGACAAGGTGGACAGGAAGGAAACCAACATTGGCAGTATGTCGGCCGACGTCGGCCACCTCTAGGAAGACAGGGACCGACGTCGATCGCCTGTGGTAGTTCTAGAACTGCTTGTTCCATGGACAGTTAGTTCGTTGAACCGAGTGTTTGCATGCAAAGACTATTTTTAGTCTTGAGTTGCAAGTCTAATTATTGTAATTAGGTTAGTCTAATTATTATAAGCATGAGATCTATATATGGACTCATGGGCTGTATTGTAAATTATAGCTAGTGAGTAAGAGAGCAATAAGCTCCTTCTGAGAGAAGAGAGCAATGGTGCATTCTTCCTAGTGCCGTAGTACCAAGGTGGGTACTGGATTGGAGAATTAGCAGGATTCTTCATATTTGTATGATCTTGGTCAGTAGGTGAGCATGGCTTCTTTTGGAGATCTACAATGGTGAGTAAGGTCTAGTGATTTGTAGGTAGCAGCAGAGAGCAGGAGATCTACTTGGAGTACGGTTGTGTACTTGGTGAACTGGCAGCATGTTACTGACTGGTTGGAGAGGTGAACATCAATTCTATATTGGAGTTGATTGTTGTGACCAAGAGAGAGAGGGAAGAAGGTCTTGAGGTGTGGCGAACCTTTGAGGTAGAAGAAGAAGTGGCATCTTCTTTATTGTATATTCCTCTAAGTGATTATTAATACAATTGTGTATTGTCTCTCAATTCCTATGTTGTTTCATATTTCTAGTTACTTTATATTTCTGGTTAAATTCTGTGTTTAGTTACTAATACGAGAAGTAATAATATGTGCTCTAATTGGTAGAGCAAGATCCTGACAAAGTAGGGATCAGAGCATGTTTATTGTTCTGTTGTTCCCCTGACACTTTCCTCTCTCTTATCTCTTTACTCCATTTTGTCTTTTAATTTTGATATCTCTTAAGTAAAGACTAATATATGCATGATTTATTCATAGGACACATAATGGAGCATGATTCAGATACTCATATCTAGGTTCATGATCTTTAGGTCTTAAGTAAGTCTAGGTACACTTGTTTTTCCTTTGTTCTAATAATTTCACTTTGTTATAATTCTCAAATATAAGGGGGCAAATGTAATCATCTAAAAATGTCACTTAAGTTCTAAGAGTGTTATTTGAAACTAACCATCATTAGTTTATCCCTATACCTATCCTAAAGCCTATTTAGACAGTTAAAAATCCTTTGTTCTAGCCACATGCATCCCTAAACATCCATAAAGTAGTCCTAGACCCTTATTTTAGCATCTTGGCCCCTAGTGCCTTAGGTTCTAACACCTAGACACTAACTTCATAATATCGATAGTATCTCCCCATGGTGTTAGTGTCCTAGTTTTGGCATTATTGTCCTTTTCTCTATTTTTGTTACCAATAGATATATTTTCAAATGAGAAACCACCTAAGTTCATCTTAAACCTATTTTAAGACTTGCACAAGCATTATAATAGTATTTGTACATGTTTTTTGGCCCTTTATCCATGAGATGGGAATCAAATATAAATTACACAAATAAACTTAGAATAAGTTATGCACAATCAATGTTATCAATCCCTATTCTATCCTAATTATGCATAAACCATATACACCATTTTAAAGCTTAGATTACTCTAAATTCAAGTCTCAAGCACATTCAAAGAACTCAATCTAGAATTCATCCTAGACTCACTTGCACTTTTACCAACACTTAGGTGGGGAGAACTACATCAATCTTGATGCCTCTTTATAATATTGGTATGTAGTAAAATATCATCATAGTGGGGTGTTGAGGATGTCTAGCCTACCCCACTAACAACACACTTTACTACTTGTGCCAATTGTATGCCCTAAAAATAGGTAGGTTTGAGGTTTGCATATAAAATCAATCAAAATAGGTCATCTACAGAGATCTAGAAATCATGTGCATAGGAATAGGCTTAGCGAACCTAGATATAGGTACACTCAAAATATCATAAGAGTTTTTCACATAGGATACTAGTGCTAAAAGAGGGACACTAGTGCCACTTGGTGCTATTATACAATTAGGGCGAAACTATCCAAGAAGTATTTTGACACTTGGATCCTATTTACAACACCCTAATTAGCTTTTATGCTAGTATTAAGCCTCTAGATCATCTATATCAATCTATTTATAGATAAGTACTTGTTTACATCATTTATTTCTATTTTTATAAAGGTAAAATATCAATTCTTTTATAAATTAGTGGTTGTATTTGTTGGATATTTATACCTTGATTTACTATCCTCAAACCCTTTAACAACATATGGATTAAATACCATATGTCCTAAATAGTTAAAACATGGAATGTTACACCAATTCTTATATTGTTCATGTCATACATTGAAATAAAGGAGCATATTTATAAGAAACATGCTTCCAAGATTATGTCTTACTATTTTAAACATATTTTGTTTTATATCATATCTTAAACATGGTGCACATGATTCATTTATTTTGATATAAATGCTTCATATGTTCATCCCAAATCTCAAAAGTAGGGAACACATTCCACTTTTTATATTCATCCAGACTCAAAAATTAAGCATATTTTTACTCCTATAAAATAAAGTAATTTGGTAAAAGTATGACAAAATACACATTCTTATTCAAACACATAACACATATTATTATTATAACATAATGAAATATACATTCAATGTTGTGTTCCTACTAATTAGGAGAAAATACTTATCAACTCCCATAACCTCTTAACCTCACACTCTAATAGATGGATTTTATAAAAACCTTGCACAAACCTCCTAAGATAAACTAAAATGTTGACTTATCTAATATTTTAATATATTAAACTTATATAATTAACTATATATGAATATTCTAAAATCCCAACATTTCCCCCTTAGTTCAAAGAATGGGAGAGAATAAAAATTGTATGTGAACTTGAACACAGTCATTTTTTATCATAATTATAAAACATACTAGGAATGACCTCGCTAAAAATAATAACAATTGATAAACTAGGATAAACCCAACATTCATTGGTAAATGTTGACATAAAATTTGATACTAGTAAAATATATATGGGTTCTTAATACTTTGGCTAGATTTGGTATTTTATAGGGGTGAGTATTAGTGGAAGATGATTTTAATATTTATTAAAATCACTAAAATATAAAAATATAAGTGGATCTCTAATTTATGCATATCATTCATACATACAATTTACACATAAATTTCACAAATTATCTACTATATTCACATGTAAATAACTCTATTAAAATGTCATTTATACTATTTATCTTTATACCTCAACTCTCTCTATATATTTTCTCTTTTGTCATAATTTTATACCTATTTTACATATATAATTTTATCATCATGACTCTCTTGTACTTTACATATAGTATATGGTGTGGTATAAATAACAAATTTATATCTATATCTAACAAATGGTCATGTCCATAAGACATGTCTCTTATTTATCAATCCTCTTGGAGGTTACATGAAGTTCTATATGACGCTACAAGCCCATAAATGTATAATCTATGTTTTTTTTATGTGTCAATACTTTTTTTTTACATTTAGGAAGCCTTTATGGTGTATCCTTATATTCATATTATTTTTTTGTAAAATATTTTCAATAATTACCTAGATTTTATAACATTTTATTATCCTCAAGAGATTTATAATAAATCTTGGAAAGATTAATCCAAAAAATCCATCTAATTATACCCCCAAATACTTCAATAATTATTAATGATGTGTAATGTGTTCCACAAATAGAAAATTAGATATATGTTATGAGATAACATAGATCCACACTTAACTCACTCAACTAGGTTTATATGATAGTGCTACAATCCCTCAAAACTTAATTATTATTATGTTTTCCTCTAAGACAAGATATTCACATAATTATATTCTAATGTCTTCTATAAAACTTCTCAATTTATTATAAGTGATTTCAATATATGTAGTTTGTACCCAAATGTTGTGTTCTCTATAGTAGTCTCAATAATCTCTTAAAGAACTAACAAGGCCTCAAAAGTCTTCATGTTTTCTTCATGTTATTCAATGATAATGTTAGTAATGGATTGAAAATGTGTTAGGTATATTTATGTTATTACTCACATTGGTGAGTAAATATTTTAAATGTTAGATAAAAATAAATAATTATGTGAGTTGATAGTTCACATAGATAGATATATGTGGGAGAATAAATTAGGAGAGAGAAATATTGGGAGAGATTCATGCATTTTAAGACTAGCCTTGACTCCTATCTTGTAGGAGCTCATATATATGTATGTATATATACATATATATACATATATATACACACATATATATATGTATATATATGTATATATGTATGTGTATATATATATATATATATATATGTATATATATGTATATATACATACATATATATATATATATATATATGTATGTATATATATGTATATATATATGTATATATGTATATATCTATATATATATATATGTATATGTATATATTTATATATATATACATATATATATATATATACATATACATATATATACATATATACATACACACACACACACACACACACACACACACACACACACACACACACACACACACACACACACACACACACACACACACATATATATATAATTCCTCAATTTTATTACACATTCTAAGTATATTATTGCTTATGTTGATTATCAATTTGATGTGAATTTTTTACGTGTTAAATTTATGAAAATTAGAACTAGATTTATTGTCTAGTATCAGAGCATGGACATCATACCTTTGAAAATATATACATGATTTTTTAGAATTAATTACTTTTATCTATGATATATGCTATATGTTATGTGCCATGTTAATAAGATATAATTTTAATTGGATATAGTTATATGCCTCATGTTTACCTAACTAGTTCAGTTGTATGATCTATAGTTATGAGTTAGAAGATTGGTAGCTTAGTCTAACTAACACATTATAATTGGGGTGATGTTCTTGGATTTTCGTCATATAACCTATAAATAATAAACTATATTTATTATTGGTATTATATTGTATATTTTAAAAACCATGACACTATTGGAGATTATGAAAAAGAATAAATAAAAATAGAATATTGAATGTGCTCTCATTAGTCAAGCCAATTGGTGTGGGTTTTATGCACACCACAGTCATAATGAGGTAGCCTCTAACATTTAAGGATCTCAATGGAGGCAAAATACACTCTAGGGAATGAGTTTCAAGTATGTGGTCTATGACAACCTATTGATGGAATAGTTGGTAGGGCATGCAGGTTGTTGACAAGATTTTTGGATGGAGGTGTGGTTCCTAATAAGGGTAGTGAATCTCTATGTGAGTTGGATAGATGGATATTTTATAATATATAGTGGGTATATCTCAAACAAAACTCAAAAATAAGGGAAGGGTCAAACAAAAAAGAAAGATTTTATGGTTTTCAAGAAATACTCCCCTAGTTGGTTTCTAAAAGGACAAGTGCTCAAAGAACCTATGCCTATTGCTAGCAGTAATTATATAAACACAATCAGGCATGTCTAATAAGTATAATAAAATAATGATGCAATAAATTCACAAGCCTTAGTTAAGGTGTCTCCTTTTAGGGAATTTATTACACACCCTTAATTAGGAGATTATGGCTCAGTCTAGTAAAGTATTTGAGGTAGCTATGGCACACACATAGAAAAAGACATCTAATAAAACACTCATGCACAATTAGAATTATGAATATATTTGAAATTTAATATATTAACCAATATATTTACCAATCTTTCAACAACTATTACACATCTATAGATCAATACATCAATTAAAATAATCAAGAATCCCTTCACAAATTTTGCACACTAAAGATTATTAAAACATACAACCAATGAAATTACAAATTAATGACATATAAATTGGAAATAAAATACACAAACACATTCATTGATGATCAAAATTTATGTTGATCCTGTATTCAAAATTCTTTGACAAAAATCCAAGTTGGATTATAATTTTTTTATATAGAATTACGGAAGGGGTCACCTCATACTCCAAGTTCATGAAAGTTCATTACATGTGGTAATTAGAACATGAGTTCTAACTATGGTGTAAAACCATATAAGATTCTAATTTTATTTATCCATTAAAATAGCCTTTACCAAAGATATGCAATATGTGTATGTAACTAAAGATAGAGGCACTTTTCTGAAATTCTAGTTAAAACTATATACAAACTTTAGAATATGCTTTAAAAAAATTGTACATTCCTCCTTTTATAGGTTGTGAGAATAACCTGTTGATCTTTTAGATTTTCCACCTTAAATTAGAACTTTGACATATGTATGAAGGATCAAAATCACTTTACCAATGTTTTAAAACTAGTGGCACTATTATTACCATGACTAATCTAAATTGTGTGTTTCATGTTTACCCATGCCTTTTATAGAATCTATATCTTCACTTTTATATTCATTGTTCATATTAAGACATGTGTGTTCATACTCTAGCTTAACTATGAGATCTAATGTCTATTGATAAATATATTTCAAGTGTCCAAAGATATAAGTATTCCATCTATAATTCCTTGTTAGCTTGTGACACATGTCAACACTAATTGAGTCTAGGATCTTTGAAAAGTAAAGCTATAAATCACACCATCAATTCTTATGTACTAGTTTAACATGGTTCATTGGATTTTAGTGCTTTTGGCTCATTGACTCCTATATGCTTGACACTTATCATTCCCTATTTTGCTCCACTTCATATGTGTGCCACTTGGTAGCTACTCAAGGCTTTTGAGATCTATGTAATAGGATCCTTACTTCCTCCTATAGGTCATTAGATCTATGTACTGGACTCCCATGATGGTGGCACTGTATTACTCTCATGGCGATTTGAAATTTTAACTCATTTTCACATTGTTTGATCAAATGGGCCGAAGAGGATGCACACTATAGGATCTTGATTCAAATATAAATAGGTAATTTATGAGGTTAAATTTGATGTTCATGCAACCATCAAATGATGCCCTCATGACTGTCAATGACATCCATTTGACTATTAAATTTAATTTCATAAATTAGTCATTATCGAGGTTAAATTTAACATTCACATAACCATCAAATGACACCCTCTTAAACATCAACTGACGTTCGCGTGACTATCAAATTTAGTATTTTAAAACTGACATGTGTCATTTATTTGAGATTCCCTACTCTTATAAGTATAAACTAAAATAAGACTTAGAATAATACTTTGGGAAATATGTATTAATGATCCTGCATGAATATTCTAGCCTAAGGTCTTAGTATTAATAAAATATGATTTAGACTTGGGTTAAAATCTTAATTTAAGCTTAAAGCATAATGAAATTATTTTTAAGCAAGGGTGCCTCTTGGCAATATGGTATTCATTTTAGGGTAATTGTTGTGGGGGAATTATTTTAAGATTTTTGAGGGTAAATTGTTTTAGGTTTTTTGTGCAGGGAATTATTTCAAAAAAATTATTCAAAATAATTATCCCAAAGGGTCAATTCTCTTGGATAAAATGTTTAAAGGAATGCTCATAGGGATGGTCTCAAAAGGGTTGAAGGGTAAGATGTTTTAGATAAAATGTTTGAAGGAATTGGCCAAAGAGAAAAATTCCCAAGACAAAATTCCTAAAGGAATTGGTCAAAGGGAAAAGGAGCTTGGGACAAAAGTCCTGAAGGGTAAGTGGTTACTTCAAAAAGGGATGAAGGGCCATTTTCAAAATGTCCAAAGGGTTAGTTTGGAGAGTTTGAAGGGCATGTTCCCTTGGAGGAATTATTTTGAGCCTTTTCCATAAAAAAAAAATTCCAAGACACAAAGTCTGAAGGAAATGGCTTTTGGTAAAAAAAGTCCCAAAGGGTAGGCTCATAGGGCAAAAATGCTCAAGACAAAAAAACCCAAATGCCATGTTGAAAAGCACTAAAGGGTTTACTTCATGGTGAAAATGATTAAAGCATATACTTTGATGGGAAAGATCCTTTACAAATGTATTGAATGCTAACCATAAAAGTCCTGAAGGGTACTTTAAAAAGGCCAAAGGGTATGTTCAGAAACTTTGAAGGAATATGTGTCCTTGACAATACTTTTGAAGAGTAAGTCAAAGGCAAAGGTCATTGAAAAAGTGATAAAGGAATTCAATCATGGGAATTATTTCAGATAAAATGTCTACAATAATTATCTTGAAGACCCATTCTCTCAAATAAAATCTCTAAATAAATTCAATTGGCTTGAGGAAAGTGTCTTAAATGAAATGTCCTAAGGAAAGATTCAAAAAGGCAAAGGTGTGGGACAAAATTCCTAAAGGATAGGTGTGTAGGGGATGAAGGGAAATTGTAAAAGGTTTAAATGAATTATATTGAGCAAATTCGTCATAAAAAAGGCTCAAGGATATGTTGCATAAATCCCAAAGGGTAGGTTGGCAAGGAAAAAAGGGCATTTCAAAAGCCCTAAAGGGAAATTTCAAAATTCTAAAGGATATCTTCTATTTGACAACAATATGAAGGGTCTAATTTTTAGGGTATTCATACATGAAAAAAGTCCCAAAGGATCTATTTTGTAAATGCCGAAGGGCAATCTCATAAAGGACAAAGGGAAAGTTGCATATGCTTGAAGGGTAGGTTCAAAGGGCTGAAGGGAAATTATGTCAAGAAAAATGTATTGGCAAGATTGTCCAAAAGAATAAGTTTGATTTGGGGAAATTGTTTTAGTAGAATTATTATGAGTAAAATTCTATGAAGATAAAATTTAGTCAAACAAAATTTCCAACACAATAAACCCAAAGACCAATTCATATGGAATAAAAGTTTTGAAGAGAAAATATTGAAAACATAAGTATGAAAAAACTCCCAAAGAAGATTAGTCCATGAAAACACAACACCAATGTTAATCTACCAAAGTATGAAAAAGGAAAATAATTAATCTTCTCCCAAATTTTGTATAAATGTATAGAAGAGGAACTCAAAGTCAGGATCATAGTCTAAAAAAAGTGGGTCCCCATTTCCTATGTAAAAAGTGGGGTGTTGGGCACAAAAAATGGTGACTCATAGGGAGAATACTCATAAGTATTCAATAATGTATAACTCTAGTTTTCAATCTCAAATTAGTCATGAATTGTACCATAGAATAATACTTAAATCAAAAACATGAAAGAGACTCCTAAGTTAATTCACATAATATACTTACCATCTAATTTTTTAAATCTATGTGTGTCAAACATGTAGTTTATTTAACCCCTACTGTGATGAGTTTTTCAAAGGTTTTGATGAGGTTGTAGGTTTCATTCCAATATATATTAAAGCTCAAAAATAAAGGAAACTCAAGCATTGATATACTACTAGGCAGACATCCATAACCCTAATAGAGATACCTTGTGATCCTTCTCTTCTCATTTCATTATTTATTTTGATCATGATGCATGGTACATTGACCTTACTTCATCACATGATCCCTTTAATTTTCCTTATTTTTTATTTTGCTCTTTGAATCCATTGGTTCTTTCTTCTTTTATTTTTCTTTTGCTCTTCTTTTTTTCTTGAATGGAAAATAAAATAACTAGAACCGTAGTGAGTTGATATAATTATAAAGAAAATCATTACTAGAGCATCCCTGTCAGCTATATCTATTCTTATAATTATCATTTCCAAAGGTATTTAATATAATAAGTTCAATTGATCCAATAAAACAAAAAAAAAAGTAATTTTGTATGAATTAATCTAAGAGAAACTTCCAAATGCTTGCTAAAATTATTCAATTGTGACACCATTCAGAACAATCCATGTTTACCTACCTTAATCCTAAAGACTCAAAAACATAAAAATACACCTAATCTATAAACTAGTACCAAAAGTGTCAAGATTTTAATTTCTTCCCTTTTCACAAGTCATAAGCTCAGTTGGTTTGGATTTTAACTTGGTTATAGTTAGAGAAAACATAATTTCAATCGTTAGAGAACTAAAAAAACAACTAATCTAAGAAATCAATAAACTAAACTAAGAAAACATGAAATCTAATCTATGAAAGCAAAATAATGAAAATAGGAAAGATTAATTTAGAAAGTAGGAAACTAATCTATGAAAGTAATAAATCTAATCTCTAAAATTAGCGAACTATTCTAAGAAAGCAAGAAATATAATATAATCATATAGCTAGATTCATCTATCCCTTATTAATCAATAACATCAACAAATAGTATAACCCTAAAGTAGTGCTTTAAGAACTGTCTATTGACTAGATATTTAAGCTTTTTACCTTAGAGGTCCTTCAGATAAAATGCATTATTACCCATGATCTTTGAAATCTATTATGATCCAATCCATACTAGGGAAAACTTGTCATGTTGTCCTTTCTTCTCATGGGATTTATCCCAAAGTAGCACTAGATCCAAATTTTTGAATTCTTTAACCTTTGTTTTCTTATCAAACCACCTCTTAACCACATCCTCGTACTTGTTAAATGTTTATAAGGCTTGGTCCTTGCATATTCTTTTTTTATTATGTCTACCAACCTTGATTCTTCTTTATCGCTTGGTTCCATGTACTCCTACATAAAATGATCAGTGGGTATGTTTAGCATTATTAGGAACATAGGATTACATCCATACACCAATAAATAGGATAAAGTTTTAAGGGCTTACTTGTGTCTAGTCTCGGCTACCCAAAGAGCATACTTCAATAAATTGTGATAGTCCCTAGGCTTGTATCCAACTAATTTCTTAATTTCATCGATTATATTTTTATTCATTGATTCTACTAGTTCATTTCACTGAGGGTAATGGTTAGAAGTTGACCTGATAGTGACCTAGTTTTCATATTCCCATTCAATAAATTCTATTGATACAAAATTTGGTCTATTATCAAAAACTAGAGAAATAGGCATGCCAAATCTAGTTGTTATGTATTCCTCCAAAAAGTGAATCACATCTTGTGCTCTATAATTCTTTGTGGCTATAGCCTCAATCCATTTAGTGTAATAATCTATAATAGTAAGCAAAAATGTATGGCCTATTAAGGAATCTAGGTTGATAACACATATGAAATCGAAACCCCATTGAGAAAATAGCCTTCAAGAATTGGATGTAAAGGAATTATTACATGCACTTCTCTCTTGGATAAATATTGACATTTATGACATGTTCTTACATGAGTGTGAGCATCTTTGAAAACTGTTGGCTAGTAGTAGCCCATTTTATCATCTTGTGGGTTATGGTAATCCTAAAAAGATGACCACTCCTATATTTTGATGAAATTTATCTAATATTTCTTTAGATTCCTCTATAGATACACACCTAAGATAAATACCTTCATAATTTATTTTGTAGAAGACTCCTTAATCATGTAATGAGTAGCTTTGAGCCTCAAAGCTCTTCCTTGTATAGAGCTCTGGGGAACAAGTTCCTATAAGTAAATATTGTATTATACTAGTATACCATTTTCCTTTAGATACTTGAGATTCACATACCTCTTCAACTGTGATGTAGATATATGGTTCAGTCATAAGATGAACAATGCCTTACCCTTAAATGATCTTTGTAGGCTTGATCTCTATGTTGAATTCTTGTAGCTTGGTCATCCATTTGACTAATCATTCTCATATCTTTTTCTATTATAGGGTGATATTGATAGTAGGATTAGGAATGATGCCAATGACTTTATTCCTCAACATGTAATGCCAAAACTTCTTTACTACTTTTACAAGGGAAAATATCTATTTGTCAATCATAGAGTACCTGAGTTTTGCATCTTTCAGGTTTGGGATCATGATCACGATTAGATGCTCAATCTCATATTTATTATGTGTGATGATATAAACAATCATATTATCTAAATCAAATGAGTATAGGTATAAATATTTATTAAAATATGGACTAATCAACACTAGATCCTATGATATTACATCCTTAATGTCCTATAAGGACTTTTGAGCTTCAACTATCTACTCTATTTTGGCATCTTCTTGAGCATGACATTCAAAGGTATTATGATCTCTATAAATCCTAAGATGAACTTCCTTACAAAGTTAATATTTCCAAATAATGATTTGAGCTCCTTCTGGCTATTTGGTGGTTGAATTTTTGAAATCACCTAAATTTTATCTAGATCAATGGTGATCCCATCCTTAGTGATGATGTGCCCCAAAATATTACCTTTAGTAACTATAAATATGCTCTTCTTTGGGTTTAATGAAATACCAAACCTTCTGCATCTTTTGAATATGGATTGTAGGTGACTTATGTGGTCTTTCTAATTCTTTTAAAATATTATAAGTTCATCCATGTAGATGATTACGCATTTTCCTATCATCCCTTTGAAAGCATGATCCATGACAAATTGAAAGGTTAATCTTACATTTATTAGGTTGAAAAACATCCTTTTATACACATAATTTCCCCACTTTTTGGTGAATTTCATCTTCATTCTATCCTCAAATTTTACCAATATCTAATTGTAGCCTAAAAATCCATTCAAGAAGGACATTATTTCAAAACCACTTACTATCTATGTCACCTCATATAGAAAAGGTAGGGGATAATTTTCCCTTTCAAAAGCCTAATTCAAATTTTTTAGTTCCACACATAATCTAATCTCACCATTCTTCTTTCTTATTGGGACCAAATTGGTCACCCAAGTAGAATGTCAGACTGAGAAGATGATTTTTGCATTTAAAAGCTTGTCCACTTTTCTCTAATGAGAGGCGCCCAAATAAGATTGAATGGTATTTTCCTCTATCTAAATAGTTTATGATCTAACTTCAAGGGAATCTTATGAGTGACGACCTGAGGGTTACACACTTTTATATATTCATATGTCTAGGCTATGACATCCCTAAATCAAGAAATTAAATCCTTCATTCACTGCCTCTCTTCTAGGATGCAAATGAGACCAATATTAACATAATATGGGTTGTGCTCATCTCCCATATATTATTTTCAAAAATCTAATTCATTGACCTTTATCTATCTTAGCTATTGTGCCTGAGTATCTATGTCAAATTATCTTTCCAAAGAGACTAAGCTGACTAGAATTTGATTCTCTTTGAGCTAAAGAATGCCCTCTTTATTTGATTCCTCTTGATAAAGGCCACTAATTTCCTTGTTATTGATGATTTAGGATTTTAATTCCATTAAATTAGTTATAAAATAGATAATATGTTCGTCATCATCACATATGTGGATATTTTCTACATTATCTAGAATGGAAGGATACTATACCAATTCAATTGAAAACATTTTCACCTTAGATTCTTGTAGTGGCTCAAAATTAGTAGCAATAGAAAATAATAAATCAATGGTTTGATTTTTATCTCTAGAAAGTGATACTATGTTGAAAGATTCAAATATTTCAATTAGGTCCCATGCTCTATGCTTGTATCTCTTCAAGTAAGACAACTTGCATTGGTAATTATTTTTGATCTGGTTGACCACCAACTCTAAGTCACTAAATATTGATATTTTCTTAACATTATTCTTGAGTGCAAACTATAATCCTAAAATCAGAGCCTCATACTTATCTTTATTATTACTACATGGAAATTGTAATCTATATATTGCCAAGAATTTTTACCTTGTGGATCAATTACCTCAATTCCCACACCTACTTTTTTATTGGACTTAATGCCATCAAAGTGTAGAGTCCATATCTAATTAGAACCTTTAGGTTTCAGCTTCTATAATTGATTTTGAGTAGGAAACATATAAATACCAAGGCTAGGTGACTCATACTTCACCTCTTCATTCTTAGACATTGTACTCTATAATGGGATACTTCATTATTGACTCTATCAATTCTGATTTGATTTGAAACTCCTCTCCATGGTAACCATTTATGAGAAAATTCTATATAGAGATATGTATTGAGTGTTTTGGACCAATCCCTAATTATTAGCAAGTTGTAGCCTTTAGGTATCTCTACCACTATAATGTCAATGGTCATTTGGACTCTTATCTCCGATGCTACTTGAATGTGCATATTGTTTAATTCTCCAAATACTAGGACCATTATCTTATCCAATTGTGAAACTATCCTCTTTGAAGAGATTGACATCAAATCAAGATTTTCACATATGGATATAGGCATGACAGTTGCAAATGATCTAGAATTAACTAAATAGTTATGAAAGTTCTTATTGAATGCCCAAATAATAAGTAGAAAGTGTAGAGCTTCTAGCTTGCTCTTATAGATGATGTTGGTGTTAGATGGTCTCAATTTATCTAAAGATGCTTTTGATTTTCCATAATTTCCTTCAAAGTAAAGGAGTTATAGATCAACTTATTTTGTTTGATAATTTGAGCTAACTCGTGAAGAGCTAGATTTGTCTTGATCTTATTCATATCTTCAATAATGTTGTATCCTCCTTTACTTGGTTCTTCCTTGCTCTGCTGCTAATCATTCCCTTTCAGAGGGGGTGGATTATTGTCTAATTTAGGATTATGATGAATAATCATGGTATTTATAGGATTTAATGTTATGAGTGGCTATTTATTCCTTAGATTATATGTACCTCTGTGGATTTACTATAAAGCATGAAATTCATCCATATTGTCCTCCATCTGATTGTCATCTTTACATTGAAACGGAAACTCATGAGTTTCAAAGAATATGGAAGTACTAGAAGAGCTAATATCTAGATGATGTTCATGTAGATTATACATCTGATCCTATCCAACCACCTCTCTTTGAAATATTTTGAATGCTACACAAAATTCAATGTAGTTGACTTCACCATGATTATAAGTATTATGAATTTTACACCAGTTGGGAAGAGTCATCTCTGCTATGTTTATCTCTGGAAGCTTGTTAGGATATTCAAGACTATTTAATGGTTTATTGTATCTTTAGAATCCAATATTCTAATTGTTAGCTGGACCATTTTCATTACCTATCTTTCTTTTCATATTCAATAAATCATTGAATTTTAAAGTATCTTATGAATAAAATACAATTATACCTTTATGGAATTATATACCTTGTAAAATAGTAGTGGGAAGTATAGATAATTTTTGGTTTTATTGATAACCATTTCCCATCATGTGTTTGTTCAAGTAGCCAAAATTTAGTTTTGTTGTCTGCTTTAGTGGGGGTAACATGTATAACTAGTTTTGATTAAATTTTAGGGCATTCTACCTTGCATGCAAAACTAGATTTAGTGTTGAAAAACCATTGTTCACATTAGGTGATCTAGGCATATAAATATTGAATTGACCATCTATGGTGATAGCCTCTTCAAATTCTAATGCTAAAGTGTTATCCATAATTTCTCTTCTCAAGAACGTGGTAGTAATAGGTTTTAGTGCATTCTTGTGCATTTCTAATCATAATGCCACCTTTGGTTTATATCTTGGGGTTACCTAGCTATACATATTTTTCCATCTTACATTAAAATCATAGATGGGATCATTAGGTTCCCTCTTCATGTTGGTGAAGTGATGGTATACCAAACTAGGACTGGTGATTCAGTCAAACTATGCAAGAAAATATGCTTGACATTCATCCCAAGAAGTGATAGAATTTTATGCTATATTTAAATACTAATAATAAGTATCATCCATGAAATTAAAAGGGAATAATATGAATACAACATCCTCATGTACGTAATTAATTAATATTAAAGTAGATTTAAATAATTTGATATGTTTATCTACTATCCTTACTCTTGAAGGAGAAAAGGATGGCAAGTAATTTTTGGGATTCCAAGACAAATCATACATGTCTCCTAGGATGGCAATAGTAGATCCAAATATTAGGGATATTATGAAGCCATTGGTTGATTAATAGGTAAAGGGTTCCTTACAAGTAAGGGGTTCCCTATTAGAGGGGGATTATTCTAAATTATGGATGTTGGCACAATTCTAGGTCTCTTATTATTTGTCAAAGGTGAGACTACTAAACCAACTTGGGAATTAGATCTGGTCACTCTCTTGGGTGACTCCAGTGTGACTCTATGTAAAGGATAGCTAATACCATCAAGGGTATTAACCCTCCTTCTAGTTCCAAATAAATATTAGTGTGGGTTTTATGCATACCACAGCCATAACAAGGTAGCTTCTAACATTTTAGGATCTTAATGGAGGTAAACTCCAGTCTAGGGTATGAGTTATAGGTATAAGGATTTTTACAACCTATTGATGGAATAGAAGGTAGGGCATGTAGGTTGATAACAAAGTTTTTGGATGGAGGCATGGTTGCTAATAAAGGTAATAAATATCTATATGATTTGGATCGGAGGATGGTTTTTAATATAGAGTGGGCAGATCTTAAAACAAACTCAAAAAGAGGGAAGGGTAAGGTAGAAAATAAATCTTTTATGGTTTTCAAAAATCACTCCCCTAGCTGGTTTCTAAAAGGACAAGTGCTCTTAAAACCTATGCCTATTTCTAGTAGCAATTACACACATAGTCAAACATAGCTAAAAATTTTAAGGAAATAATGATGTGGGAAATTCACAAGCCTCATAAAAAGGTTAATCCTTTTAGGGTAGTTGTTTCACATCTTTAATGAGGAGATTATGGCTTGAGCTAGTGAAGTATCTGAGGTAGCTATTACACACACATAAAAAACTACATCCAAGAAAGAACTTATGCACAATCATAATTATGAATCAATTTGAACTTGAATATCTTAACCAATATATTTACCAATCTTTTAATAGTTTTTTCACATCTGCAAATCAATTTAACAATCAAAATTATCAAGAATTCCTTCACAACTTTTACATACTAAATATTATTAAAACATTCAACCAACAAAAGTAATAACTAATTACATAGAAATTGGAAAGAAAATACAGAAACACATTCATTGATAATCAAAATTGATGTTGATACTATACTCAAAATTTTCTTCCTATGGGTTATTAGATTTATGTACTAGGCTCTTAAAATGGTGATGGTTATCACTCTCACAGATCTTTGACATTTCAACTCACTATCATATCATTTGATCAAATGGGCTTGAGTGAATATGCATCATAGAAACTTGATTTGAATTAAAATGAGTAATTTATGAGGTTAAATTTAATGTTTGTGTGACCATCAAATGACACCCTCGAGACCATCAATGATGTCTACATAAATATCCAATTTAATTCCATATATTAGTTATTGCCAAGGTTAAATTTGACATTCATATGACCATCAAATGATGCCCTCGTAACCATCAATTGATGTCCATGTGACTGCCAAATTTAATCTCATCAACTTGACACATGTCATTCATTTAGGATTCCCTACTTCTACAAGTATAAATGAAAACAAAACTTAGCATAATACTTTGGAAAATATGTATTAAGTATCTAACATGAATATTCTAGCCTAAGGTCTTAGTATCAGTAAAATATGATTTGGACCTAGGATAAAATCTTAAGTTAAGCTCAAAGCATAACAAATTTTTTTCTAATCAAGGGTACTACTTAACAGTATGGTATTTGTTTTGGGGTAATTGTTGCGGGGGAATTATTTTAGGATTTTTTTAGGCAAATTGCTTTTGGATTTCTATGTAGGGAATTATTTTAGATAAAAATTTTCAAACAATTCTCCTAAAGGGGCATTTAATCAAATAAAATGTCCAAGACACAAAGTCTACATGAGTTCCATTAAGGAAATTATTTCAAACAAAATATCTATAACAATTCTCCCAAAAGGTCAATTCTCTCAGACAAAATGTCTAAAGGAATGTTCATAGGCATGGTTTCAAAAGGGTTGAAGGGAAAAATGTTTCAAATAAAATATCTAAAGGAATTGGTTAAAGGGAAAAAGGCTCAACATAATATTATTGAAGGAATTAGTCCAAGGGAAAAAGGGCCTAAGACAAAAATCCCAAAGGGTAAGTGGCCACTTCAAAAAGAACCAAATGGTCATTTTCAAAATTTCTAAAGGGTCATTTCAAATAGTCTGAAGGGCATGTTCCCTTGGGGGAATTATTTTAGGTATTTTACATTGAATAAAATGTCTGAGACACAAAGTCTAAAGGAAATGTTGTAGGGGCAAATAAGTCTTATAAGATAGGATTGTAGGGGGAAAATGCTCAAGAAAAATGTCCCTAAGGGCATGTTGAAAAGGGCTTAAGGGTCTACTTCATGGTGAAAATGCTCGATGGGTCTACTTCATTAGGTATACTTTGATGGGAAATTTCCCTTACAAAAGTATCGAACAGTATAAACAAAATTCTCGAAGGGCACTTTCAAAAAGCCAAAGGGTATGTTCAAAAGGTCTAAAGGAATATGCATCCTGGATAAAAATTTTGAAGGGTAAATAAGAGGTGAAGGGTCATTTTAAAAGTCTTGAAATAATTCCATCAGGGGAATTATTTCAAACAAAATTCCCACAATAATTCTCTTGAAGACTCATTCTCTTAGACAAAATGTCTGAATGAATTTAATTGGATCAAAGAAAGTGTCTCAAATGAAATGTTTGAAGGAAAGATTCAAAAAAGGTAAAGCTACAAGATAAAAGTCTCAAAGGATAGGTATGGAGGGGCTGAAGGGAAATTACAATAGGTCCAAATGAATTTTGTCAATAAAATTAACCACAAAAAAATGCCAAAGGAAATGATGCACAAAGATCAAAGGGTAAGTTGGAAAGGAAAGAAGGACATTTAAAAAGTCCCAAAAGGTAACTTAAAAATGCTGAAGGGTACTTTCAAGATGGCAACAATTTGTAGGGTTTACTTCATAGGGCATTCATCCATGATAAAAGTCTTGAAGGATCTACTTCATAAAGGTTGAAGGGAAATCTCAAAAATGTCAAAGGGCAATCTAAAAAAAGCTGAAGGGTAAGTTACATAATGTCTAAAGGGTAGGTTCAAATGGTTTGAAGGGAAATTCTATTGGGAAAACTGTATCAACAAGATTGTCTACAAGAATAATTATGATTCAAGAAAATTATTTTGGTAGAATTGTTGTAGATAAAATGCTACAAAGAGCAAATTCCATTTGAAAAAATGTATAACATAATAAACTTGAAGATCAATTCATGTGGAAAATTTTTTTTGAAGAGAAAAGCCTAAAAACATAAGTCTAAAAAAGACTCTTGAAGAAGGTTAGTCCTTGAAAACATAATACCAATGTTACTCTGCCAAAGTATGAAAAAGGCCAATAATCTATCTTCTCCCAAGATTTTCATAAACATATAGAAGAGGGGCTCAAAGTCAAGACCGTAGTATGAAAAAATTGGGTCCCCACTTCCCTATGGAAAAAGGGGCATGTTGGCTATAATAAAGCCCATGTGAAACAAAGGTGTTACCAAGAGAAAAGGGATGATTTTGTAGAAATAATAGATAAATTACATGTTATTATATATAATTTAGTAGGTCTTGAGAGTCATAGGCTATGAACAAATGAATATTTGAAATGAGAGCATAATACATGTCCCAATTATAGCTACGTAGATTACAATTTTTTAGTAACATGCAGAGCATGATTGATATCATTGTAATTTATTTGGATAATGTGTAAACAAAATGAAATATTCAACTTACAAGAGCATCATCTATTAGTGATTGTGCATTTTCAATGTAGTTGTATCTCTATCAAGTAATTGACAAACCATGTAACTAGGTCTATGAGTCCATACATAAGATCTATTTATTAGTTTTAATTAAGTCAAGGTTCTTTGTATTTTATTTTTCATTAGTAAATAATTCATAACTTACATGTTTTTTAATGAATATAGAATTTTTTATTTTGTTTTTTTTATTTAGGGTTCTATGTCAATCAAAGTTTAGAATTAAAAAGAAGAAGAAATTATCTTTTATATTGAGTCATGTTAAGTGAAGTTCTTTATTTTTATTTTATTTTATTTAAATAAGAGTCTGTGAATGTAAATTTTTTGTCAAAAATAAATAATTGATTTCATTTTATTTTTTCATGATCTTTTAGTACTTAGAGTAAATTTTTATGTAAGGACTCATTTTTGGTAGAAATTGATATCTGATGTTGTTGTCTTGGTAAAAATTTTAATATGGATATTTCACTCAAAAAATTTATTGGCCTTAACTTTCATACATGGAAAGTTAAAATTCAAATGAAGTTAATGAAAAAAAACTTATGAGGAATAGTTAATGGGAAAGAAATTCAACCCACATATGCAAATAAATTAGTGGAATGGAATAACAAAGAATATAAGATTGAATCCATGATATATCTTTCACTTTTAGATTCTGAACTACACTATGTATATTTAGAAAAACCATCCACATAAAATTTGGCACAATTTTAATAAGTTGTTTTGTTATAAAATAGTGAATGCAAAATTCTCTCTAAATTTACACTTATTTAGATTAAAAAAAGTGAAGGAGATAATTTTTTTAGTCATATAAATGATATAATATCTCTCATGAGGTAGCTAGCATAAGTCAAATCCCCAATTGATGATGAAGATGCAAAATCTATTTTTTTTGAGTAGTTTTACTTGAAAATACAATAATTTTATTTTAAATCTTGGACAAATGTTGTCTTAGTCTCTTGAAGATATGATCTCATCAATCCTAGAAAAATAAAATAGAGCAATATCATAAGATGAGAAAAAATTGTGATATACTCATAAAATAATCATAAAAACTTTAACAAGAATAAGGAAGATGTTGAATGTTATTATTGTAATAAAAAAGTACATAAAACTTGAAATTTTAAGATTAGAGATAATTATTTACTTAATTGAAAACTCAAATCTAATTAATTAATGTTTTAGACACCTAAAATTGGCCACCAATAGCCTTCAATAGGACTTCAAAATGATTCCTACCAACCATTGTAAATTAAGCCTAGGAATCACTAAATGTCCTAAATTTGCTTGTGCATTATTCTTCAAAGCTCAGAATATCATTAAGACAACCCTAACTGGGTTATCCTACCATAATCAATAAAAACCTCTCAAATATTCATCTCTAAACACCCTATTACATCACAACAGTCAATTTGGACTATGGACTTATTAAATAGAACACATTGACATAAAATCAAATCTTGAAAGATCTAAATGGATAACCATAATTAATGACCAATCTAAACCAAATTAAGATACTATTTTAATTATCCATTTACAATTAATGAATTAATAAAAAAATAAAATTCAAAAATATGAAATGTCTTAGCCTTTCATGAGTTGTCAAGCCTTTGCAAATATCTCAAAATATATCACCCATGCCTATTCATTACAAATCATGAGTTTTTTACACCTTTTAACTCTACTAGGGTTAATTTACTCACTGCGGTTAGGTTTTAACCCATTACATGTTTAAACTACACTTTAACTCACCTTGAGTTGGGGTTAGTTACTAAGCCTATAGATACAAGCCATTGCCTATTGAAAAGAGAGATTATAAATTGTAGAGTTATAATGCAAGTTTTGTAGCAAGATTCATATAAATAATATTATAATGCTAAAATATTGAGCCAATCCCCATAAATAAATAATCATAAGCCACATCAAGTAAGACACAATGGTGCTAAGGAGAGAAAGATCAAAAAATACTCCATTTCAAAGACTCTTTGAGCACAAACCAAGAAAATCACTAAGCATACTTTCAAGGAAGGTAAGATATTGTTGTTATTTTACATTTTAGTTGTGTTTTTAATTTATTTTTTTCATTAAGCTCCCCCTATGATCTAATAAAGTATGTTTTATCATGTTAGTATGTTTTTATTTAAGTTTTGTTACTTATTTTAACACTTGAACTAACCTCCCTTCTTGGATTCCTTGATCACAAATGGCATACCCAATGGGACATATACACCATGAAGTTGATATTAAAGATTTTTATAATACTAACCTAATGATTTTCATGTCAAAATTTGATCTTTCTAACCAAAATAGGTGAAAAATTGAAGCTAAGGTATTTTGTTAGAAGCTATGAGCTTTCCCTATGTAATCATGATTTTTCTCTAAGGACTCCAATATCATAACTCACATAGTTATGGGTTTGCCTTTATTTTCATGGTTTTGCACCTAATGGTTAATGTTATGTTGAATATTTTCTAACTATAGGGAGATATTTGTGATATTGTGATATACTGACTCTAAAAGTCATAATATCATAATACCATGATTTCAAGAATCATCATATATCATAAAACCATCATTTTATGAATCACGATATTGTATGACCATTAACGATTTTTCATATTAGATGCTAGTGGTCACTACAAACATTTTTGGTTAAGTTACAATATCTTAACTTGTAAAATAATGATATTGCCTTGTGAGTTTCATTTTTTCACTATGAGTTGCATTTTTACACTGTGTGTATACCTAAGACTGATAGGCCATATTTAAGAGCTTTGTTTGGGATCATCTAGACTCCATTTTTATGATTTTTTTAAAAACCATGTGTTTTCTCCTTGATTTGTAGAATATGATATCTATTTACCTTCAAGTTGCATAAATATTTCACAAATCTCATAAACCCTCTAACATTTGTAAGTCACACATGAAAATGTACCAAATTTGAACATGTCTAATTCTTGAACACTTAGTTTTATTACCTCAAAACAATGGTTAAGTTATGAACATTTGGTATTAGTGATTAAATGAAACCTAGATGTTTTTTGTTAAGTTTTTTTGTGAAAATTCTTACAATATTTTGTAAATTTTAGCCAAAGGGCTAAGATCTTTAACAAACATTTCATTGGGTGCATAAAATTAACACTTACTTAGATTGTAAATTATTAAAGTGTTTATTTTATACTATTTTTTTTTTTTTTTTTTACAAAATGAAGAGTGTATGTATGGTCTCCCCTCATCCCCTATAGGTAACTTGGGTGACCTTAAGTGCCTTTTCATTGCAATTTGTGCCTTGTCCAAGGCATGGAAAGAATGTTGTTTAAGATCTTCCCAAAACCCATATGGTTTAGGTGAATATAAAAATAACCTCTAAAGTCTTTAACTTATTTTTATTTGATGCAACTTAGATTTTGGAGTGGAGTTCATAGTTTCTTCATAAGTTCTTCAAGGAAGCTTTGACCTAGGGTTTTATCTCTCGACATTGTTTCAACCTTGCTTCATGGTGGGGTATACAAATTAGGGTATGCATACTATGAGATCGAGGGAGTTGAGTGGTTAAACTCTCCTTTCATAACAAAAACCTAAGTCAAGTATAGCTAACTAAGGGATTCCACTAAGAAATCCATGGATGGAATTGCTAGGAAAAGGAATAGACCCTTACATAATAAGTTAGCCAATATGAACTCAATTTATTTGATTGAATATCTAGTGTTAAACACACTTGGGACCATCTATAAGGTAAAAAATTTAAGTTTTAGACAAACCCCACTAGTCACATATATATTATTGATTTAAGGTGAGTATCCCAAAGGTCCATGTCATCGTACAATCTCTTGGGATAAATGGAGGTGTAAAAACCCTATTACTTCATGCACTTATATTTTTGGAATAACACTTAAAATCCTCCCAAGAGAACATATATAGATATATTTCAAAAATATAATGCAACCTTGTAAATTATAGGATGTAGGACATTATACTTAGTTGTATTTTGTCATTTATTCCTTTATTGATTGGTCTTTGAGTTTAAAAATTTGTTTATTTGTGACACGTCAAAAAATGAGTTTTGTGTTCACACCACTCTATTTTTTGAGGAGATGTTATGACATCCATTTAGAACCTTGTTTTATCTTAGTCTTGTTTCAAAAATGTTGTGTGTGTGTCACTTGATTGAAATGAGTAATGTTATGTAACAAAAATCATTTCATGTTTATACCTTGGAGTCTTTGAACCAACCATTATTTATATCTTTATAGAGTGATAATGCCATTACAGTAATTGAATTTTTCATAGACTTGTCTTGTCTTGTGTCTAAGTTTTCAATCATTCAAACCAAACCACATGTACCTTTTTTGGGTCTTTGTTTAATACTGTTATGTCATTACCTTTGTCTAGCTTGTTTGGTCAAAAATCCTAATTTTCTTAAATTGAGTTTTTAATTAAACTTGACAAGTTCAAATCCAAACATTAATTGATTTATATTTATACCTTGTCTAATTAGGATTAAACACTAATATTTCTCTTTTAGGTTTCATAATTTAGGTTAGTTATTTACCCAGACTCAAAAAATATTTGTTTGTTCCTTGATTTGGGAGAAAATGGTCTATCTATAAGTGCCTTTTATTTCATGCATCTTCCAATTTGATGAAGTTCATGTCTAAATTCAAGTTCCTATTTTATGCCAAAGTGTTTCAAGTATTTTATATTAAATACCCCTTTGTTTAAAGTATATATTTTGACACCATGTTTGTCCAAAAGACCTAACAACCCTTATTTTCTTAGATTAGACCTATTTGGAACACTTTGAATCTAGAGTTTGGTATTTTGTATTTAGTTTATCCACTTGATTTTTTTATGTGAGACATTTAATGTTAGACATTTGACATTATATTATTTTTACCAAATCTTAGAACAGATCTTTTTCAGAGATTTGGGTCCATCTTTTGACCAAGTTAGATTAAGTTTGGACCTTTTATCTTCTTACAAATTATTTTTTAGAGTTTATAGGAATCTAATCCCCTTTGTCATGAAATATTAACTATTATTTTGAACATGTCTCACTAAACACATAGTGGAGTTATGTACAATACAAGGTATAGTAATGTGGTTATATAAGAGGAATTTGTTCAAGACCCCTATGGAGACAATGTAATTTATGATATAGATCCTTATCCATCATACAAAAATCAATTAGGGGAACAAAGTTAATACCTTTTGGTCCATTATTTTTTGTCAATACACCTCCATACTTAGAGTAGGACCAAGGACAAGTAGCATAATACCTAGCTAGCATACCTTTGGTTGCATAATAATTTCAATAGTAACCATACTATGTTACAATTCCATTATCCTATGATCCTTATTTATTTAATTTTCACTTGATTGTGAACAAGGATGAAGTCTTAATCAGATACATAGAGGTATGGGATAAGTTTTTGACATACTTTTCCCACAAAAACTTGATAAGTATAGTAAGAGTGCCTTACAACATGCCTTATAATCAAAACATCAAACAAGCCTCTTCTAGAAATCCTCACACTATAGTATCGATGCCATATCAGGACCCTCATATGCTTGTCATAGGAAAGGGCCTCATGGAATACCACTTCATATAGATGCAAAAAACATACCAAACTTATCTAAACTTAGTGGGTAACTACAGTAATATGACCATGTCAAAGCTCCTTTTATTGAGTTAGTTCCTTCAATAGGAGTCTTCATGGAATTGAAAAGTCAATAAAATCAAGGTATAGAACCATTCACATGAATTACTTTATTTGAAGACATATTTAATGCCCCCACCATTGAAGAAGTGTCTTATGATTCTACATCGAATAGTGAGCCAAATATTGTGGACAATACACAAATATTATCCAATATAGACCAAAGTGGTGTAAATGCATAAAAAACTAGTCCAAAACAAAATTTGACTTTATTTATCACCATGAATGGTTCAAAAATGCAAGGGTTAGGAACTTATACCTTATAGCTAAAACAAACTGCCTCTAATCCATAACTAGCTCCTTATTCAATCACACAACATCAAGGATTAAGTAGTCAAGTAACAACCAATGCCATGCCTCAGCCAAATGTGACAAATGTTACTCCACCATAATAAGTGATGAGTAGCATTCCAAAACTACATGCACCATCCAATGTACCCATGTAGTAGAGGCATAATATTCTACTACCTTAATAGGAGGTAATCAATGTTCCACCTCATTAGGTAGTGATGAACATACTTCTTTAGTTGTAGACCAACATATCCATATAATCACAAATGATGTCTAATGAATAGATTATAAGTATTTGTTAGTGAAAAATGTTGAACCTTCAACATGCATCTACTTCTTAATAAGGATTTATTCAACCAACAAGTTTTAATGTTCCATAAGTACCAGTTAGGCAATAATTGCCTTTTGTCCCAAATATGCCACAAACTCAATGATAGGGCCTTGGTTCACAAGTTACCCTTAATCAATAAGGTTTGACTAGTTGGTATCAACTCCCTAATCAACCTCAATAGGCAAAGTATAGATATATCCTTCCATCTTAATCATAATCTCCCCAAAACCAAGCCTACATACCCATTCTTAACCAAAATATTGCACCATAATGCATGAAATTCCATCAATCATACCCTAATATGAATATAAATATTCTTGGTCAATTCCATAACCAAGCCGAAATTCCTCAATAAATGCCTCCATTATATCCCAAGAAACATAACCTAATTTTAGTTACACAACCTCCATCTCAAGCCAATGTTCCCTCTAGTTTCCTTGCATAAGAACTAAAATAAATAAAGGATGCAATTGCCACCATACAAGATGGGAAACAAACCAAAAATTTTAAATTAGATGATGTATATTACTACCCTTTCAACATAGAGTATTTTCAAATACCTTTTCCTACAGGGTATGAACCACTAAAGTTTGAAAAATATAAGGGGAAAAGAGACCCCAAAACCCACTTAACAAATTTATTTATTACTTGCCAACCAATGGCTTCTAGAGACATATACCTCTTATTGTTGTTTCTATGGATTTTAGTGGGACAAACATTGGAATAATTTTTGAAATTGCCTAAAAATTTAGTTTCTAACTTTGATGATCTTTTAGATAAGTTTGTGTGGCACTTCTCTTACAATATTGAACATGATATTTCATTAATAGATTTGACATAAGCCAAATGCAAGGCTAGTGAAAGTTTTGGATGTTATTTGTAGTGATGGAGAGACCCTAACAACCAATCCCATAGTCTACCAAGCAAGCAACTAGCCAATGTGTTTACCAAGAATTTACACAATGATATATCTTACCATTTGGAGCTATAGTGTGTATATAATTTCAAAGAAATCATTGACAAAGGTTTTTTAATTTAAATATTCATCAAACTAGAGCCAAAACCAAAACCAAAATAATGGCTAGAACTAGAACCAAGTCTAAGCACAAGTATCTCAACCATCATAGGCTAATAACTATGATAAACCCTAAAAGTTTAATCATAACAAGAGAATTTTTGGTAATGAAGTAACTAAGTCATGACATTTCCAAATGGTGCAAACACCATCTACTTAGCCTACACCATATATGCATTTTACTCCTAATGAATAACCTCTTCAACAAATGCATCAAGTGAAACAACTTAGAATAGTGCAACAAACACAACAATTGTTGCCTTTGTAAACCCCTCTTCTAAGGAGACCTATGCCTACTCATCACATCATTAGTTACCTTGGATAACCCATTGAATCTATGTTTCACAAACTCTAATTAATTAGCCTACTCTAAAGCACTATCCTAAGGGGATTAACTATCTAGATTGGTACAAGTAAAATGAATTCTATGAGTATCATTAGGTGAATGGACATAATTTCTATTATTGTGTTCAAATTAAACATTTTATTGAGAATATGTTAGAAACTAGAGAGATCACATTGATCATGGAGCTTTCACATCCAAATAGAACCTTGGTATTTATCATAACCCTTTTCCTCCACATAACAACCAACAATAATAATAACAGTGGCTAGTATAACAACAACAATAGTATCAATAACCAAGATAGAACCAATAAAATCAACAATAGAGCCACCATACAAAAATGGATAAAACCAAGGCCATAACGATGCCAACAACTAATAAAACTACCATGCAGTTTAGTATGACTACAACAAGGTTTTAGGTCATATTACAAGAGGTCATGTTAATACCAACTCCATTAATTCAAGACCAAATACCAATAAAACAAGAACTTTGATAATAAATTTCAACCAACCAACCCATGCCAGTGATCCTTATTTGACATGGGACCATATATAGGCATACTAAAAAATAGGGATTATTATGTTTGGACCTCATATTGATAACTTGATATTGGCCTGTGACCATGTACAAGTGCACTAACAACTGAAGCTTATCCATGACCATGTTCAACTAAAGCTTGTACTAGTAACAATGGTCCTATGTCTAATCCTGATTGTGTAATCATAACTTATTGGTCAAATATTACCATCATAGGCCCACAACCATCTGCCACTTTACCCATCCAACCAACCATTTTGACTTGAAATAAGCCATTTACCACTGTGTAAGAAAATTCATTTTATATCATGGAATAATTGCAAAAAATGCCTACACAAATCTCCATTTTAGATTTGTTGCATACATCTACAATCCACACAAACATCTTGATGGAGTTCTTTGGCCAAACCTAATTTACTAATGCCATGACTAGACAAATTTCAAGCATTGGTTAAACATCTAGCTTCAAGACAATAATTAACCTTTGACCAAAGTAATATGTCAACTCTTGGACCACTGCATAACAATCCATTATACATTGAAGTTGTCATAGTATAGCATAAAGTGAAACATGTCCTCATAGATAATGGTTTAGGCCTAGATATTATGTATCTAAAGCTCATCAAGCTCCTTGGGTACACTACAGTCGATCTCTAGACAGAAATGATCATGATCAAGGACTATGATAATGAAGAATGGGAATCACAAGCTACCATCAACTTATTAGTTATCATTAGGCCCTTAACTCATGACACACTATGCCATGTGTTAGACCTCAATTTGTCATATAATATGATTTTGGGTAGACCTTGGATACATGAAATTTATGCAATCCCTTCAACATTACACCAGTGTATCAAGTTCTCCCATTCATGTATGTAGGTTACTAGTCACAAAGATTTATATCCATATGAACATTGTAAGCATTTAGAGGTCGAGTACCAAAGCTATAAATATCATCTTAGATTGAATCTAGTTTATAATAAGGACAAAGGGAAAGAAATACTTATTGATTCACTAGAGGCTAACTACATTGACCCTAACACCCTTGATTCACATTCCCACATGCCACCTCTTAAAACATATAATCATTATACTATCTCAGCTAATGGCTCAAGAGAATATTTGACCCATGATACATTCCAAATTTCCAAGCTTCCATAGAACCCCAAATCTTATGGAAGACCTAAATCCAAACCACCTTGCATGAAATGGAAATGAAATGGCAAAGGCAAACTAGATAGTCCATCATCTATCAGTTTCATACCAACCACTTGTTAAGAACATGACCCTCTTATAGATGATGAATTTTAGCTTTATAATGACAAATTCACTTATTTTTACAAAAATACCAAATACCCCTTTTAAAAAAAATAACGGAGAAGCATGATAATGAAGGATGAGCCCTCAAGCTGAATCATTTGATCCATTTTGGTTCATTTGGAGTCTTGATCTTAGCTTGTATCATGTCCTCTATAATAAGGATCAAACCATATTGTTTGAAAATATGGTCTGATCATATCCATTTTAATGACTTGGTCAATACCAATTTGTTTGAAAATAATTTCATTTTTACCCTTTGACCAATTAGTCATCATAATCCACTTCCATTATATCACCCTCAACTTATAGACTAGGGACAAAATAATCAATAGTGTTGATCGATGATTTTTATAATGATGAGGACTTTTGTGATTTTCTAGGCCTAAAGGATAATGTTATATTGGGAGACCACAAACAATGGTTCTCAATCAAGTTGGATCTTGAATCATATTTTGGAGAATGGGTAAACACCCTTAGCCACAAAAAATTAAATAAAACATTGAGGTCCCAAATTAAAAACCTCTTAGAGATGTTTTTAGACTAGGTAAATAGTAAAAAGAAAGACCAGTCTAGTGGTTAAAACCTATTTCAAGAACCATTAGATGGGGGTGTTTAACCTTCCTCAAACATATCTTAGGAGACTACCAATTATGAACTTGCTTATGGGTCTGAGTTTAGTCTTGAATAACAACAAGCTTTTGACCAAAGCATCCAAGATTTTCCAAAAATATTTTTCACATGACCATCCATACCATTGGGGGATTCTAATTCATAATTCCTAGGAGAACTTGAGGATCCAGTCCTAACAAAGGATTCTACTAGTGTAGACCAATTAGATCTTCACTAATCATTCTAGAATATGGTCTGATCCTTATTATAGAGGACATGATACAAGCTAAGATCAAGACTCCAAATGAACCAAAATGGATCAAATTAGGCATGTACCTCACTAAGGAGGGATGTGAAGTATTTATAGCCATTCTAAGGGAATTTTTTGATATATTTTCATGGGCCTACTCTGACATGCTTGGTTTGGACCAATACACAACCTTATGATATATATTTATGCCAAACCTATGAAACAAAACTTATGCAAGAGGCATCCTTTCATTGTTATCTTAGTGAAGAAAGAGTTGGAAAATCTCTTGGAAGTAATATTTATTTGATCGATTGACTACTCAAAGTGTATCTCTAATGTTGTACCCATCAACAAAAAGCTAGAAGGAATCAAAATCTGCACTGATTTCAGATACATAAATAAATCCTATCCCAAGGATGACTCTCCTCTACCAAATATTGATATGATTTTCAATTCCACAATGGGTTATGAAATACTTTAATTAATGGATGGATTTTTAGGGTACAACTAGATATAAATTTCATCAAAATACCAACATAAAACAATGTTCACCACTCCATGGGGAACATTCTATTTTCAAGTTATGTCATTTGGTTTGAAAAATGCAAGGGCTAAATAGCAAAGATCCATGACCATCATATTTCATGCTATGATGCATTAATATATTAAAGACTATGTCGATGACATACTAGGTAAATCAAAGATGAGGTATAATCATCTAATAATATTGGGGAGGATATTTGAGATACTATATGAATACAAAGTCAGGCTCAGCCTAAAAAGTGTGTTTTTGGAGTTGCTTCAAGAAAATTATTTGGCTTCATTGTACCTCATCAAGGTATTGAATTTTATCCATCCAAAGAACAAGCCATAAATCAAATACCACCATGAACCAATCTGAAGTAGCTTTATAGTTTGTAGTGCAAAATACAATCTATTAGACACTTCATTTTTTATTTGGCTAAGAAGTGCCACCCATTTACACACCTCCTGAAGAAAGGGGTCACATTTCATTGGGATGACTAATTCTAGAAAGGTTTTCAACATTTGGAGGACTATCTAGAAAATACACCTATTTTATTACCTCCAATAATGGGAAATTTTTTCCTCCTATACCTATCAGCTACTGATAAAGCCTTGGGGGAACTTCTAGCTCAACATGATGATAATGGAAAATAACATGCCATGTACTATTTAAGCCACACATTGGTAGTATATGAACACAATTATACACCCATTGAAAAAGCCTATTTAGCTATGGTTTTTATAGCTCAAAAATTACACCATTACATGTTAAACAACAAAACCATGGTCATTTCCAAAGTATATCTACTCAAGAATATACTATCTAAAACAAATTTACATGGTCATATGGCCAAATGAATCATACTTTCAAGAAATTTTGAGATATCATACGTCAACTAGAAATCCATCAAGGGACAAGTTCTTAAAGATCAGCTTGTTAAAACACCCATTACATATATAAAACCACTAACATTCCAATTCCTAGATGAATCCATTATGACCATCATTTAAACACCTATTGAAGAGTAGCATTAGAATTTGTATTTTAATGGATCATTCATAACACATGGATTGAGGGCATGCATTTTATTTATTACACTATAGGGGGATCTGATCCCTGAATCATTCTAGATCATATTTATTTATACCAACAACATGGATGAGTATGAATTACTTCATGTAGGGATTCAATAAGTAGTACAATAGAACATATAACATCTCAAGATTTATGGTGATTCTTATTACCAATCAATCAGGTTATAAACCATTTTTAGACCAAAGATGACAAGTTGGTTTTGTACAAGGCCATGATTGACACTCTCAAACTATAGATTGTCAATATATAGTTTGAACATATACTACGGGATAGTAACAAAAATATATATACCATGGCCACCATTATATCTATGATTCAACATATAAATATGATAAAAGAATACCAGTTCTTTGTTGAAAACCTACTAGCATCAACTCATGAACCTTTAACTATCATAATGATCTATTCTATTATTAGTCCCAGATCTATCTTATATTTAGACCTATGCTTCTCTTCATGACCATATTTTTCCACTTGTCCTATCACACAAATAATCCAAAGCCTTTATCCACCATGCCACATAATATACCTTACTCAGACTAACCCTATATAACCATAGTTTTGATGGAACTCTACTTTATTATTAACTTAAGAAGAATATACATTATCATTATAGGAATTTCATGAAGGTGTATATAGAGCACACACTAGTAGGGTCATCCTATCCAAAAATCTCTTACATACTGGCTATTATTGGCCGACAATGGATGCCGATGTAGATGCATATGTGAAAAAGTGTGATAAATTTCAATAACATACCAATCTAATTCATGCCCTAACCAAGACATTGAAACCAATGCTTACACCATGGATATTTTCTACATGGGGCCTCTATCTCATTGGGAATATATACCCCACCTCATCTAATGGCTATAAGAATATCCTTACCACCACTGAATACTTCACTAAGTGGGTTGAAGTTATACCCCTCATATGACTAGAAAGAAAATTTCCAAATTCATCTTTAACCATCTCATTTTTTGCTATGGTATTCCCTCCAACATTATATCTTATAATGGTGTATCATTAAAAAATATTGATGTAAAATCACTATGTGTCAAGTACAAAATTAAATAACATTTTTTCCATGGCATATTACCCACAAGGTAATGGCCAAGCCAAAGCATCTAATAAAACCATTATCAATATGGGCATATCGTACTAATCAACACACTATAATAGGAATAATTACATATTCACTTATTTATGGTACTGAGGCCATTTTTCCCATTAATCGAGTTACCTTCTTTATGTATATTGTCAAAGAATGTCTTGGATGATGAAGACTATATAATACCTCACCTACAAGTTCTAGAGTTACTTGATGAGAAACACATGGCTGCAATTAATAACCTACAATCATACTAGAATCATGTTAGGTTGTGGAGCTAAAAGCTTCACCAAGATGCGAACAGGAGAGGTTGCTAAGGTTGCTAGGTTGTAGAACAAGTTGCAGGGCAACTGACGTCAGTCTGATCAACCGACGTTGGTCATATTATAGTGTAGAAGCAACCAACATTGGTTATAATTCAGCCAACATTGGTCAAGAAGGAGCCAACGTCGGCAACTTGTGTGCATGCATTTGCATGCGGGTCAAGAACTAGTCTATTTTTGGATAGTTAGTTTGCATGTAAAGACTTATTTTAGTCTTGGAGCTACTTTTTAATTATTGTAATTAAGAGTGTCTAATTATTGTATGTATGAGATCTATATAATAGATTCATGGGCTGTATTGTAAAGTTGTACTAGAGTGAGAGAGCAAAGATTAGTTCCTTCAGAAGAGAGAGAGCAAGAGTGCTAGATAGCCAAGAGGGCTTATAGAAGAGAGCAGGGATTTGCTCCTCCTAGTTCCAAGGGGGTGTCAAGTGTGTATGATCAGGGAGAGTTACAAGTTGTGGAAGTTCTAGTAGAAGATCCACCAGGGTACTGGTTGAAGAATCATAAGGACTTGGTGAGACAAGGACAAGGGTTCTTCAGGGTGTAGAGATATCTATGTGGTAAGTAAGGTCTGGTGATTTGTAGGTTGTTGCAAGATCAGGGAGATCTACTTGGAGTATGGTTGTGTACTTGATGTAGTGGCAGCGTTGTTACTAACAGGTGGAGGTGAACAACAACTTTGTGTTTGAGGTGATTGTTGTGACCTAATTGAGAGAGTGAACTGTTGAAGGAGAATTACTGGTGAGCCCTAGAAGTGTGGGAGCTCTAGAGGTGTGGGAAGAAGAAGTGTGGCATCTTCTTTATTACATTTTCTTCTGAATAAGTATTAATACAATTGGGTATTATCCCTCATATTCTATGTTGTTTCATATTTCTAGTTACTTATCATTCTAGTTACATTCCGTGTTTAGTTGCTTATACAAAGGTAATCAAGTGTGCCCTTAGTGGGCAGTAGATCCTAACAATTGGTATTAGAGCTTTATGAGCCTAGGTCCTATCAAGTGGTATCAGAGCTAGGTTATAGGTTCATCAAAGTGTGGTTAGGTACACTAATAGGTGGTTAGAGCATGTTAAGTGTTTTGTTGATTACAGGTCACTCTCAGGGGTTTTAGATTGAGTGGGAGTATAGCAATGGCAGAAGAAAGTAAGCTATGAATAGAGAAATTGAATAGCATGAATGGTCTGATTGATGGAAAGAAAGAGCAGGTAAAGAAATATTGTTGGTTGGTAGAAGATCAGCATGAAGGAAATGAAGAAGTAGATGTTGTAGGTGTTGTTGCATAGGATGCTCTAGATAAAGTAGAATCTTGGTCTATAGATTTTATTGCCTCTTTCCATGCAGCCCAAAATAGAGTATCTTTTCATGATGATGTCCAAGGAGACTTTAGAGAGATTTATTTAAGGGTTAGCGAGCCTTGTCACATGGTTGGCAAAGGGGAAGTGAAGCTAAAATTGCAGACAGGTAACACACGGGTGTTGAATGAGGTCATGCAGGTACCAATCTTGGAGATGAGTCTAATTTCTTCAAGGAAGTTGGGTGATGAGAGATACACAGTAACTCTCAAAGTGGATGCACTTGAATTAGATGGTGGTAAGAAAGTAGGTATACCTTTATCTATCTACTTATATTACTGATTCACCTTCTATTGTAGAGATGTGGCTTTATAGGCTTGGTCACATATGTAAGAAGGGAATGCATGTTCTTAAGCAGAAGACAGATATCTTTGACAAACTTAAGAACTAGAAAGCCTTGGTGTTCATGGAGGAGATGACAGATAGAGATTAGCTGAGGGGATTGAATTATTCTGAGCATATTGTGTTAATTTGGATAGGGTTTTGATCCAAGGTGAGCTCACGGGTAAAAAGTCATCACTCACAAGAGAACACAGTTACCAGCATTGATCAGAAGAAATTGACATCAAACAAATAAATACTGACATCAGTCATGTGTAGATTAGTAGAGTTGGTGGTGTCAAGTAGGTGGAGACTAATGTCGATCAGGTAGGAACTAACATTGGCAGATGGGTCAGTTATAGGGAACCGACGTCGGTCGATTGCAGATTGGGAGATGGTTGACATCGATCATTGGAACAGATGTTGGGAAAATAGCAAGCTATTAAGGAGTCTCAAACACCCATGTGGAGGACTAAAAGGGTAAGTGAGCCTCATATTCATTGTTCACCTTATTTATATTACTTGTTGATCACTGATGGTCAAGAACCAGGAAGATGTGAAGAGGCAATGTAGGTAGAATCCAAGAAATAGTGGGAGCATGGCATGAATTCTTTGGAAGAGAACCAAGCAAGAGTTTTGGTAGAGTTTCTAGCTGGGATAAAAGCACTGATAGATGAATGGATTCCTAGGTTAGAGAAGAGATTGGATGGACACATGAGATAGAAGGCTAGGGTATATGGTCTTGAGTAGGCTGCAGGATAGTGGTATAGGTTTAATAGGTGTATGACAAAGCATGGCTTTGGTCAAGGTCAATGTAACCATTTTGTTTTATTTACTAGGTTGGATAATGGTCACAACATTATCCTGTTACTGTATGTGGTGGGGTTGCTTGTTGCAGGGTCACACATGCAGGGAGTTTCTGAGCTAAAGGTAAAGTTAGTTCAGAGGTATGTCATGAAGAATTTGGGAGCAACAAAATTCTTTGGCATAAGAGACATGGAAGATCACAGGTTGATTTTGTCTCTAGTGGGAGCTGATGTGAAGAAGGTGTTGGTAGGGTTCAATATGCAAGATGCAAAACCGGTAAGCACACCAAGGGTTGGACAGTTCAAGCTAAGCTTAGAACAGTGTTCAAAATCACATGAGGTCTGGTGTAGACTTGAGTTTTCCCAAGTAGTGGGAGTTATCAGAGAGTTTGGAGCCAATTTGGGGAAGGTGGATTCTCAGGTATTTGAGAGGGACTAGTAGCAGGTTAACATGTTATGCAGGGTCAAGCTCTTCACTACATGGAGTTGTAGGTTCGGATGTGGCAGGTTACTTGGATGACAGGAGGTGCATCACAGGTTGTGTGGTGGTTGGTCTTCAAGATTGAGCTTGAAGAGGGATACAAGTTGGGAAACAAATTAGACGGTGTACAGGTATAGGTACAAGTGCAGCTATTTATCTCCAATTGGGATATTGTTAGGTTGTGGAGCTAAAAGCTTCACTAGGATGCAAACAAGAGAGGTTACTGAGGTTGCTGAATTGTATAACAAGTTACAGAGCAACTGATGTCAGTCTAATCAACTGACATCAGTCATATTATAGTGCAAAAGCAATTGATGTCAATTATAATTTAGCTGACATTAGTCAGGAAGGAGCCGATGTTGGCAACCTATGTGTGCATGCATTTGCATGCGGGTCAAGAACTGGTCTATTTTTGGATAGTTAGTTTACATGTAAAGACTTATTTTAGTCTTGGAGTTGCATTTCTAATTATTGTGATTAAAAATGTCTAATTATTGTATGCATGAGATCTATATAATAGACTCATGGGCTGTATTGTAAAGTTGTACTAGAGTGAGAGAGCAAATATTAGCTCCTTCAAAAGAGAGAGAGAGAGCAAGAGTGCTAGATAGCCAAGAGGGCTTGTAGAAGAGAGCAAGGATTTGCTCCTCCTAGTTCCAAGGGGGTGCTGAGTGTGTATGATCAGGGAGAGTTGTAGGTTGTGCAAGTTCTGATAGAAGATCCACTGGGGTACTGGTTGAAGAATCATAAGGACTTGGTGAGGCAAGGACAAGGGTTCCTCAGGGTGTAGAGATATCTACATGGTAAGTAAGGTCTAGTGATTTGTAGGTTGTTGCAAGAGCAGGGAGATCTACTTGGAGTACAGTTGTGTACTTGGTGTATTGGCAACGTTGTTACTGACTGGTGGAGGTGAACAACAACTCTGTATTTGAGTTGATTGTTGTGACCATAATTGAGAGAGTGAACTGTTGAAGGAGAATTACTGGTGAGCCCTAGAAGTGTGGGAGCTCTAGAGGTGTGGGAAGAAGAAGTGTGGCATCTTCTTTATTGTATTTTCTTCTGAATAAGTATTAATACTATTGGGTATTATCCCTCATATTCTATGTTGTTTCATATTTCTAGTTACTTATCATTCTCGTTAAATTCTGTGTTTAGTTTCTTATACAAAGGTAATCAAGTGTGCCCTTAGTGGGCAGTAGATCCTGATAGTTGGTATCAGAGCTTTGTGAGCCTAGGTCCTATCAAGTCAACTCTATGGCCACTATAATTGACATCTTAAACATAGAGAATTTGAGCTTGGTGTTCTTGTTCTTAAAAAAACCAAAAGAATACCATGACTGGAAAGAAATACAAAGGCAAGTTTAAACCTAACTAGATATGTCCTTTCATCATTATTGCAAACTATGGAACTAGAGCATATAGACTCACTACACTAGATGGGGATGAACTTGATGAGTTGATGAACATTATATACCTAAAGTGTTACTTTTCTTGAGAGACTTGGTGTATTTTGTATGAGGCCTATTTCAATTATACCATAATATCAACATTCTTCTTTATACTATACCATTATACCATCTATCATCCTATCATACCTTTTTTATTGACCAAGTTATTTTCACCTTCCCTACCTAACCCTCTGAACTTTAATCCATTCCATTAGTTCCATGAACACTTTTAACATGAATATTTAGATCATGTTTTAGTAGTTGATTAACTATTCTAGGTAGAGGCCATATTTTTTGGAATAGTATGATAGAGGTTTGGTTGTTGCATCCTTCATTTCTTGTTACGTTCTATATACCTAATGTGCCTAATTATAACTACCTTTTGGAAAATGAGTGTCTCACTATTGTGCTACTAATTATAACTACCTATGGAAAAATTCATATCATTGACCTATGTCATTTTTTCCTAATTATACCCACCTATGGGAAAATTAGGGGCAGCACTTATTTATCATGACTTTAAGTACCACCTTTCCATGCCTATGTTGTACTATGTTATTTTCTAATTTTATTTATTTTGTTTAAATTGACTGCTACCTAGTCAGATTTATTTGTTATAAGGCATAACTATAGTGACTTGAGGTCCTATCATGGGACTATGTAGGTAGTTCTCAATTAACATTGAGGTCAGTTTAGTCACCCCTTTTCCATGTTCTCACCATTTTGTGAGAAATTTAGGTTTGAATGCTCTTGCTATTTTGAGATCAACCTAAGCCATGCTATTACCATTTTATGAGCAATTTAAGTTTGAATTCTCTCATCATTTTGTGATCTTGGACCATTTTTTATCATATCATTCTCCATTGATATAATATTCTTTAAAAAGTCTAAAAACATTCATAAATAGATCTAAATAATCAAAAAATAATGACCATTGACCACTTTTTTTCCTTAAGGATTCTAGGAACCCTCACTAAATCACAAAAAAACACTTATCATTTAGTTTCCCCATCATTTTTAGCCCTACATCCCATGCTCTCACTATTTTGTGAGACTATTCCTACATTATTCTATAACATTCATCATGTTTTTTGTCTCAATCATTTTCTTCTATCCCATTTCTTGGGAGACCTACATTTAGCCTAAAGTTTCTATTGGATATTCCATCCATGGAACTACGTAGGCAACATCCACTTGCCTAGTGCATCTAGAGACAACTCGGCCACCCCTTCCTTTTCTTCTATTTTCCCCATTTTTTTTGTTTTTTATGTTGTCTCATCTCTCTTTAAAGTAGTGTTCATCATCTTGTTTCTATAATTTTGTTTTTTCTAACATTATGATTAACCATTATTTGTGATTTATGTTCTTTTGGTTATTTATTGTTGTTTATTGTTTTGTCTTTATGATTGTTTGTTTATTATTTTGCATTGATTCAGTCTATGTACATTCATTAGGTGATTCATTGCACATTATTCTTGAGTCCATCCATATTCATATGTCAACATTGGCATCATGGTCTTTATCATTGGTACATTATGTTCACTTGATTATTAGATCGCATGTTAGTCCTTATGCATATTTTGGCCAAATTATCATGATGCCTACCATCATGTGCTATAAAAAAAATCATATTGGAGAGTTTACATGATAATAAAGCAATGCTATATCTCCTTGGTAGTATAATTTTTTTTGATCTAATCCAAATCATATCCTAAAAAAAGTAATTAAACAATAAATGAATTATGTCCCTTGCTTGTTCAAACAAGCATCTCCCTACTTATAGGTTGCCCCAATTTATATTTCTCCTCTATGATATTTTTCATCATATTCTATGTCATTTTTACCATAATTGGGATAATAATGATTCTAACTACTTTTGGGCAAGTCATTGTATACTATCCCAATTGCATTGCCAATGATTCTAACTACCTCTAGGTAAATCAATATGTTTCCATCCATTTAAAGGTTGATGATTATAACCACCTATGGTCAAATAATTTTATTTCTTCTACCCAAGTGGGGCACATTTTAATTGTGATAATGGTTATAACCACCTTTGGGAAAATCATTATCTCTATCCACCCAATTAGGGCATGTTTTTATCTTGTTAAAGAATATAACCACTTGTGGGTAAATAATTATTTAGCTTTTATTGATTATAACCTCCTTTGGGAAAATTAGTCTCTTGTTACCTTACACCTTTCTCTATTATTATAAAAACCTTTGGGAAAATCATTACCTTTTTTGTCCCACCGATATTGATGATTATAACTACTTATGGGTAAATCGCCCTATTTGTCTATCTAATCAGGATAACTCCATATGCCACTAATTATAACTACCTCTAGGAAAATCAATCCATTCCACCCCCATTTCATCTTTTTGGTCTAATAATTTCTTTTTTTTTAGGAATCAATTTTTGACCGCTTTGTTAACCATTCCCTTAAGGGGGAACCTATAGTTCATCTATTGTTGTTGAAGTTGTAAGCATACATAACCTTTTCATTCTTTAAAAATACGTTACTATGACTACATCTTATAATGCATTCCTAAATAAGGGAAAACATTAGACACGTAAAACTAACCACCAATGGGCTTTGATAGGACTTCAAATTGATTCCTACCAACCATTACAAATTAAACATAAGAATCACTAAACATCCTAAATTTGATTATGTATCACTCATCAAAGCTCATAATCTCATCAAGACATCCCTAATTAGGGTATCATACTATAATAAACAAAAACCTTTCATGTATTCATCTCTAACCACCCCACAACATCACAATAATCAATTTGACCTATGGACCTATTAAATGGGACACATAGACATAAAATCAAATCTTGAAAGTGCTAAATGGTTAATCAAAATTAATTAAAAATATAAAATAAATTAAGATCCTAGTTTAATTATCCATGTAAAATTAATGAATTACTAAAAAAGGTAAATTAAAAAATATGAAATATCGTAGCCTTTCATCATCACCTTTTATGAGTTGTCAAGCCTTTATAAATATCTCAAAATATCTCACCCATGCCTATTCATTGTAAATCATGAGTTTTTGACATCTTTTAACTCTAATAGGGTTAATTGACTTACCTTGGTAAGGTTTAAACCCATTACATGTTTAAACTACACTTTAACTCACCTTGAGTTAGGGTTAGTTATTAAGCCTATAAATATAAGCCATTGCCTATTAAAAAGAGATCTTGGAAATTATAGAATTATAATGCAGGTTTTATAGAAAGGTTCATAAAAATAGTGTTATAATGCCAAAATATTAAGCCAATCCAAAAACATAAGCCACATCAAGTAAGCCATAATGGTGCTAAGGAGATAAGGATCAAAGAGTACTCCATTGTCAAAGACTCATTGAGCATAAATCGATCAAGCCACATAATGAATCATTTAGAACATTCAAGTAAGGTAAGAGATTATTTTTATTTTACATTTAGTTATGTTTTATATTGGTTTTTTACATTAATATCCCCTTATGATCTAGGAAACTAAGTGTTATCATGTTAGTGTGTTTCTATTCAAGTTTTGTTACTTATTTTAACACTTGAGCTAACCTCCCTTCTTGGATTCCTTGATAAAAAATACAATCACAGAAGATGAACCAATAAATAGGGAAGAATTAATTAATGATAATAATAGTTATAATGTTTAAGATCTCCTATACTAAGTATCATTAATATGAAGATGGAGGACATAGGAGGTTGGTGGATAATCAATGTCCTCTCGCTAACCACTAGCAATAAGGCTGCATAGTGTTTTAGTGGCATGATTATTCATGTTTTTACTTTTCAATGTTTTCATATTTATATTATGTACTCAATAAACCTATAATTTTTTTTTGGAAAGATACATATTCTAAAGAAACACTTTTTGAGGGAAGGAGAATATTTCAAGGTAAACATGACATGGATGGTTGTCCAGATAGTTCAGAAGCTCAAAGAATTTGGAGGATTTGGAATTTAGGAACCTAGGGAATGTAATGGTCCCACAAAATTTGGCTTGAGAACCACACCTTTAAGAGGGAAAAGAGGCAACTTGATGTATTTTTATCTAGTTTATGTAGTGTTTTCAAGGAGTAGTGACAATATAATATGTTTTTGTTTCCTTCCATGTTCACACTAAGGGGGGAATGTTAAGTATATTTATGTTAATACTCACATGGGAGAGAAAATATCATAATAGTTAGATAAAAATAAATAATTGTTGAGTTGATAACTCAATAGATAAAGATATGTGAGAGAATAAAGGAGGAAGGAGAAATATTGAGAGAGATTTATGCATTGGAAAATTATCTTTGAATCATATCTTGTAGGAACTCATAGAGAAATTTATAATGTATTCCTCCATTGTATTAGACATTCTAAAAACATTATAAATTATGTTGATAATCAATTTGATTTGAATTTTTTTTTTATGTGTTAAATTTATGAAAATTAGAACTAGATTTATTAAAATGTTGGTTAAAAGTAATTTTTAAATTTGTATGTATTAAAAATGTATATTTTATATTTTTTACATTTTTATGTCAATATAAATGATAAATGAAAGTTTTAACAGTTTGTTTGGACTAATTAATATAGTGAATGAAGGGATTTGAAGTTGAGTAATCATGTCAACTTTATAATTACCCAAAACTAATAGGTGGATAACATTTTTTTTATTGATTTTATTGTTTGTTTTATTAAATTTATAGATTATTTGACATAAGTTTTAATCAACCTATATCATGAACATATGTATCCTTAGCGAAAGTGCTTTGCTATAACTAATGATACAAATGATAATTTGTAAGTTTATAAATTGTATATGGTTCTATGATAAATTATATTTTGGAAATTATGAATTTAAATCAAAATATTTAAGGTATCTAAATGGAATGCATAAGTGAAGTATATTTAACCATCAAATTGTCATGTATGTGTTATTCCCTATATTATGAGTCTCACAGAAACTTGTAGACTATACCACTAGTATGTTTTAATGAGGATTTCCAAGGACCATTTATAACAATGATTTTTTAGGACTCATAATATTATATGATGGTTGTTTGGTCAATGAGACCTCAAAATATGGATAGAGGATAGGATACATAGGTTTAAAAAATAACATTTTATTATAATAGGAGTTCATGCCGAATGAATTATTACCACCCATATGTATGACAATAATTATGATATTTTATGGAGTAAGATTATTGAATTATTAATGGAATGGTTGTCAAGTATTAAACACTTTTGATTTTTACCTTGTAGAATGAAAAACAATATTTGGAACAAAGTGAACCTACGAAGGTTGAAAAATCTAGATTCTAAATGGATGCATGTTATTGATAACCAGGTAATAAAAAATATTGATGTATATGTATCTAATTAGTTTGTGTAATGATATATCTTATTTGAAACTATGTACAACTCTTTATTAAAGGGAATAAGATGATTTTTTAAAATTAGAATCCTAAGGCTATTAAATATGTTGCTTATGAAAAAGGATATTGTGTCAGTTTTGACTAATATGGAGTAGTTAAAAAAGGAAATTTGAGCATGTAGACCATCAAGAGATGAACAAAGGGTAGGATAAATTTTTAAATTTGGCCCAAATGAATCATATAAATTAATTATGGCTTATGTATAATAATAATAATAATAATAATAATAATAATAATAATAATAATAATAATAATAATAATAATAATAATAATAATAATAATAATAATAATAATAATAATAATAATAAATTACAAGACATAAATAATATTGTGGGGCTTTAACTAGAGCTAAAAAATATCAAAGATGGATTAAACAAATCCCTATTGAAGATGAAAGTCTGAGGCAAGCATATGATAAAAATTATTTGAGGAAAGTCATGGAGATTATGAGAAATCAGACCTTTATCATAAGGGACCATATTTGTAACTCAGAGTGATTTAGATGAAATTGAGGATATCAAAAACACTGAATAGAAAGAAGATACAACCCTATAATGGGAATAGGAGAGAGATCTTAAAATTAAGAGATTAAGTATCATATATGAATTAGATCAAGATATAACTAATATTAGGTGAAAATATTCAACTTCAGTATATGTATATAAAATAGGAATGGAAATATTTCCAAAGTGCACTTTATGCCGAAGGGTCCAAATGGGGTTGAGAGGTGGTTATTATTGATACAATCAATGTAGTTTATTAATTTATTAAGAATGCATCCCTATTTCCATAATTAGTTATATAATTCAATAATAAATAAGTTTGTTAGGAACTTTTTTGAAATATAAATTGGTTTAGGGAAATTACATAAAAACTAGAGAGACATAAGCAGGAAATTGATAATCAAGTTAGATGAATGCCTATCTCACATGCACCAACCATATAAATAAGTACCAAAATATGTGGTTTAGATAAGTTAGTGCACTCATATAATAAAATAAGTTATAATTAATCCTCTTTTATGGATAATGACACTCCCTATTGGATCCTTTCTGACTTTACATGCCTATGATAGATCTACAGATCCAGAGCAATACTTATTAACATGTGAGATGATATGTGAAGCTATGTACATCCTAATTGATGAAGAAAAATATTTTGATCTCCTAGGACCACTAAAAAATTGAGCATTATAATTAATTTTCAATAATGGTGGTAGCAAGATAACATTTAATGAAGTAAAAATAAAATTTATAGTAAAATATTAAATATAGATTTGTGTAAGTAAAAACATCAAGAACCTTATCAATATTACTTATAAACTAAGAGAATATATATGGGATAATGATAATATGTTATATATGTGAAAAATAATGTGAATTTTAAGTTTTAAGACATTTATAAGGCTTGATGGTTCATAGAATGGATGCTAAGTAAGATACAATTGGTGATGGTGATAATGCAATTATGGACTAAACCCAACTCTAGGGTAGTTGTAGTAAGAGTATAACATATTGACAAATACCAAAATTAGTCTCAAAAAATTAATATATTTATTCTAAGTTGTATTTTTTATTTAAACGATGGAAAATATATATGGTATAAATAACACAAAACTTTCCCTATAGTATATAGATTGTGGGCAAAAAGTGCACCATCACAATCGATGTCCTCAAATAAAAAAATATTTATGTGATTAGTGCCACACTTAGGATCATGATAATATGAATTATATATATATATATATATATAACTGGGTTTCATAATCTTTAAAATGATACCATACAAAATGTATTCAAAATATTTTTTTAGAAAACACCACTAGTAAAACCAAATACAATAAAATAAGATACAAAAATACCATAAAAATGAGGTTGGGTTACACAATCACCTCAACATAAAATAGGGTGGGATCCACCTTCACTATAACATTAGCCATGGTGGGATTCACATCACCATAATATCATTGAGGGTGGGAACCACCATCACTGCAACACCAACTAGATTGGGTGCTACCTCAATTATAGTCTTATTATAATTGGGAATTTCACCTCAAAATAAGTATGGGGGATATCATAATAAATCACAAGGATGAGGATAATTCTAAAACAAAGGAGGATATCAAGGTCACATACAAGGAAATTGATATTAGTGACAACTTTCACATTCCATTTGTGTTTTGAAATGATTCACATTACATGAAACTACACAATAAATTAGCAATGATAAAATTATTGTGGTTACTATTGAATATAGGGAAACATAACATTAAATACTATTTAACACTATAAATTCAAAGGAAAGATAAGAAAGTACATAATTTCAATATGGATATAGGTTTTCATGTGCAATAAAAATAAGGAGAAAAGTCTTCCCCCATTAGAGATATCCAAAGGGAATTTGATAAAAAATTGTAAAATAAGATAAGTACTCAAACAATATAAGATAAAATATGTTATTAAACAAAGTGATTAAACTATTGGGGTCAATACAAACTAAGGATGTGAACATCGGAGATGCTACTATAATGGAAGCATAAATATACAGAAAAACCATGCACATTTTTAACAAGGAGTGGAAAATTATTTAAAATACCTCTTTAAATTATTTTGTGTTGCATAGTTAGTTTTAAAAAAAAATTACTAATTCACTACATGACTTGTTTGAGTGCACAAAAATGTGCATGAGAGAATTAATGAAATTGTATGGTATGTGAATACAAAAAACTTATGTGACAAATATTCTTGGATGTACATTGAGTTCAAAGGAAATGAGGTACATAATGTTATGTTTGATTTTTGAAGAACCCTAAACATGATCCCATGATCCACTTTGGAATTGAATGTACTACCAAGACTAAGTTATAAATTTGTGACTTAAGGCCTATTAGATCATGGTTACATAGAGATTATTATAAGGATGGAGGATATGGAGATAAATGTGGTAGAATTAAAATTTTAAGGGGATTTCAAGGTAATTGATACAAATATAAAGGAAACCCATTACCCTCCATTAAATGGAGGAAAAATGGCCTATGATGGTAACATGACCATCAATATATTAGATAATTAACTAGAGGCTCACCGATATAATGTCATTATTGTTATAAATTTATAAAATGTTGAGTAAAATCCTTACATGATACCTAAGGAACAATCCTCTCTATTCATTCTCATGTGATAAAATAGACTTAAGGTGGACATAAAATCAAGAAGAGAAGTCATGTAGGAAAAAACCTTTCCATATTAATCACAACATGCATAGGGTGTGAGAGATTATGGGAGCTAAATATGCCATGGAGCCATCCATTCCAAATACTAAAAGCATTCTATAAAATTTAGAGAATGGGGTATAAGTCAACTTTTATGTGATCACCTGTAAGGTTTTAAATTGATATTATTTATCACTTGGTTTCAATTTCTTAGGATTATGTTGATCCCAATATAGGGTAGAAAATAATGGGGGTTTTCATCATCTATCATGAATATTTAGATATGGATATGTAAAATTGGATATGATGAGTGCTATAAGTCTAGATTGCACCCTGGAGGAAGTGGTGTTTCAAACCTTATTTTAATTACATCTATTGAGAGTGGGATTGAATCATTTCCCTTAAAACAATCATTTAATTTCACTTATCATTCATTAAGCATTCATTCAAACACATACATTAACTAGTACATAAACAAGCATCCACATAAGCATATAACATATGAACATAATATATATGTGAAAAACCATCATGGGGGATAAAACACATTGAAAAACATCTTGGACTATAGTCCTATAAGCAATTAATCAAGATTTAGTGAGGCACCAATCCCATAAGGAGCACCAACCCCTTACTAATCAGGTACCAACTTGTAAGGAGGCACAAACCACCTAGGTGTCTCAACACCAACTCATAAAATAACCTATAATCACATTTGGACACATATTTATCACTCAATTGATGATGTTCACCTTAATTTTATACCCACACTCTTCTATCTCTCTTAAACAACCTATTAGGCCTCTTCGCTCAACTAGTCCTCTTCTTGGTAGATTTAAGACATATGACCTTGATCATCATACTAATTAATTATATTAGATATTCATAAATAATATTATTCTCCTATTTTATGTTTTACATAAGCTCCTACTCCTCAAATTTCTCTTTTATTCACTTGCACTCTCATATTCTTATATCTAGCCCAAATAAGCCTATTTAGCCTTCTTCTTATACTTGTCACTAGTTCACTTACTCTCTCTATCAACCAAATCACTATTAATTTAGGTTTAGACCAAAAACAGGTATTAGGAAAATTACATACAAGAATCAATTGAAATAGAATCACCATTATGTAGGCCAAATTCACTTAGACCTCATTCTTCTTTTAGGCCTACTAGAGACCTAATTGTAATTTGGTCTATCCTTTCCATGGAACAAATTGAACCTATATGGTCTATATGGCCATCAAAAAGGAGATAAAACCTTTCAAAAAATAACCTTATACCTATTCAAAAAAATCACAAATCCTTTGTTCACACCTTGAAAGCACCATTAGGCCTTAAAGACCTATTAGGCCTAGTTACCCCAAAAACATTATCTACAAAGATGAAGCTCAAAAAAAATTTAGAAACACATTCTAGGAACAATAAACATATGGATGGAAAATTCATGACCTCATGGTCATCATAAAACTCATTAGACATCATCACTCAAGTTTTAAAGACTTATAAACACCTCTTTAAAAAACTGACTCTGAACTACCAGTTTGCTCAAAACCCAATCATTAGAAATTTGACCTAAAACATTAGTATAGTAACTTTAGAACACTCTATATTCATGTATAATATCCCATGGAATATATATAACATTTACACATTATTTCTATACTTATAAACTAGTCATAATGACCTAGGAACATTAATCTTATAGACATATAGAAAACTGTTTGAATGCTCCAAAACATAGTCTTAATGAATCTTGTCTTTAGCTCTTGTAAGGACACTTAAGAGATATATAAAACAATTAAATAGTTCCTATGTGACCTATATAAATTATTAATATATATATCACAATTTCTAGTGTCAACTTTTAGTCTTGCAGACCAATTTATAAACCTTCTCTTTCACAGGTCTTACACAACCAAACAAGTCATTTTGGCTTCCATATTTAAAATTATTATACTAAATATAAAAATTATAAAATTAATTTATATGTAATATATATCCAATTTAAAAATATTATGTGCATTGGTTTCTTTATATAAAATCAAAGAGCCTCCAACTTAATACTCCCACTAGCTTACTCAGAACTACCATACTGCCATGAAAACCAGTCATAGTGAAAATGACTTAGAGCACCTGTAGAATAGCTTTCATGAAATTAAAATGAATTTATATTATCCTTAAACATACTAATATAAACCTAAAAAAATGCATTCTAATATTAAATAGTAATATTTGTCTTTACAGACCAATCTCATTTTTCATTGTATACTAACCCCATTATGTTTAGACAAGTCAGTTGAAGAGAAATTTTATTACATACAAACATATCCAAATATTATATATAATTTTTATATGTTTTACATTTATTTAATAATAACCAAAATAATTTGGGTCCATTACTAATCCATTAAAACTTATCCCTAATCTCATGCTCACTTCTACTTGGTTTTCTCATTGTCTTCCTCACTAGGCCTTTTTAACAATATGTCAAATTTATTGATCAGTTTAGAATTTTTGAAGTCATGAAACTTTTTATAAACCATAATTAAGATAAATTAAAATTACCAAACTTTTTCTTCCAATGATTTTCATGCTTTGATCTGGTCAATCCTACATATTACATCAAAAATATAAGAAATAAGGGATTTCTTGTAGTTTGCACTCACTCTTCTAATAGACCAATGTCACTTGGAGGTAATTTTGAAGTTTAATACAACATACAATAATAAAAATAGGTAAAATAAACCATTATAATAACTTTTTAATCACATCTTCCACATCAGGTCACTATTAGGGTTTTAAAGTACTAAAAACATATTTTCACTCTTAGTAATCATTCATAAAGGATTTGCCTTCAACTCCAAAACCAATGACATGAAAATACACCTATAACCCTTACCTAAATACCATTAATTTATAAGGACCCCATGCATAGGTTTCACATACCAATGAGCATCAAAATATCCTTCTCAGGTCTTCATCTCTTCATTTTGCACACACAAGAGACCTTTAAACTCATTTTCATCCTTTATACTTCAACTCTATACCTCAAGCTGCACCAACATACTTGAAAAATATTTAAAACATAAATCCGTGCTCACATGAGCTCACAAACCTCCAAACCTGATCATTATACCTCATTCTTTCACTTAAGGTCTTAAGACTAGGCCTGTGAGAAGACCACTAAAGTAGAACATACCCATTTGGCTTACTCTAAGAGTCATGTGAATGAATAAAAACCTTTATCACATAATCTAACATTTAATTTGAAAAATTTAAGTCCATACACATCCATATAATCATCATCATGCCTCTACAAACCCTATCCATGCTCAAGAACTAGTCCATCATATAGACCTACATGGTACCATATCACTTTGAGACCTTCTTGCCACTGTAGATGCACTCTAAAACTCAATATCATGATAAAAAACCTCATACCATTATCAATTACTACCACACATCTTCTCACAAGCCTCAACTCATTCACTTCACCAAGCTTCACTATTAATTCCTTTACAAAGATAAGACTAGGCTTCATAAAACACCTTGCTCACAAAGACTTGATTCTTATGAACTTGGTCAATCAATGACCTTATCAAAAAAATCAATTCAACACAATCAATACTCTCTTTTTTATGATCTCTCATATAAATATAAAACAACACTACTAATAATCTTGTTATACCATAATAATGTGCCAAGGCCTTATACAAAACTCAAAGATTACTAAACCATGCTCAAGTCATCATGAACATTGACCATGCAACTTCATAATAACATTTATGGGAAATAAATGACAACTTTAATGCCTTAATCACAATAATAGGAACATACCTCAACAATATCAACCTTTTTCATTGATGGCAAACACTCTAACAAATTAGATCATTCTCATCTCCTTAAGTTGTATCTCTCCCAAACCAGTCTTTCTCCCAATATAGTCTTTCTCTTCCTTTGAATTAATGATAAAGGGTCATATATGAAAATAATACCATCTGATCCTTGGACCTAGAACATTCTTTTTCCCCAAACAAGATCAATTTTCCTTCGATTAATCAAATAAGAACTCAACTCATAAAAGTACTCAACCATACTTCCCTTAAGCTTATACAAACTCAAACACATGAACACCACTCTCCTTTATTGATATCTAGCAACAATTGAAGAAGAAAACTCCCCCATTGACAAATCATCTTATTGGTAATGATAACCATCTCTAATTAGATATCATAGAGACCTAGACACATTAGGATTGTCTAAAATCAATAGCATTGTTCTAAATAACAAAATTAGTCATCTATACACAAACATATTCAATGTCTATATGTGATATAAAAATATTATTAATGCATCAATATATCCACTTTATGTTTCATAAGCCATCATGGCTCATACTAGCTCATAATATCTTCCACATATCCTACTACCAATTAAGTCTATTAAATTTAATTTTTTATGGAAGACCTTTGTCAAAAATTCTTTATGACAAAGACCATTAAACACTTCTGCATGAAACATTCATCAAACTCTATGAAGATTGTTATGACATATCAGACCTTTGAGTAAGAGAAATTTGATTAGTCTTGTAATTCACATACTTTTTCAAGGACCTCATACACTGTCCACATGCATTACATGATCCTAATGTCACCATGACATTCATGAAGATCACTTGACTCGATATGGTAATAACTCAAAGCAACGAACTCTACAGTCACCTTATACTTATTGTATTTTCATGGTTTCATTATGATTTTCAAACTCAGACCTTTGTTATCTTCCTTAATTTCTATATCGTATTTTAACATACTCTTTGATGATCCTTATATTATCTATTTTCTCATAGATAAATTTTCTCTAATGTCCATATTAGTTCTACAAACCAATATATGTTTCACTTGACTATTAATGCAAGTAGAGAACTTAGATCACTTCAATTCCTCATGATTCATTTCAAGACACTCCATCTAATGTTCATTAAAGTCCACAAGTCTTTACAAGTTCATTCACTTCATGGAAGCTCTTCTAGGTCTTACTATCCCATGGAGTCTTGAAACCCTATTTACATTGCAGTCATTTCATATTCTCAAACACCCTTTCCCACCATTAATCATGCCCATAAGGTAAAAAAATCTTCTTAGGTATTTATACACTTAGATGCATCTTTAGATATTACAAGCACTGAGATGAAAAAAGAGAACATACAATTTCCCCCTTTGTTCTTATACTTGATACCTTCATAAAAGCACTCAAAAATTTTAACTTAATATTACTATGCATATAGGAAACTCACAATCATGCATAATCGACCACCTTCAACAATCTCTTGAAACCAATTCCAAACCTCAACACATATCAGTCTCACAACAGACTATCTTCATGACTACTATATATCTTCTTGACATGCACACGTACTCTTAAAGCATGATTGGATCCACTTATATCCATGAGATATTTAGACACTATCATGAATTTGACTTGGTTTGATCAAGTCATAATACAAAAACCTTATAACCCATATTTTTCAATCACAACTTATTAAACACCTAGGCATACTTCACTAAGATATATGCACATAACTTCTTACAAGGCCTAGAACAAAGTTATATAAGACACCTTGATGCCTTGACCTATTTCATCCATGTTATGACCTCAAAATAACATTAATCAAGAATATATGAGAAACTTTAACCTATAATTTTATCTCAAGATGTCTTCAATGTCCTTCTAGACTTGACTATCCACTTAGTCTTGACCTTTGACTTGGATTCTATATAGTCCTTCTAAGTTGGCAAATAACACTTTTAACATTGTTTCCAGCCTAATTTATGTCCTATATTAACACATAACTCATATTATTTTATGATTTTATCATGACTCATCTTTTCATACTTATTATTCAAAATCAATTCTACCAGTATCATTATTCTTCAATAGACCATGATTATAATCATGATAAGCACTATCATCATCATACTTCATGATTATGCTTATTATGATCACCTTTAATCTATTTAAGCATCTTTAAAAGGACCTATTATGATACCAATTTTTGTAAGTGAATATACTAAAAGGTGGTGGGTTGAATCAGTGCCCTTAAAATAATCATTCAATTTCAGTTATCATTCATGAAGCATTTATTCACACACATACATCAACCAATGCATAAATGAGCATCCACATAAGCATACAACATATGAACAAAAGAGATATGTGGAAAATGATCATGTGGTATAAAACCCATTAAAAAAAAAATTGGAATATATTTTTATAATGAATGAATTAATATTTAGTGAGGCATCAACCCCATAAGGAACACTAACTCAAGTAGTCCTTTAGCAAGTACCAACTTCCAAGGAGGCACCAACTCCCTAGGTGACTCATCACCAATTCAAACACTTGGAACGTTTTCTCACATTTGGAGACATTTTTATCGCTTAAATAATTATTATCACCTTCATTTTATATACACACTCTTCTATCTCTCTCAAACAACCTATTAGGCCTCTTCACTCAATTAGTCCTCTTCATGATACATTTAGATCATATAACCTTGCTCATCATACTCAAAAATTCTATTATATATTCATTAATGATATTATACTACAATTTTATGCTATAAATGACCTCCTTATGCTCCTTAAAGTGATATTTTATTCTCTTGAACTCTCATATTCCTATATCTAGCCGAAATAGGCCTATTTGGCCTTCTTCTTATACTTATCACTAGTTCACTTTCTCTCTGTCATCAAAATCACTAATACATTAGGTTTAGACCCCAAAAAAGTCTTAGGACATGTTTCACACAATAATAAATCAAGATAGGATCACCATTAGGTCGGCCAAACTCACTTAGACCTCTTTCTTCTTTTAGGCCTACTAGAGACCTAATTGTAATTAGGTCTATCCTTTCCACAAAATAAATTGAACCTCTATGGCCTAGATGGAACTCATAAAATAAATAAAACCTTTTAAATAGTTATTTTTAAACCAAAAATAACCTTATCCATGATCATAAATTCATAAATGCTTTGCTCACACCTTGAAATCACCATTAGGCATTAAAGACTTATTAGGCCTAATTACCCTAAAAACACTATCTACAAAGATGAAGCTCAAAAACCATATAAAAACCCATTATAAGCACAATAAATATATTTATGGAATATTAATGACATTATTTTCATCATCAAACTCATTATACTCCATCACGTAGGCTCCAAAGACTTAAAACAACCTCTTTAAACAGCTCACTATGAATTACCAGTTTGCTCAAAACCAAGTCATTAGAAATTTGACCTCAAACATTATTATGGGAACTTTAAAACACTTTATATTATTGTATAATATCCCATGAAATATATATAACATATAAACATGCTTGTTACAATTCTAAATTGGGAATAATTACTTAAGAACATCAATCTTATAGACACACATAAAACTACCTAAATGCTCCAAAACATAGTCCTAATGAAATGTGTCTTCAGATCCTATAAGGAAAATTAAAATATATGTAAATAACATAAATATTTACTATGTTACCTATAGATCATACTCCAATAAATAGATCATAAGTTATAGTGTCAACTATTAGTCTTGCAGACCAATTTATTAACCTTCTCTTTCACAGTTCTTACATAGCCAGACAAGTCATTTTGGCTTCCATATTTCAAGTTTTTATAATAACTATAAAATTTATATAAATAATTTATAGGACATATGTATCTTAATCATAATTTAAGTTTCATTGCTTGATTCATCTGAGATCATAGAACCTCCAACTCAATACTCCCACTAGCTTACTCAAAACTTCCATACCGCCTCGAAAGAACATGACTTAAAACACATATAGAATCACTTTCATGAGCTTTTAATTAATTTATATGATCCTTAAAAATAATTATATAAACATAAAATAAATATATTATAATCTCAAATATAAATATTTGTCTTTACAGACCAATCTCATGTCTTCATTGTATATTGACCTCATTATGTTTAGACAAGTCAGTTTAAGAGTAACTATTTTCCATACACACACATATAAAAATATATTATTAAATATTTATATGTTTTAAATTTATTTAAAAATAAAACCACTCATTTGTATCCATTACTAATCCATGAAAACTCATCCCTAATCTCATTCTCACTTATACTTAGTTTTTTCACTATCTTCCTCACTAGGCCTTTTTAGAGATAGGTCAAATTTCATGACTAGTTAAACATTTTTAATTTTATTAACATATTAATAAAACACAATTAATATTAATTATAAGTCTAAATTTTTTTCCTCTAATGATTTACATGATTTTACCTAGTCAATCCTGCCTATTACATAAAAAATCCAAGTAACAAGGGGTTTTTTATAGCCTCCACTCACTCTTATGATAGACCAATGCCACCTGAAGGTACTTTGGAGAATATTATAAAACCTAAAATCATAAAAATATGTCAAAAAACCATTTTTTTTATCATTTTTGAATCACATCTTCCATATCAGGTCATTGTTAGTGTTTTAGAGAACTAAAAACCTATTTCTACTCTTAGCAATCATTCATAAATGATTTCCATTCAATTATAAAACCAATGTCATTAAAATACACCTATAAAACTTACCCAAATACCATGAAATGATAATGACCCCATTCATATGTTTAATTTGCCAATAAGCTTTCAAAAATACTTTTTGGGTCTTCATGTCTTTATTCTTCACACACAAAAGACATTCAAACTCATTTTCATGCTTCTAATTCAACTCAGGATGTAAAAAATCAAAAACATACTAGAAGCAATATGTAAAACCTTAATACATTCTCACATGATCTCACAAGCCTCTAAGCTTGATCATTATACCTCCTTCTGTCACCTAGGGTCTTAAGACTAGGTCCATGAGAAGACCACTAAAGAAGAACATACCCCTTTACCTCACTCTAAGAGTCATATTATTGAATATAAACATTTATCACTTGATGTAAAATTTCATTTCACAAATTTAATTCCATACACATCCATATCATCATCATCATGCCTCTACAAACCATATCCATAATCAAGAGCTAGTCCATCATACAAACCTACTAGGCACCATACCACATTGAGACCTTCATATCACTATAGATACACTCTAAAACTCATTATAATTCCAAATAACCTCATACCATTCTAAAATACTACCACACATATTCTCACAAATCTCAAATCACTCACTTCACCAAGCTTCACTATTCATGCCTTTACCAAGAAAAGACTACTCTTCATAAAACACCTTGTCCATAAAGACTTGCTTCATATGAACTTGTTCAATCAATGAAATTATCACAACAAACACTTAAACAGAAGAAAAAATATATTTTTTATGATCTCTCATATCAATATAAAATAACACTACTCATAAGCTTGTCACACCATAACAATGTACCAAGACCTCATACATAACTCAAAGACTACTAAACTATGCTCAAGTCATCATGAACATTCATTATGAAACTTCATAATAACATTTATGGGACATAACTAATACTCATAAAACTTTTACGTCAATTAAAACATTAATGCCTTAATCACAACAATAGGAACATACTTCAATAAACATAACTCATCCCACAAATATAATAGGATCACCTCTAAGTATGGGTGGCCTAGTTGATGAGATAAACCTCTAGTTTTGGGGTTATCTCCCCTATTGAATCAATTATATATAAATTATTAACACTAATAACTTGGTGATGAGAAGAGATAGAATATAATGCATAAAACAAAACCTAATTTAAGGGGAGGTGATACACCATAATGTCTTTTCCACTCTAACTGATCCTTCAAAAAATTGTTTTGAATCAAAAAAGGACTAGTGACTGAAGCATGTTCTCCAAGAGATTCATAATAATTATTACTTCACATGAAGGTGATGGTAGATGGTTGTAACTTGAAGGTGATGGGTGAGACATCTACTTTAAGACACTACTAACTAGATTGCACTTCAAACATAGCTATTAACATTACTACGTATCATATGACCTAGTTAGGATAATTTTGCATTGCATATGTGAGAATAAAGACATGAAAAGTGGATAATACTTCATCACTTTTACAATTCAACAAACATATAACACACTAAACTAGAAAGAGAATATGAAATAGTCTTTTTTATTTATTCAAAAGGTTTGCAAGATATAATTTGGGTAGAGTTTCATCATACCCAATTGATGGATGCATACAATGGCATTCTAGCCTCAATTTGTAAAATAATGGAGAAGGTGAAAGAAGATAAACTAGTGAAAAATTATGGATAATATGTCATGATGATCCTCATTTACTTACTAACATTCTCATGATCCATGCATTTCCTTGGTTGGTTGGTGGTCTTCAATGAGCTTTTGGGTATGAAGGAGTAATGGATGGGATTTAACTCAGCCTTGGTTAGCCTCATTCAAATAATGTCCATGCCAACTTGGTCAACCACATCTCCTCATGATAGTTATAAAGGCATAAATATGGTTCAATTAAGCCTTCATGAAATATTTAGTAGCCTACCCCTCTCTTACATTCCAATAAGGCTTGGAAAACTGACCCATCCTCCATTATGGATATGAAAAGTGTCTATTCACCTTCATGAGGAAGTTATAAGGGTGTTAATGACCTAAATTTACTCCCTTATCATCCCTCTACACCAATACTCATCTTCAATTGTGTACCAAATATTCCTACTAGGTAATTAGGCCTAGTCATTTAGTGTTAGCTCCTTGGATGATCACGAGGATTGCATAGGACCTTCAAGGATGTAAAAGTGATCTTATTTCAAGACTAGATAAAATATTACATTGTTGGGAGAAGAAAATGGATAAGTAAAGCTACACATGATATTCTTTGGATATTCATGCATTATGTAAATTGTTAGTTATATGTATTTTATCCTACCCTCTATGACTTGTAATAGGATAGAAGATAAAAAATACCCTCTTTTTGGTGCTAATGTATGAGAAGAATGTAAATATTTTGGAACTAAAAATGACTATAAATATTTATGCTTGTATGAAGAAGATTATGAACCTTTGTTGACATCAATATAGACTTTCTAGTCATGTTTACCTATTGTATTTATTATGTTATTCCTTATATGCATTAATATGTTTAATGTTTGGTTTAATACTATTTAAAATAATTTTAATGCTCTACATGCCTTAAGAAAACTCTAGTTAATCTTAATTATTATATATCACATGATAATTCCTCTCTGACATGCTTCTATTAAATATGAATTCTTTCCACTATCATGCATACTATAATAAAATTTAGTTATTCTCATGTTTAAAATGTTCTATTGTATCAAGAATCTCTACTAACAATGGTGTGATGAGGGTGGAAACACTCCTAGAGGAAACTATGTTGAGATGGTTACCAGAGCAATGAGACATTAAAACATGGTTAGATCAAAAAGCATGGAATTTCATAGAAGAATAATCTAAGAGGACTAGTCTTGTCATGAATGAAATTATTTAGGAGCATATTTATGGACAAATATATGAAATTTTACAGTGTGAACTATTTGATTTATTGACTAACTATTTGACAAGATTGGAGTACTATTGTTTCAATCCTAGAATGAAATAAACAATCACTTAGAATAAAGAGAAAATTGACCAATTGTTAAAATTATAAATTAATTAGATGAGAGTGATAGACTATTAGGTCACTACCACCATAGATAGATACATAAATGAGTTTTCAATACAAGGATATATAGAATTGAAGCTACATATGACCAATTTATCTAAGGAATCTAAATAATTTTTTTAAAGCAACTACCTCTCTTATTAAAGATGTTGGTTGTGAATAAGGCCATGGTGCCTACTCTAGCCAATATGTAGTAGTTGATTTGAGTGTATGTGGATGTGTGCACATGATGGTGAATTATGGATAGATGAGTAAGTGAATATTAAACCTAAATTTAGAATAAAAACATGAGGGAAGAAGAGTTAAAATAAAAGTTTGGATTCATAATGGGAACTACAACAACAAAACATATAGAATAGGAAGAAGGATACCCAAGTAACTACAAATAAAGGTAAAAGTAGTAGTAAGATAAATGATGAACAATCAAGAGGATGATAAGATTGAGATGATGAATGAAGGATGAAGATATATTATGATTAATTCCTATAGATAGAGCAAAATTATATAGGATGAGATGTGTGAAGAGGAAGATGAGAGTAGTTTAGAAGTAGAATAGATAGAAGATAGAAGTAGTGCATAGCTACATCAATGGGTATTATCAAAAGAATAATAATTAATAAAATAAATAGATATTCACCAGAATTGTACATGTCCTCACATCCCAATATTTTATATTATAGTAGAAGTTTTTATCTAGGTGAGTAGGAGGATAATAATTGGGAAAGACCATTTTAAAATAAATTGAACTTTTAGGGTATTTAAATTTATAAAAGATTAATTAGGAAGGATTTAAAGGTTATAGGATTAGTTAGAATTGAACAAAAACACAAAAGAAGCGTATATAATAAAAGTGTGCATGATAATTATTTTGGTGTACAAAGTAGCACGCAAGTAAGATCACTCAAAACATATATACCTCTAATAAAAAATATGTATAAGATTCCATTCACACTATTAAATATGATTACTCATCCAAGAGGATTCCTAAACTTAGCGATTTATGATGGGTTTATAGATCCTGAATAGTACTAGCTAACTTGAAAAATAAAATGGTAAGCTAAGGGCATCATTGATGAAAATTTTCAAAAGTGTGAATTAATAGGGGCCCTAGCTAAGAGAGAACTAGAGCTCATATACAAAAGATAAATTCAATAGTAAAGTCTAAAAGATGTTCAGGATTGGCTCATTATAGAATTTAAGATTAACAAATGCACCAGTTAGACTATATAGGACTTGAAGGAGATAAGGAAAAAGTTTGGAGAATCGGTCTACAACTATGATCATAGATTATATGATGTAATTAATAATTTAGAATTTAATTTAAAAGATAAAGAAAAATCAACATGGTTTGTTAAATGACTATGAAATAGGATTGGGTTTTCCACTATCCTGACTCAATATGATATAAAAGCAAATTCCAGAGTTGTTGAAATGCATGTAAAATAGATTGAATATTATGGAGAAGCCCCTATAGCTAATTGAAAAATACACTATAGGATTTCATGAAAAAAATGGAGCAATACCATGAGGTAGATAAGCCTAAATTGAATTTAGGTGTACAGAGTAGAAAATAATGAAACCACTAAAATTATTGTTTGAAATTCAAGACAAAATTCTTTGAACATTGTTAAGTAGTATGGCATGCCACAACACAATGATATATTTTGTAGCAATTTATCAATAATCCACAAAATTTGTATTGTAATTTTTGTAAGTTGCCTAAACATGATGAGAATAAATGTATGGATTTATAGGATTTTAAAGAGGGCATATCCAAAAATTTATTTGTTGTTTCATTGTAGTAAATCTCCTCAAAGAAGCAAACAATCCCAAACCCAGAGGTCAATAAAGGTTATGCAACCCAAACAAGTCTACAATGGATTTTGAGTTTATCATAGTATCAACATCATGGTCTTGCTAGATGTACCCATCCTTCATTAGGTTGGACACCTCCATCTCCTCAATACCAGTATGTAGCACCCTAGAGCTCACCTATAATGTAAAAACAACAAACAATTTGGACCATACTAACTACACAAAAACAATTTGGAATTGTAGACAATAGTTAATAGCACTAGTAGTGGAACACTACATAGTAACAAGGAGGATATTCAGGTGGATATCAATATAATAAATGAAGAGGTCATGGAAGTTACATAAGAGGATACTAAGGTGGTAGACAAAATAATTACCAGTGGCCTCCCCTACAATACTACCTATGTGGAAAATATAATCATGTCTAATGGAATTACTCGATGAACATGGAAAGATAGTCATATTGTGCATACTATAGAATCTTTGACTAGCATGACATAGAAGATTTACCTATTCTAGAAAAGTAGAGAAAGGACAAATCCATCCAAAATGTGAATATGGTAAGTGTGGAGCCTAAAGAAATTTCATTTCTTAATGTTGTTATGCAACAATAGCACATAGAATAAGTGCTACCTCCACTTGAGATACCTTAGGATCAGGGTATCAAAAAAGTTAAATAGGATAAATATCTAGACTTGACCATAGAGAAGAGCCTCATGTATGAAGTTCCATAGATTTTGAAAAACATTCAACATTAGGATACTATTGATGTTGATGTTGTAGTAATAGACATGCAAATGTATGGTCACATCATGCACATTATGTGCCAAGATGGAGTTATCACTACACTTACAGATCTATTAAAACTTTTGAGTACTCTATGAAATGAATATATATCATAGAACATCATGAATTTGATGCATAATCTTTTATAATGTGTGTAGTGTAGCCAACAAAAGATATAAAAACTAGTTTGGTATGTCAAGATCAAGAAGGCCTGGGATGTTGATGCATGGATTGATATTGAGCTTTCTGGTTATGAGATCCTAAATTCTATTTTTTATTTTGGTAGTACAGTTAATATGATTCCTCAATATACATGGGAAGCTATTATATGATGAGATTTAAGATACAACCTAGTAACCTTAAGCCTAGCTGATTATGTAAAATTTGAGCCCATTGGTAGACAAGAAGATGTCAAGATCAAAGTTTTAGATTGATCTCTATGAGGTGAATTTGAATTCATTAACATGAAGAGAACAAAAACACACTACCCTATGTTGATAGGTAAAAAGTGGGCATATGATAATCAAATGACTATCAATACAATGCACAATTAGCTTGAGGCACATCAAGGTGATAAAGTTTTTGTCATTCCTCTCAGCAAAACTCATAAACCTTACATAATATATCTAAACTAGACTCTCCATATGTTCCACAAAAAATTAGTTGGATGACGGTAAATTTTGAGGAAAATCCAAAAGCTCTATACATAGCTAAATGTAACTTCCTAGACTAGCATACCAAACCTTAAATACAATCAATGCTCACTTAGTAATTCAAGACATCAGAATAATGGAGGCCCAAACCAATAGTTACACAACCAATGGTAAATTATTTTATCATTAAATAATGTGCCTCTATGTCTAAAAAATATCCTACTTAGTTCAAAGTTGATTTCCTTTATCAATATGATTATCACATGCAAGACTATATAAAGATGATAAGGGAAGGCACATTTTTATGGGAAGCAACTTCATCTATCAGTGGAAACTCAAATACACACCTCCTCAGTTGGGCTTGAAGTGACCATGAGCTTTGACTAATGCAAATGGTCTTTACACATGAGTGACAACTTCCTATGTACTATGTAATGGTAGACCACAATGATTTCATTTTGTGCTTGCAATTCCATATTTTTACCATTAATTAGCATGTTATAACTTTAAGTTATGCTCTAAATGGAGTTGTTGTGACATGGTGGGCAACTCATCAGGATAAACAACTAGAATGGGATGATCCCTGTAAGCTCATGATCAATAGATTCTAGCTATTATAGTTTATCCACACTAATTAGCCATTCATTCAAGAAAGTGAGTATCCTAAATTTCATATACATAAATGTGTTGACATTTTTAATGAGGAACATGTCATATCAAAGTACCAGGTTCACATTTTCCACTGTACACTTACTCCACTATTAACAATATAGCACATACACTAGGAATGTAGTGTATACACATAATATTAACTTTTATCAAATATTAATGATTTACATCTAGTAGGAACCCATCATGACTCAATCTATCTAAGTGTATACCTTAAGGAGTGTACCAAGAAAGGGGTAGGTAGACCTTTGGTGATTCATATGATTGTTATCCCTTATTTCCACATTATTTCCAATCCAACTAGTTCCTAAAACCTTTGCCTAAGCTATTTCTCCTCCCTTGCACATTCTTCTAGTCTTTTCCTCATTATATCCTTCTTCTCCTTACTTGATACCCTTTTGACTTACCCAACAAACTAGGTCAACCTAGTTAACCTAGTGTGTTTTGGGTTCATTTTTACTCTTTAAGTTTATTAGCCTTCTAGATGACCTAGCACATACTTTAGGCACTAACCCAAAAATATGCTAGATTTACTGGGTAGACCTAGTTCATTTGACTTGTTTGAATGAATTTTGAGTGAGATAATCCTATATATACAATGTCATTTTGGTCATTATGAGAGTATGTAATCAAGAGTTATTATTCACTCACTCTTCTTCACAATCTGATCTTACACCATTCTACTTGAGGAGTCTTAGATTAGGTTTCTTACTTTGGAGAATATAGTCTTTTGGATAGGTCTTAGATGCTTTGGCCTAAAAAAATGATCCTTATGAACCACAACAACTTCTTTTGAAGTCCTATTGGCCAAAGGAGAGATTCAATCACTATGGGTTCACATTTATGTAAGTATATTCTAACTTTGTTCTCTTCTCTTTTAGTAGATAAAAGTAGCATAAGTATTGGCTCAAATAATATTACTCTTCATATTATATGTATTAGGGTGTTACTCATACTTACTTTATTTTATTTTCCCTATACATATTTGATTAATTTGCATCTAACCCCTCACATTGTGCCACAAGCTTTGGTGCACACTAAATTAGTTTACTTTTCTTATTAGAATATTTTACTTTCTTATTTATTAGAAGATCGTAGGACTCTTTTAGGGTTTCTGTGTGATTATGTTAGACTATAGGCTTTAGAACCCTTCTTAGCATGATATGTTCTAACAAGTGATACAAGTGATCCCATAATTAGGTCTAATAGATCCCCATACTGGTCATGTTCCCTCTTAATAAGTGTATACCCAATCAAAAGTGTAGGTGTGCTCTATATTATCTGATCCAAGATTGATTCATGTACACCATGCAATTTTGATTGCATACATTCTAGTGAAACTGACATGAAACTAACCATTTAAGGATTTCTTTCACTTATTTATTTATTTTCATCATCATTTTCATCATATATTTTGACACATTGGTATGATTCTATTGACCTAGTTATTTTTATCTGTGTAGGAATAGGTAATTAGATCAATTAGCTCAACCTAGTACATGTTTTTAACACTTTTTAAACTTCTAGTTCAACCTCTAGGTCAACCAAGTTGACCTAGAACATTTTTAGTCACTTTTTAGTAGGTTCCTATATAGCCTAATCGATCAAATTGACCTAGTACATATTTTAGTTTTATAGACTTCTAGATTAGCCTACTAGGTCAACCAACTCATCCTGATACATTTTCAACACTTTTTTAGCTTTTGTATTGGGTTCCTATATATCTTGGTTGATCATCTTGATGTAGTTCTATAGATTATATTAGATTTATCTAAGGTTCTAGATCGATAATCTCTTTCATTTTCATATCTAAATAATCAAGATTAGTCTTTATTTCTTCGTATCTTTCTTTTTATGTACTTTCCTTTCAAGTTTGTAGTCTTTAAAACTACCCCTACTTATTCTTTGCTCAATTGTGTGTGCAAAAACTTACATTATCCAACATTGATGCAATATTTTTCTTTGTGTGCATCAATTAGATTGGCCAATGTTAATTCAATTAGTTGTTTGTTTACTTTCAACATTTACTTTCCTAGATCAACTCTTATCAGTAATCTTTCATTTTTCCTTATCTATTGTACTAGGTCGACGTAGTCGACCTAGTACAATCTAAAAATCCTATTTTAGCACTAAGTTATCTGATTGACCTATTTATATTTTTTACTTTTCCTATTTATCAACCAAATTCTTTACCTCTTCTAATTTGCACTCTATTCATTTCCCTTTGGTTAGAATGAGGTCTTCTATAAGAATCTTTTTGGAAAATCTTAATCCATTTAGATCCTATATGGGATGTTCATTTCTCCCTTTCTTTTCCTCCCAAAAACACAATCAATCTTGGGGTATTTCTTCTCCTCCATCTAAAAATTATAACATGGTTTAAATAACACCTCAAGATAAAGTTAATGGATCCAATCCTCTCTACACCTACCATGAAACCTCTCAAAATATTCAAACTAATGTGGGAGTGATTAACACAAGTTTACATAACAATCCCACTAATAACCCTTCTTCTAATAATCCTCCCCCCAATACCAATTTGGGGGATGCTCCTTCTAACACTAATCCACCACTTGATATAACCCAATTATTATCCCAAGTGATTTAACAAATGAAAATTATGAAAAAATCTAATACCAATCAAATGATGCAACTTCAACAACACTTGATCAATGTGGATAATCAACCTCTAATCATGCATCCTCAAGCAAATCCTAACCACATTCCTCCACCTCTTAGAGATGCCTCAGGTAATGTTATTCCTCAACCAATAATGCATAATAAGATGCTTCAAACCATTCAAAATGAGCCTTTAACTCCCTTCATTATATCTATTAACATTGGTAACATATCACCAACTATAAAATATGATGGGAATAAAGACCCTGCCTCATTTCTTAAATCCTTTGGTAATCTCTACAAAGAGTGGATCCAAACTAATACATTTTCCACTACCAAACTTTTAGTTAAAACTTTCACTAGTGATGTATTAGAATGGTGTAATCAATTATCCCAACATTTTATTTGGAAACTTGATGATTTGGTCAATCCTTTACTTAAAGAGTTTCAACACAATGATCTTTTTGAATAATTTCTTAGCCATTTCATATATGTTAAGCAATCTCCTAATGAATCAACTCATGACTTTATTAAAAGATGGAAATCCTTGGCTCATAGATCTAATCATAATATATTTGGGGATAACCTATTCAAACTCTTTATTACCACTTTAACTCCCACTCTTTAATACAAAGTTTGAACCTTTTCTCCTCAAACTATTAATGAAGCCCTTGACCAAGATAAATGACAAGAATTTTTTATGAAGCAATTCTAACCTAGTTCTAAAATTCATAAAGGTTATTTTCAAACATCCAATGTTATCACTAGTAACACTTCTCAAACTAGACTAGTATTTGCCAAAAATAATATTTCTTTGACATCTCACATACATCTTTTAGTACTTCAAATGAGATAATTTTTACCACCCTCTAAACCTTTCATTTATCCTAATGTTCCTCTTATGTGGTATGATCCCAACCACTTTTGTTGGTTTCATGCCAACATTGGGAATTCTCACAAATCTTGTAGAGGGATGTCTAAATGTGATATTTATTACATGTTTAGTATTTCATTTGACCATGACACCATGATCAAACATTGATGTCAAGAATATGTTAATGCATCTCAAAAATGACAATTCTCTAAAGCTTCTACATCTGATAACCAAAAATCTTCTTTCCATAATAAATAAACTTCCAAGGATGTTTATGCAATTGATGTTGATTATGACCAATAATTTAATAACTCTCAATATGTAAATATGGCTAAGGTTAATTATCATCAGAAACTAGCTCATAAATATCTTATTACCAAGCCTAATAAACCGTATTTGGAGGAATAATTACTTAAAGATACTACCAATATCAATATTTAATTGAGAGCACCTAAAGAACAACTTCTTCCTTCTGATCCTCCAACCATATCCATTCATCCAAAGTCTCATTTTTCTTCTAAACCTCATTACTTTTATTTTAAATCTCATTGGAATTTTCTTGAAGAACTTAACTCTATGCCATGTAAGATTCCACTTATGGATTTAGTCCCCACTTCACCTTATCATCATAAGTTCCTTTTGGAAAAAATTCAAGAGATCAAAGATCCATCTTCCTTAGATGAACCACTTTCTATTTATTCTAAAAGAAAAACATTAATGCCATATAATCTATGTGTCCTTTTGCTAAGCCTTCTAGTGAATTCCTTAAATAAGACATGATTAATGATGAAATCCTCTTTCATGTCGATGATTTTCCTCTCTTCATCAAAATATCCATTAATACCACCCTTATTCAAAAATTTCTTATTGACAAGGGTTATGGTATTAGTGTGACCTCTTTATATATTCTACAACAACTTGGTTATAACAAAGGTCATCTTAAACAAACCCATCTTACTTGTCATGGTTTTGACAAGACTAATGAAAAACCACTTGGTTGTATGTGGCTTCCCTTAACCAATGGTCCTAAGACCATTCAGACCAAACTCATGGTTCTTGACATTCCTTTATCTTATAATATACTCCTTGGTCATCCATGGACTCATAAAATGAGGGCCATTACTTCCTCTAGAATTCAATGCATTAAATTTATACATAACAAAAAATGCTATAAGCATGAACCTGATCCCAACCCATGGAGTATCCAATTACCTAATCCTAAACCAAAATATCTTATTCCTATTATCCTTAAAATTAATAGTGATCCTTTATTTTAGTTCATCAATATGAATCCTAATTTACAAGTCACTCTTGGGGGTGATGATGATGATGAGCCCAATAAATTATAGCATACTTGCAACATGACCAAATTACCTCTATTTATTTTAGAATGCCTTCATCCTTCTCTTTTGCCATTCCTCTCATGGATGAGATTATTGATTTCCCCCATCCTTACAATGCTCAAGAGCCATCTTTACCTAAATTCTTTCAATTTCAATGATTTTAGAGTGGATAAATTATTTCAAGATCCTCTCACCATATCTCCTTAAACATTTAGTAAACTTAGGATTTTTCATTTTGAAAATCCACATGAATCTTAAGCATGCACAATTTATCCCACATATGATGACAAATATATCATGGTCCAAGCTCAATCTAGAGACTTGGATGTCTTACATTATCAAAAGACATTAGCCCAAATTCATGCTTTCAATCAGGATGTGCATACCGTTTTTGTAGCTACTAACTTTGAACCTAAGGGTTATGTGCTTCTTATTGATCCTCATCTTATCACTTCTCCTTGGGTGGTAGAGCAAATCACACATTTCAAACCTCTAAAAATACTTTCATCTCCTTTACCTCCTTTGGATCCTTTTATTGAATCTAATCCTTCTCATACAAAATAACCCATAAATATTCCATATTTATTCTACTCCTAAAATCACACTTAATGTCAAGGTAATTGATGTCTGTCAAATACATTTTGAATATGATCGTCATGGCAACCATATTTTAGATCTATAAGTTGATGTTGATTATTGTGGTCCTATTCCTACTTTTCCTAATGATGAATCTATTCTTGAGTAAATTTATGCCTAAGAACCTCAACTCCCATAAAAACATCATAAACCTAGAAATTTTAAAAATAAAACTCCTTGCTTCAACAACTTTGTTGCTAGAACTAATCCCAAAACTAATCAAATTTCATCTTTACCCAACACACCTTACCAATTTTAATATTTTATTACCATGCTTATTAAATAAATAAGTCATATAAAATATGGCACTCCCTTATTCCCTTAATAGATCATAATTTCCAAAGAACTTTCACCCTCTAAATGTGATAATTTCAACCGATTTTTCAATAAGTATCAAGAGGCATTTTCTTAATCTTACCAAGACATTCCTAGAATTGACCCTAGCATAGTGGTCTATAACATCATTACCTATCTTGATACCAAACTTGTGCATCATAAGAAACTTAAATTTACTCTCAAAGTTACCAACTTATGCCATAAGGAAATCATCAAACTACTCAATGCTAAATTTATTAAACCTATGAATTATTTTGAATGGTTTTCCAATATTGTTCCCATTTGAAAAAAGTACACTATGGTCATTTATATTTTCATTTATTTCCTCAATCTTAATCTTGATTATCCTAAAGACAACTTTCCTTTTCCTTTAATATATGCCATTGTCAATTCCACAGATGGATATGAAATGTTATCTCTTATGGATGGATTTTTGGGATACAATGAGATTCATATAACTCCCAAGGATCAACATAAGACTACTTTCACCATGGAATGGGGCACCTATTGTTATGTTAAATTTCAATTCAGTCTTAAAAATGTTGAGTCCACTTACCAATGTGAAATGACTCATATCTTTCATGATCTCATCCATAAAAGTGTTGAAACATATGTGGATGATCTTATTTCTAAATCCAAACATCGTACAAATCATCTTTTTGATATTGCCATCATCTTTGACCATATTATCAAATATAAAGTCAGATTTAATCCTTTAAAATGTGTCTTTAGAGTTACATCTATTAATTTTTTAGGATTCTTAGTCTCTATCCATGACATTGATGTTGATCTAGTCAAGATTAATGTTATTATCAACATGCATATTCCTCATTGTATTCTTGGCATTATTACCTATTTAGGAAAACTTGGGGTACTTAGATGATTCATTATCAAGATGGATTATAAAATTCAATCCATCAAGTCCCTTCTCAAGAAAGTTATAGCCTTGGAATGGACAAATCCATGCCAAAAAGCATTTGACAATATGAAAGAGTCATTACTTTATCCACCTACACTTCATCCTCCTTCCAATGATAAACATTTTATTCTTTATACTTGTTCAACACCTATATAAGTAGGGGAAATGATTTCCCAACATGATGATATGGGTAAGGATTATGCCATATACTATAATAGTCAAGGTCTCATCAATTAAGAAACATGTTATACCAATGTTGAGTGTGATTGCCTTACTATATATTTCATAGCTAAAAAGCTTCATCACTACATGTTTTACCAAACCACTTATGTCATTATTCATTCTAACCCCCTTCATAATTTCTTCTCTAAATATTTTCTTCTAAGAAATATAATTGGCAAATGGATGGTCTTACTTATGAAATTTAATCTTTACATCATCACTCAAAAATGTATCAAAGGGCAAGTCACAGCTGACCAACTTGCCATAGCTCCTATTCTAGCCACTTCTTCCCTTAAAGATAACTTTCTAGATGATAATATCCTTTACATTGAAGGTCTTAATAAATCAATTTCTTTTAAATATTATTTTTCATAGCTTTACTACTGATATTAAAGATAATCAACTTGATGAATCTTCTGCTTCCTCTAATACAACTAAACCAAAGGTAATTATCGAAGATCCTAAAATTAATGTTGACTTGCATGAAGATACTTGGACCCTTAAATTTGATGGTGCTAAATGATAGTTCAAGGAGTTGGGGTAAGATGCATTCTCACTAGTCCTCTTGGCAAGTTGATTCCCTTAGCTTTTCATTTTACATTTGATGTCACCAACAATATGACTGAATACAAATCTCTTATCTTAGATATGAGAGTTTCTCTTGATTTACACATTCAATATATTCATGCTTTGGGTGATTCTCAACTCATTTACCATCAAGTTGTGGTGACTATCAATATAATATTGAAAACCTTATCACCTATCATCACATTGTAACCACTCTTGCTAAGACTTTTGTCTCTTTTATAATTGAGATTTTTCTTAGAGATTAAAATTCCATTTCTAATTCTCTTACCTCTTCAACTTCTCTTTTTCATCCACATTAAGTTCTTTTTTATTCTTCTTTTATCATATAAATAATTAAATTATGTCATATACCCACTCTCCTAATTCACTTATCTACCAAATCAAGGCTATCACCATGCAATAATGCCTTTGGTATCAAGATATCATCCAATTCTTAGAACATCAAACTTATCCTCCTAACTTAGAATCTCATGAAAAGACATGTCTTCACAAACAAGCTTTCAAGTACATATTTAGACATAACATCCTTTACTATCAAAATGTTGAATGTACATTACTCCCTTGTGCCATGTACGATGAGATCCCTCTTCTAATTGAATAGGCACATGGGGGAATTTGTGGTTGTCACTATAGTGGACATGATACAACCCATAAATGCCTATGTATGGGTTATTATTGGCCTACTCTAGAAAAGGATGCTATTTAATATGCTAAAAAGTGTAATCCTTATTAGCTTCATGATGATCTCATTCATTCACCACCTATCAATCTTCAAAATATTAAATATCCATGGCCATTTTACACATGGGGATTATATCTCATTGGTAAACTTCCTCACTCTTAAGAAGGGCACATCTTTATTATCAACGCTACTAAATACTTTACCAAGTGGGTTTAAGCCATGCCCCTTGTCAATGTCACTAGTCCTACCATCTCTAAGTTCATTTTTCATCAAATCATTTTCCATTTTGGCTTTCCTCACACCATCATTTATGATAATGGTGATTTAAATAATAAACATGTTAAACAACTTTGCACTAAATTCAAGATCGATCACAAGTTTTCCACTCCTTATCATCCAAAGTGCAATGGTGAAGCTGAGGCCACTAAAAAGATTCTTAATAAAATTCTTCAGAATAAAATTCATAAAACCCACATGGATTTGAATCTTCATCTTTATGCCATACTTTGGGCCTATCAAACTAAAATTTGTACTACCATTAGGGTAAATACATTTTCTCTAGTCTATGGTTCTGAGTCAGTTCTTCCTCTTAAATTTGAGATTCCTTCTCTCCACATATATCTTCATGGCATCATTCCTGATGAAGAATTTCATGAGGCTCATTTTCATTCCCTTAATCTACTTCATGAACATCGTCTCTCTGCCTTATAACATAACCACCAATATAAGGCTCACATTGCCTGACAACATAACAAATGTGTTAAAATCCACACATTTAATATTGGTGATCTTATCCTTAAATTATACTACACCCATGAAAAATAAGGTAAGTACACCCAAAAATGGTGGGACCCATATTTAGTTAAATACATTCTTGGTCCAAGCACTTACCACCTTCAAACCAATAAAGGCTATGTTTTCAAAGAGCCCACCAATGCTCAATTCCTAAAAATGTACTTTGCATAATCATTTCCTTCTTGTCATATTTTATATCTATATATATCTAACTATTTTTATATGTTACTTAATCATGGGTTTCTCCCTCTGTATTAGTTCCCTCTTATTCACAAACCTTTAGTCCTCATTTTTGGTCTTTTAGTTTCTTGGTGTACCACAGTCTTCATTCTCTTAATTTTCATCCTTTTTATTACCAATTTTTATTTGGTGCCCCTTGGGTTTTTATCTTGTGAGTTTATTCATAAGACCATGGATAAAACCTGACATCCTCACAAAACCACCATATTTTACTTCTCTTTCTTCTCTTTTTGCTTCTTGCCAATGCTATTTTGGCATCCCTTGGGTTTTTCTTTTGTGAGGTTATTTGAAAAATGGTTCCCTCACTTTGATTTTCTCTTCCTTTTTAGCACCGTCATGGGTCTCTCTTTTATGAGTTTCTTTTTAAGACCATGGATAGGACCCAACCCTCATCATAAATTACTATTCTTTTCATGCTTTTTATCCTTGTTCTTAAAATTTAGCTTTTACTTCTTTGGTTAGATGGAATTTTCATAATAAACTATGTTATCTTGTTTTCCTCCATTTCCCTCATTCTTATGATAAAGAATCACACTTTGATATCATTGTATCCCTTCATTTTTCCCTTTGTCACATTTTTTGCAATTTGAATCAATTAAAATTATTTCATGTGTCATTTCTCTTGATTTCACCTTTCTTTCATATCCACATTGGATAAAACAAGGTCAAAGTCAAGATAACACTTTGATTTCACTTGGATTTATGAGACTCTTAGACCCCATGCTCTTTGATTTTCTCTCTCTTAGAAATATTATCCCAACTTTTCAAATAAACTTCATCTTTAGCACCCATGTTTGGTTTTCCAAATCTATATGGAGTAATACGAAAAACCCATCAAAAGAAAGTTAAAATCTAAATAATTTGAAATAAAAGGAAATGATATCTAAAAGGAAACATACAAATATCAAAAGTGAAAATCACACCAAAATAAATTATTAAAAGTACATCTCATATCTCCAATCAAATCTCAAACTCTATAGTCAGATTAACATAGAGCCAAAGTCCTTTAGAGTGTAGTAGGCTAGTAATTTTGAATAGGGGAATTCAAAAAAATTTATGGTTCTTCCTACTTCCTCATGCAAGTACCAAATCTTTGTAGTAGATTGATGGCTATATAAGGGGTCATAAATAATAGGGAAAATGTCATGGGGAGGTAGGTCTATTTTAATTTTCATGCATATAGCCTTCATATGATTATCTATATACTCCATTTATTGACCTAAGACTTGTGTAGCTAAGAGAAGTTCTTCAAAGTCCCTAAGGTTGATAGTCCTCTTGTTTGATAAACCAAATTTGAGTGTCTTGAATTTGATAAAGAGTTTCTCTACATTGGTTTTTCCTTCATTCTCTCCTCCACCCATTTCATTTCCCCACTTGATAAACAAATTGTGAATCCAAATATATTTTCCCTCTTCTCTAAATTCCTTCTTCTTCATTTCTTAAAAACATGCTAGCACTATGTTGTTTCAATTTTTTCTATATTTATATGTAGAACATCATGTTTGAGAAACTTTGTATCATATTATTTACTTCATTTTACATTTACTAGAATTTATTTACTTTCCTTTTACCATTTATCATGATTTTATTGTCTTGTTATTACAAACACATGAGTTTATACCCTTTTTCCACTGTTGAGTGAGATGTGGTTTGTTACTACTCACTAAACAATGCTATTTTCCCTTTTATGAATTCTCTTTTTCCATTGTTGAGTGAGATGTGGATTGTTAGTGCTCACTCATCAATGTTGTTTTACCATTTTTTTTTTTTTTTTTTTACCATTGATTTATCTTGTTTATCAGTCCTTTTTAAACATGTACCCTTGGTTTGAATTAGTGAGTTTGTATTTTCTTACTTGAGGCTTATTTGTTTAATTTTTTCATTATTTTGTAGACTTAGCTTTTCATTTACCTTATTTACTCTTGTTTGACTTGGTCAATTGGTCTAACATAGCACATATCACCCAACTTGCCAAATTCCCAAGTACGTCCCATCCTTATATCACCAATTATCTTGGATTTTCTTGCATTTATTTGTTTTTTTATCCTTAGTTTATCATTCTTGGGTTTGTCAAAATTAGTCTTTATGACCTACACAATAAAAACTAAAAAACATAGCTGATAATCATCCCTTGATAAAAGGTAAGTCAAGGTATCCATTGCATTTACTTTTTAGATTAGTTTCTATTTTTGTCATTTACTTTTGATTATTTTATGATTTCCAAATACTATATTTTTTTTAGAATCAACAATTTGTGTGTCCATATGTTATTTCTTGAAGCACCATACCCTATTACACCTTATTGACACATGATGAGCTTCAAGTGGTTCATATGTATACGCATAATATTTTTAACTTTTGTCAAATACTAATGCTTTACATCTTGTAGGAACCCATCGTGACTCAATCTCTCTAAGTTCATGGCTTAATGGGTGCACTAAGAAAGGTGTGGGAAGACCTTTGGTGACTCACAAGATTTTTATCCTTTATTGTTGTATTATTTCCAATCCAACTAGTTCCTAAAACCTTTCCCTAAGTTATTTCTCCTCCCTTGAACATTCTTCTAGTCTTTACCTCTTTATATCCTTCTTCTCCTTGATTGATACCATTTTGACCTACCCAAAAAACTAGGTTGACCTAGTTTAAAAAGTGTGTTTTGGGGTCATTTCTACTCTTTAAAATTTTTACCCTTTCAACTGACCTAGCATAGACTTTAGGCATTAGCCTAAAAATGTGCTAGGTTGACTAGGTCGACATAGCATAGCTAAAATATCTGAATGGTTTTTGGGTGAGATACTCCTATATATAAAAGGTAACTTTATTCATTATGAGAAAATGCAATCAAGAGTTATCATTTTCTCATGCTTCTTCACAATCTTCTCTTCCACCATTCTACTTGAGGAGTCTAAGCTTAGGTTTCTTATTTTGGAGAATCTAGTCTTTTGGATAGGTCTTGGATGCTTTGGCCTAACAAAGTGATCTTATAAACCAAAAAAACCTCTTAAAAATCCCCATTTACCAAGGGAGAGATTGAATCATGATGGGTTCACATTCATGTAAGTATATTCTATCTTTATTCTCTTATATTTTAATAGATAAAAGTAACATAAGTGTTAACTTGAATAATATTACTCTTCATATTCTATGTACTAGGGTATTACTCATACTTCATTTGAAGTTATCTATACATATTTGATTACTTTTCATCTAGCCCCTCACATTGTGCCACAAGCTTTAGTGTGCACTAGATTAATTTACTTTTCTTGTTATTAGAATAGTTTACTTTCTTGTTTATTAGCATAAGTGAAATATCAAATCATATGACTCTTTTAGGGTTTTGTGATTTTGTTAGACCATAGGATTTGGAACACATACTAACATGATATGTTGTGACAAGTGATATAAGTGATCCCCTAAATGGTTCTATCAGATCCCAATATTGGTCATGCTCCTACTTAACAAGTGTATACCTAATCAGAAGTGTAGGTGAGCTCTATCTTATCCGATCTACGATTGATTCATGTACATCATGCAATTTTGATTGCATACACATTGAAGGGAGACCAATCATTAGACACAAGTGCATAGTAATTTTACTCACACATTTATGTTTCAAGATGAAAATACTTTGGTTTATAATGTACTATAAAAAATCAAGTATTTTTTTTGCCATGGGTCCGTAGAAGACTTGAGCACCACAATAGAATCCATTGCATAGAAAAATGTAGCCTTTGATCTTAACTTGGAACTATAAAGTTATAAGGTTGATAAGAATGAATAATAATTCATAATATAACCATGTCATTTGATCCAATATGAGGTATAAGACATTGAGGATTTTGATTATGATGGTGATTTATATCTAGATGATTTATTTGAGTTAGAGTGACCTGTTAAACCACTCAAGGGTATTAGTACAACACTAACTAAAGGAGATAAGATATGAAACATCTAAAATATTTAATAAGAAGGGTAAAGGAGGATATATTAATCTATTAAATAATAAAAATGCAATATTTATCAACATCTTATCAAGAAACATGTCGCTAACATAAAAAAGGAGGTTAAAAAACTAGCAAGCATAGGCAACTATTGGATTAAAACTAAAATTTTAAAATATATAAAACTTATGAGGGATTACCAAGATGTATTTTACACTAAATTATTATAGTTTTGAGTATTTTATCCATCTCTTATAAAGATGCACATTGAAATGAAGGAGTGTGCAAGGTTGATCAACAAGAGGTTGTATAAGCTCAATCTGAATATGAAACTAAAAGTAAAGGATAAATTAGATAGAATGAAGGATGCAAGAATATTTATCTAGTGAAAAAAAATATTAGGTAAGCCCCATGGTAGTTCATACCAATAAAACATGAGAGATCCATGTTTGTGGGGACTACCACATTTTGAATGATGCATGTGTAAATGATCCATTTTTGATACCATTCACAGACAAAGTTTTGGAGTCTATCATAGGACATGAAGTATATTCCTTCATAGATGGTTTTAGTGGATATCATTAGATCCTATTCATATAATAATATCAATCCAAAATGAATTTTACAATATAATGGGGTTCTTTTGCATACTAGGTCATATCTTTTGTCTTTAAGAACACACCTACAGTGTTCTCTCACATAGTGGTTATAACATTCAAGGATTTTATTCATGACTTCTTAGAAGTTTATTTGGATGATTGAGACATATTTTCCTTACTAAAATAACACTTGTATAAATTACTAATGTTGGAATGATGTCAATCTCTATGCAAAATTTTTAATTTGAATCAATGATTATTTTTCACACCTTTTGGTGTTTTGCTTGGACATGTAGTATGTAGTGAAGGTATTCTAGTAGATTAGGATATAATCATAATAATAATAAGTATGCATCCACCTATTAGTTTCACTAAAGTTCACTCTTTTCTAGGATATATAGGCTATTATCATAAGTTCATGAAAGGTTACCTAGCCATTTCATCTCTATTAAAATGTTTACTATACAAGAATGCAAAGTTTGTCTAGACTTCAGAATGCCAAGGTGGTTTCATCAAGTTAAAGTAGATATTACTTGATATGCCTATACTTATTTTTATATACTAGAGAAAATGTTTTAATGTAAATGTAAATGCTTTGGGAACCATAGTCAGTGTTGTGCTTGCATAGCCTGAAGATGGTGAATTGGACTATCTTTTTCATTTTTCTATCTAGAAACTGTTTGATATAGAGAAAAACCATATAACCATAGAATGAGAATAATTGGCCATTATTTTCACACTTTATAAATTATAGCACTACCTCCTGGCAACACCATTCAAAGTCTTCACTAATAATCAAGCCCTATGATATTTGGTCACAGGATAATTCTAGGAGGATGCATATATTGATGGTTAATATCATTTTAGGAATTTTAATTTTGCATAAATGTCAAACCAAGAAGAGAGAACATGGGACTAGACCATCTCATCCACATTACTAATGGTAAATAGCTAGAAGAATTACAAGAAGACTCCCTTAAAGCTCACCTTTTCTATCTCTATGATTCTTAAATTTTTTCAAGCCATTGCCAAATTTATTAAGGGGTCTTCCTTGCACACTATGAAGAGCATGATAAGAAGTAATCTATTACTAGAGCCTTACCATATATCATAATTAATGGGCTTATGTATCACTTAGGGAAGGATGAAGTCTTTTGCAAGGTTGTCCTAAAATATGAACAACCTCAACTCTTACAAGAATCATATCAAGGAGTCATAGGATGACATATCATAAGAGAGGATATAGATAGAAATATTTTATAGAGTGGATTATGGTGGCCAAGTCTATTCCAAGATGCACATAGGGTTGTGCAACACTATGATGTATGTCAATGCATGGGTAAAACACTACAAAAAGATGATATGCCTTTGTAGCCTCTATTAGCTGAGTAACCTTTCAAAAAATGAGGCATTGAAAATTTTAAACCTATCAACCCACTAAGAAAAAACAACAAATCTAGGTACATCATTACCCTAATATACTATTTTATTAAGTGGGTTGAAGATGTTGCAACACCTAGCTGTAATGTGAAGGATGTATCAAAGTTTCTAAATGAAAACATTATTACAAGGTTTAGATGCCTTATAAAGTTAATCAATGATATAGGAAATCAATTTATAAAAAATTACATCAAATATATAATTAAATATTTTGTGATTTCTCATCATAAAATTACTACATATCATTCATAGGCTAATGGCCTAGCTAAAGTTTCCAATAAAGTACTAGGAAAAATGCTTACAAATATATATGATGTCAAGTGAGATGATTGGGAATATCACATTCCTATGATTTTTTGGGTATATAATACACATTAAAAAATGTTTATAGGGTTTATTCCATTCTAGTTTTTGTATGGTCTGAAAGCAATCTGTCGATGGAATACTTAGTACCGAGCTTACACATTTCTATGGTCATGTAACTTAGAGATCATGAATTTCTTACTAACCATATCCTAGAACTAAATTAGATGGAAAATTTAAATGTAAAGTATCATTGGTGAAATAAGTGCAAAATTAGAGTCTAAAAGTTTTATATGATAAGAACTTGTGAAAAAAAGAATTTCATAAGGATCAACTAGTTTTATTATATGAAAGTCGATTCAGAACATTCTTGAGAAAGCTACGGATACGATGGAAAGGTCCCTACATTATACATGACCTAACATAATAATTAACTATGGTTTTAAGAGATATTCAAAGAACCATGTTACTAGGGTGGGTAAATGGCTATAAGCTTAAGCCATATTGCTAATAGTTAATTGATCTCATTCTATAATCTAATTAGGTGATGAGTAACACCATGTAGCTTAAGATTTCCCTATTTTGCACACTTT
>JARHVA010006690.1:827500-852299 GCA_037957365.1 Torreya grandis | reverse complement strand
TGAAATTGTGTGTAACAATGGTGCCATATATAGAATTTTTCCACAAATGTGTATCAAAATAATATAACTGTGTACTTTGGCCAATTCATAAAACTGTGCAAGTGTGGAGGACATGATTCCAAATCATATCCCAAATAATGATGGATAAATCTAATACTAATATAAGTACCAATGTGGATTAAATATTTCTAAAGCAATACCCCAATTGCAAACTGGAAATGCTAAAAACTGAGTAGGTGTGGAGAACATGCTTCCAAAGCATGCCCCCCACTAAATATGTGAATTATAAGTATCATATTAAGTGAATTTGGAGAAAATTCTTAAAAAACATACCCCCATTGTAATGTACAAACTATAATAATGTGTGGAATCCATGTCACCATGATATGCCCCACTAAATCTGCAATTGGGTGTAAGTACCATACATTATGTGAGTGTAGAGAACATGGTTCCAAAGCATGCCCCCAATGCAATATAGAAATTGTTAAAAATGTATAAGACATGTCACCATGACATTACCCCACTAATATTCTCCCCCCATTGAGGTGAGGGAAAGTACCTATTAGTTATCTCACCTCAAAAGGGTAAGACAACTTTAAACTTATGAATGTAACCATGTAACATATTGAAGAAAATATGTCTAGGTAGATGTAACATTAAAACATATAGAACCAATGTGATCACATGTAGGCCTAAGATGCATGATAAATATCATGGTAACATCTAGATACTAAGAGTATAAGCTCAACAAGCAAACAAGCACAAACACATGAACACTCAAAATCAAGTCAAAAGGCAATCATTAAAGGAGACCACAAACAAGGGGCATGTTCAAATACTATGAATCAAATGGACTTGACTTAGTCAAATGTACATAAAGGAAAATAATGACATATTTAAATTTCCATATAATGTAATGACATATTCAAATTTCTAAGAAGTTAATCATACGCATAGGGGCCACATATAATGGATCATATTCAAATGCTTGAAAAAGTAAGACAAATTACTCAAGGAAGTGTGTAAATTAAAATCATAAGTAACCAACATAAACATGTCATAGTGGCCCATGGATCAAATGTATTATAAAAAAAACTATCAAATACATAACATATCAAGTACCTTATGCAATGTAAAATCATGTATAATAGGCATGCGTAAGTACATATGTACGGTCAAGGATGATAGCGTAGAGTGATCATCAAATCATATAACCCATGTGTATCAATATCGGAGAAGATGGATGCCCCCAACATCTTGATGACATGAGTAAATGATATGCTAGTCCTCAACATGGAACTAACATATATATGCCAAAGAGCCAATAGAACATGTAAGTGTCAAAAGTGTTTTTAGATTTTTGAATATTTTTATTTTTTATTGTTTTGGTATTTTTTATGTTGAGGAAAGATCATCCTATTATTCCATCCAATGGATGGTCATAGATATCTCCCCTTAGTGTGAAACTTATAACCTTGAGTTGTATTTTTTACATTGTTTGCATCATTATTGGCTAGGTTGAAAATGGACATAACATGTTCTTCCTCACATTTTTTATGTGTAGTATAAGATGTAATGCCATCATTGGTAATACATATTAATTTTTCTTCATGAGGAAAAGAAATGCCTTGTTGATTTTTGTCAATTTTTGCTTCCATTTGGTATAACCAAAGAGTTACAAGTGTAAATACATGTGGAGATGTGGTAGGAATAACCCAAACTTGTGTTTGAATTAATATAGGACCACAACAAATTGTTATTATTATGTTTCCAAAAGGGTCTTTCCAAGTGACCCTCTTTTGTAAATCTTTTAAGTTAAAACCGAATTGCTGAAAATGCTTTATGCTACAAGTGGTTTTGGTTTGATTAGGATCAATGTGGCTATAAAAATAATAAGCACAATCCACGTCTAAGATGATTGTTAAATATTGGTGATGTGTGTCATTTTTTATCATGTACACTTGGTGATTTTTCATATAATTAAGACCTTATATGGGGCCAATATTAAGTAAATTTTCTAAAGATTAGGAACACCACCATTTTTTCCATGATGATTCTTTGGTAATTTATCTCCCTCATTTGTATAAGGGATAATACTCCGGTACTTCAAAGGAGAAAAAAATGGTTAAGGAACCCTTTGGTAAGCTATATAACCAATTTTGAGCCTCATCAAAAATGCTCATATGGAATAATTCTAATAATAATGTGTCATCATTTGCCCATTAACCAAGAGAATGTGCATAATTTATCATGTGCTCAAGTGGATCCTTATGGTGCCAAAAGATAGGTAAATTTTGTAATTAAAATCTAGGTGGATAAGGATATTTCAAGTATACATTATTCATGAGGTTGATTATTGAATGTGGTAACATGTGTAGTTACATTATGAAAAGCCAATTACATTTTAAGTATAGAAACCTATTTTTGAAGGTCCCCAATAGTGCTAGTCATAGATATAAGGTAATACATGGGGATGGTGGTGTTTTATATAGGTTTTATCATTGGTTTTAAATTACCACCTATTTTTAACATAGGCATATGATTATCATCATCCTCATGTATAATAAGTGCAAGTTCATAATCCTTGAATTTTGCAAGTTTTGATAATGATTCTGGCTCTTGATGTGCATCTATGTGCACCTCAATATGTGGTTCCTTATTTATATCTAGAGATGTAGGAACCATCATTTTTGACTCACATATTTCATAAGTATGTAAGTGCTCAATAGGAATGCATTGTTTGGGTGGTATCACTGTAAGGATGCCTTTTGTTTTGGATTGCATTTGGGAAAATTTGAATAGTTAATCATTAGAAAGCATTATGAATAAAGTCACATCATGTATGAATTTTACACATCTATGAAGTATAGATGGGATAAATTGTATTGAATTTATCTAAGGTCTACCCAAAAGTATATTATAATGGCATGATTGAGACATTACCTGAAAAGTAGTTAAAATAGTTTTAGGTCCCAATGTTATAACATAAAATGTAATTTGACCAACTAGAGGGCAATGTAAAATATCAAACTCTTCCATATGCATAGTTGAATTTTGAATCATATTGGTGCTAATACCCATGGTGGTTTAAAAATTTATACTACAAATGTTTAGGATTGATCTATTATCAATGAAAACCCTTTTGATGCCCTTTTTTGTATCATCACTTGTATGAACACAAGTAACTCTTAATCAGTTAATATTTTGATGGTAACTCAATTGGATCAAAGGTAATAAGTTTGGCATTTCTTTTTATATCTTTCATGATATCTACAAAATAAGAAGGATCAATATTACGTGGAACTTGAGTCTCACATAATGCCTCATATAGAATGTACTTATAAACATTAGATTATTGGAAGATCTTAAGTATTAAAATTTTAGCATGTGTATTGCTCAATTTGGCATATGACATCCAAATACTAGATCTATGGCATTGCAAAACTACTTATAGAGAGATGACATGTTTTTCATGTTATAACACTCTCTCATTATGTGCACAAATTTTATTAATAATTTTGATGATAAAAGAAATGTAGAAACCAATAAAAACTATAAGTTATTAGACCATGAAATAATTGATAGATATGTCCATGGAAAACATGATTAAAATATTTTATCAATTAGGGTTCAACATTAGTAAAAAAAATCAAAAAATCCTAGGTGGTCTAGGGTTTGGTGTTCAAAGGGTGGGTTTACCAAATGTTTAACCCTAATTTGCATATGGATCATATTTTAGTGGTTATGGTAAGGATATAGAAATGATAGGGCATAAGGGTGAATGTTAAATCTACAACAAGCTAATTGATGTCCTAAACTCAAATGTATTATATGTTGAATTTATAAAACTAAGATAGGTTATTAATGGAAAGTAAAACTATATTAGATATATAAATGATATAAAAGAAAGTAATTAGCTATTTATGATGTTATAGTTCTAGATCAATATTCAAATTGTGGATCTAGTGTATCTAGCTCTCTAGATACTTGCATAAACCTAGGATAGTTGCATCGGCACTAGTGTCTAGGTTCAAATCTAGTGTCCTATAGAGAATACTCACTAAAACAAGATGTCACCACCTAAATGCTTTTGAGTTTGGCTTCACCTTCACTCTGGTGCATTTAGATTTGGGGTCATGGACTATCATTCCCATTGAAATGGAAAAACCCTAGCTTTACATATTTGATCTAACCTTGGATAAAAATGGGTTTAATAGTCACATGGTATTGATGTAATACACAATGACCCCATTGTCAAAGGGAATTATCTACATAACCAATACTCTAGAAGAAGGCCTCAAACTCATGTAGTTCTCCCTTTTGTGTTGGCTTGTGTGTGAATCATGCAATGTGTAAAGTAATTACAATAGTGACCTAGCTTGTAACTTGAAAAATATGACCTTATGATTACTTATTTAGTACTTCTAACCTGTAGCTAGGTTGTTTTTTTGATTGATAGCAAAATATGGTAGAATATAAAATGTTTTAATAGATTGAGTGATTCTTGAGTGTTATTTTGGTCTAATTACTAAGTAAATAATGAGTGAGAATTGATATTTTATTTATACCAATCCTATTAGGAGATAACTCAGATTAAATCACTCAAGTTATTATCTAACTTAGAAATTAGTGTCTAGGGAGAAGGAGAGTAGGCTCAAGCTCAAAACTTGTAGAGGTGTAAGATAAGTACATTTTAAGCATTCTGGGCAAGATGGGATGTTTGTGTCATCACTATAAGGTTGGTCTAACTAAGAGATAGGTGAAGGGGCACAAGATAAAGTAGATGTGAGGCTTGTAGAAGCAATTCATGTGTAAAACTAAGAGGAATAGCTAGGGTCATGAGTTGGCCAAGTGTATAAGACTAAAGTGTTACATAATCACATAATATCATCTATGGTTGATGAGATAGAAGCAAATGTGATTCCTTTTGATGCATTTAATGTAGTGTTTAGAAGTCCTTACTTATATTTTAGGTATTTTATATTCATGAGGATGGATAAAAAGTCTTGATGGGTCAAGGATGGAGTCAAATATATCAAGGCATATCAAACCCAAGCTTGCAATGGTAAGTATCAACCAAGCAAAATTGCTCATTCAAGTTTTATTTCTTTTGAAATATAAAGAATATGGGTTTAAAATATTTGAGATTGATAGTGATAACAAGGGATTAAAGGTATTATATGAGTGATTGAAACACATTATAATGTGTTTTAAACTTTTTAAACTCCTAGTATTTTACCTTCAAAAAGGGAAGTAAAACATGAGATTCAATAGTCATTTAAATATCACTCTTGGAGAGTAATGAGATTAAGGAAAAACTTTAAAATTTATTGGAACAAAGTATTAAATGCCCAAACACTTCACCATGTGGATCACCCATTATGATGGTGTAAAATAATGATGGCTCTTTGAGCATGTGAATTGACTATCAATCATTGAAAAAAATCACCATAAATAACCCATATCCACTCCCATGTATTGGTGATTTGTTGGATCAACTTTACAATTTTAAACATTTCACAAGTTGGATATCAAATCAGGTTATCAACAAGTTCAGATGGAGAAAGTATGAAAGACAACCTTCAAGATAAAACAAGTTTTGTAAAAATAGTCAGTATTTCCTTTTGGATTATGTAATGAACCTAAAACATTCATGAGATTAATGAATGATGTATTATAGCTATTCATAGATACATGTGAAATAGTGTATCTATATAATAATTTGATTTTTAGTGCTACATGGGAAGAACATCTAACACACATGAAACAAGTCTAAAAGTGTTGAAAAAATAGCTTTTATGTAATAAAAAAAAATTTAATTTTTAAAAACAATCATTCATATATTTGGGGCATGTGTTTGGGAACTAAGAATTGAGCTAACTAAGGTTGAATCCATCATTAATCAACCCACATTGAGTGCCACCAAAAAAATCAGCTTTGTAGGAGCAAATACAATATGAGGAAGTATTTTCTTTAGTAGTAAGGGGTTGTCATGTTTATGAAATGTATACACTAGATCAAACAATAAAGAAATAAAAGCATTATTTATTAAGTAAATAAACTATTATGCACACTAACCACAAACTTCTTGAATATTTGAAACACAAACTAAATTTGAGGAAGCAAGACATAAAAAATGGATAGAATTCCTCCAATAATTCCATGTGGTGAATAAGTATAGGAAACATAACATACAATAAATGTAATACAAACATAATGCAAAATATATTATTTATTTAATAAATAAATCAAGTTTTATTGATAAATCCTTTCTTAAAAGAGTCTTATAATGAATTATATTCATAAGATGGAGATTTTGAGAAGACATTCTAGCTATTGCAAGCCAAAAGGATGGGAAATGATAGCAAAGATGGATGTTATCTCAAGGATGGGCTACTCTACAATTTGAACAAGATATATGCCAAAGGAGTAAAGAATTTTATTGATGAGATATGTGTATACTTCAAAGGTCATAGGGCACTTTGGTGTTGGTAAAACCATGGCTCATTTGTAAAGGTATGTGTATGAACCCAATATGAAATAAGATTAAAAAATCATTAGCAAATTTAAACTATGTTGTACAAGAAAACCTAAGATTAGGAAGGAATGATTTTACATGACACTACTTGTACCTAATAGACCAAGGGAGATCATTTACATGGATTTTGTGGGTGGATTACCTATGTCCAAGAATTTACTTGTATGTATATGTTGTTGTAGATAGATTCAATAAAATGTATATTTTGATTCCGTGCAAGAAACAATGAAAGGTAATGAAGCAACATATTTTATTTAATAATGTTTGGATGCATTTGGTATTACCTAAGTATTTATTATTTTAGATAGATACTCAAGAATCTAAGGCAAATTTTTGATGCTAAGTTACAATGAAGTACTGCTTGACATCCTAAAACTAATGGACAAACAAAAGTGGTTAATAAGACTTTGGTGTAGCTAATAAGAGGACTTGGGATGAGTATTTGGATTATATTCAACACTCATACCACTAATAAGTCACCATTTAACACATGTTTAAATTATTTTCCAACTGCTTTGGAATAAAAAGCAAGGATAGAGAAGTAAGATTCAGAGGTGGCAAGAGTTGAAAGTTCATTGAGGGTATTAGGTAAATCCATTTTAAAGTGAAATATCAATTATATTAGTCTCAAACCAAGTATAAGGTTAAGCATGACCAACACCAAAAAGAGAAAACACTCAATGTGGGTGACAAGGTTTGGTTGTACTTGAACAAGAAAAAGCTTCAAGGATAAGATAAAAAGCTTAAGTTATGAAGGTATGACCTATTTTTCATTTTGGAGTAGATTGATGATAATAATTTCAATCTTGAATTACCCTCATTCATGAGAATGTACTAAATTATCAACTACAAGAATTTGCACTTCTATGAGTCATTTATGCTAGATGAGGAAGAAGAAGAACAATAAATACCTTCCATAGAAGATGGTTGTGGGCACACAATGAGGACTTGGAGGAGGATGTAGAACTATATTGGAAATTCAAAGAGACATGTATGGGGCCATCATGGTAATGGCAAGTTATAATAAAGGTTAAGAATCCAAGGTAATCCAAATGGTTTAAAGCTAAGGAGGAATGATTGTTTACACATTTTATCATCCATTAATTATTTTTGTGGGATTATAATCCTTTCAATAAGGGAGGTATAATCCATATGGATTATATAAAAAAATAAATTAATGAGATAACAAACAAAATACCAAATTTCAAACATTAATAAAACTTAAGGGAGAAGTTTTAAACTCAGTGGCAACATCGACTCTTCATGCAAGACACAATTATGTAACCACTAGTTCTTAAAGGCAATCACTTATCTGTATGAACTGGTGGTTTCAACCACAACAAGCAAACATATAATTTAAAAAAAGACAATATATCTTCACATTCTCAAATGGTTGGAGATTCTTTAATGCATGAAATGATGTCTTCAAGGATTATAAGAAGGATGACACAAATAGAGATAGACATTAGTGAATAGAACCAATGTTTAGTTGTTTTTAGGAAGAATTAAAGAAATAGAATAGTGAAAAAAAATTAGTTAACAAAATAGTTGTATGATGCATGTGCTCTCTCTCATTGTACTCCATATCTAGGCATAAAAAGATAATAAAAAAATCACATTTCATTAGGTTTTTCCTATATCTTATGGCATTTTCCATATAAAAATTCTCTATAATTTGTCTCCATAAAATTAATTCTATAAAATGTTTCATTGCATTTATAGTTCAATATTGTTTACTCTTCAAATATATTTGAAAATTTACTTTTCAAATATATATACTCTTTAAATAATAAATAATATTACTTTAAAGTAAATGTATGAATTGAACAACATTATTTTTATTAATAGTGTGAGATCAATCAATTACAACCAAATCATTTATATATTTAATGTAAAATCTCTACACAAAAATTTAGTTAATTAAAAAAAAATCTTATATATTTTTGATAATAATTACACCATCTTTTAACATTTATTAGTAAAGGGAACAACATGAATGCAACTGTAAAAAAAAATTCTAAAAGATTCCAACTAAAAATGGAGATGATAGGGCACTTAACTTCCTCAACAATAAAAAAAAGTTGCATTAATCGATTAATGTAACATATATTAGAAACTATAAACTAGATCGAAGGAAATGTTTCCAAGAATGATCCACACATTGAAAGCTTATTGTAATCATTATAGACTCAAAGAGACATCAAAAAATGAATAAAACCCTAACCTCTTACACATGAGTTGGTAAAGAAAGTGATACAAAAAACAACATGGTGGGTAGAAAAAGATGCAACAAAGGATTTAGGAAGCAATTCCATGAAGGGAATCCTAGAGAAACACAAAAATCTAAAAAAACCAAATTTAGTTAATAGTTACTATTTATTTATATATAATGTCATCATACACAAATTATTTTTGAATTTATATAAATCAACATATGGGAAACGGTTGTGTGTAAAATAAACAAAGACCACAAGCTACAAATATCAATTAAAAAATAAAGGCAAGAAAATATTCCTCTATGTAATAGTGAGAGACTTGAGGAATTAAATATTTTTTGATCCCATTCTAAAAAAAAATGAAAAAATGTAGCCACCATTTGACATAGACCAGTAAGAAGAAACATTGGCCTAGTTGGATAATGGAATGACATCCATGTGCAAAGGGTAACTAAGGAAAGGTAACACACAATAAATCCACCTATCCACTTATCACTTTGGCCATTAAAACCTTGTATAAACCCTAAACAATGATATGATTCTTTTAATATTGTGACAATCATCATAACTCACCCATAAATCCCATTTGCATTAACACACTAAAATTGAGATTTTCATAATCAAGGATGTGCATTAACACAACATACAAACAAAAATAATTATCCAAACCTTGCCCATAAATAATCAATGCTTTTGAATGCTTTAAGCAAGTAACTTTTCCAAACCCTAGCAGTTATAGACTCTCAATTGTAGTAAATATGCTTAACATTCAACTTTTTACACATTAGTCTTATGTTAAAAATGCCCCTAAGAATTTATTAGATCTAACCATTATTTTAGGGTCCTTAGGTCTTTGCTCGGTATTGGTCTTAATTAGATGTTATTGGTGTATGTTTTTTTTCACTTTATTTATATCTTTTTCTTCTCTTTCTTTTTTTGTTTTTTAGGTCCCTAAGAACATATTTTATATATTTTTTGGGTGTTAAAATGTATAATGTACTTTTCTAGGATGTGGGATCTTTTTGATCATTAGGGTAACCCTCACGTTTTTGGTCTTGTCTTGTCCACTTTTCCTTCATTTAATGTTATTTTTTGTATTAACGAGGTCCTGATTTAAATTCAAGAGTTCTATAAATACATTTGTATATTTATAAAAATCTAGAAGGACATCTACGGATCTAAAAAAAATCTAGCATTTATTATCATAACACTATATTGAGCATTTACAAGCATTCTAAATAAATCTAACATTTAGAAAGTATTTAAGTTTATAATAGTGGCACATTACATCATATTAGACTCCCTGGTTGAATCATCATAACATTTACTTGGTATGTTATCTTTAATATTATTTACTTTAATATTTTCAACTCATCACCAATTGTATATAATATTAAAGATAACAAGTTACATCCCCAAAAATACCAAAAATATAAAGAAGACATTTTATGCACCATAATAACTCCATACAAGGAAATTATCCCTAAAAAAAACATCATATTTACTTAAAAAACTAGAGATCACTAATAGGTAGTATGGAAAGAACGATGCAACTAAAAAGGTTGAGGAATCATGTTGGTAAAAAAATTATAAAAAATATTGACAAAGCTGCCAAAAATAATCTAAAATCCATCCCAAATGAACATAAAAGGTATAAGAATATGTTTTCATGTGATTTGATGCCATGTACACAAATAAGGTATGTAAGAAAACATCTAAATCTAAAAGTGTGTAAAGACTCATCCTTGATATAAGTAATATCATGTCTCTCATTCCTAAGCTAATGTGTAAATGAACTTATGTTACTCAGTATCCCCATGAATAGTGGAGTAAACAAAAATAAGAATCATTCATGCATGAAGTGGTCCTAATGAAAGTGCAACACATGTTTGATAGCCAATGCATTGGTGAACAATCGAGTCAATAGGTTGGATGGAAGAAATAATTCCCTATAAATGTAATACAATGCCTCTATCGAGATGACCCATGGAATAAAGTATATGGAGCCAAAGTTAGTAGTGTGTTTCTCAAATGATCTAAGTACATAAGTAGGTGGATATAAAGTAGGGATTACAATGTGTGCATCATATATAAAATTTAACTCATGATATGGTATATCATAGTTTAAAAGTGCATCAATAGTGTGCATACTAAAATTAAGAACTAGTAATTTGATACATGATAGACTCAAATAAATGGAAGGGGTATCCATAGTGTCAATATTATGTCTCAAGTGTGCAACTATGTCTTATAATGAATGAATGAGGGAATCCTTGATGGAAATAAGTGAGAGACATGGGGAAGTTTGTTTTTTTAATTTTACTATTATAAGCTAACCATATCCTTCTAAACTACACATACTTTATAGAATATCATGTCATTTTATGACATCATGTTATTATTGGCCTACTTGAGGGTCTGGAGTTATTGGCAAGAAGCCATTATAAGAATGGAAAAAAATTCCATGGAATAAACCTCAATATAAAACACAATCAAAAGATGAGAACTACCCCCATCCTCCTCTCGACTACTTATAATTACACATATTTTTACAATTTTCCCCAATACAATGTTTTGACATTATAGTCACTCAAATTTGATCATGAATACTTGATAATGTCAGTTTTGGTCCAACTATAATTTAATTGACTTGAACACTTAATTTGATCATATTTAACCACCTCACTCCATCCAAAGTACTTGTATGGACCTATCCCTTTATAATTTATTATTTTAAACCTACAAAAATGTTCTAAATCACTAAAAACCTCTATAAAATTTATATATACATCCTAAATCCTTAATTTCAAACATTACCTTTCTAAGATGAAATCAAATAGAATGGGACAATATTCACAGTTGGTCTTAACCCCTATGGGTCATTCCTATCCTTCACTTAGTAACTACTATTTTTCAAGTTTAAACCCTCCCTTACAAGTTGTCTATATTTTTAGGGTATGTAGCATGAGGTTTTCCCCTTTTCTATTGATACAAAGGAACATCTAAGTTAACTATTATATCTATTGAAAATTTAAATATTAAGTCATACTTACATAGTATGCACACTGAGAAAAGCTTCCCTATTCTTCTTAAATTTAATTCTAATCACTTGAATAAACCATTAGCCAAATTAAGACCCTCTTTTATTCATTTCAAGCAAAACATTATAAAGTATTCAAGCCATCTATAAATGCATACATGTAGCAAAATTTTCACAATCTCACTAAACACTCTAAGTGGGATAACTATATGGGCTTGATTTCTATCTTCATAGTTTTGAATATGTAGGCAGTGACCAATCATCACGGGTGTGATTGGGGCCAGCTTAACCCATTACACTACCTCTTTTCTCTTTATAGGTTTTCAACTCTTGCAAGCCCTATCAAGGTTTTAAATTTTAAGAAGTCATTTGTAGGTCATTTATGCACATATGAAGATAGAATTTCTACACACAAGCATAGTTCAAGTACGCATAAGTGAATATGCCATATTTTTCATAATTTTATGAATAAGAAAATATCAATCCAAATAGGATAATAGTGGCAATTAATCTTATACTTTCTAGTTAATTATGACCCTGAGCAGTGATAGTTATATTTTCTATTTCACATATATGATCAATATAAGTTGATCATATTCATTTGTATTTCAATGACAAACAGTCAACATATAGGCATAAAACATCTAAGTCTTATTATGTTTTTAATACTAGTTTTTTTTCATCTATTTCAGTACTTTAATTCTTCTAGTTGTATGTTATTTTATAGATTTTGTTACCTTTCAAATAATTTTATATTAATTAGAGTTAATACATTGATTAATTCCAATTTTTGATAAAATAAGCATGCATCCCAATGTACCCCCAAAAATGAAGTGATTCACCTCTAGAATAGAAAAAACTAATTTTTGATACAAAAAACTAGTTCAAAACCTCTTGTAACTACTTATAATTTTGTAGTGTGAGTTAAAATTTTAGAAGAAAGGAAAAAAATAGTAAAAGAGAGTAAAATATAAAATGTCAAATATGAGCATATAGTGATATTATACACAAAAATACACAATTTCAAAAAACACAACATTGAAAAGTCCCAATGAATCTCAAGATATGAGCCCATGAATATTATTAGCAGAGGTTCCTAAAACATCAAAACAAGCTAAGGATGAGGATAGCTATGAGATAATTCATGTGCATAGAACAATTATCATAAAGAGATAGGAATTTGGATGATAGTAACATAATAAGTATTAATTATTCTATGTTATTGAGCAATTTAAAAATAACTAGTATTATATAAACTAAAACAATACATTTAGAGTATTTTAGATAGAAAGTAACTAGACATTACACATGATAATGCATGCAAGGAACATAATAAGAAATCATATAAGTAACCATAAGCAGATAATCTTTATTTATCTCTTCTAAAAGTGGAACCCTCTTATTCTTACAAACAAAAGTATATATAGACATTTCCAATTTATGGTTGTTCATCTTCTTCTCTTACTTGGTGCTAAAAGTGAAGTCTCTTCATATTATAGCCTATTACAAGTCATGAAGATAAGAAAAAATAGGTTATACAATGACAAAATGAGTGCATAACACATGAATATTAGATAAATATACTACACAAATTTATAATCCATGTTCTTCTAGTAACACTTTCTTAGATTTAAAATGTTGTCTCATCTTGAGATAATGTCATAAGATCTTTTAAGAATGCTCAAGTTATAGGGAAATAAAGAAATGGTTGGACTAATAAGAGTCACAATAATCACTCAAGTCATCATTTTTATCTTTCACCTCTTGCACATGACTTAGTCACCCTTTTGGTTTTTCAACTAAGTAGTGTACCAACCTACCACCCTTTATGGGTTTTTAATAGGTTGGCATAATTAGGTGACTACCCTTTATGGGTTTTCAGCCAACATGGCCTTGTATATCTTAGTAAGTCATCCCTAATACACAATGTTATACAAAATTTTCAAAATGTGTACTCTATATAGTACTTAACTTGAAGGTGATGGCATGGACATAGATGAATTTTAATTGAAAGATTCCTTAGATTAGAACTGAGTATCATAATTCCATATGATGATCTTATAGAGATTTGAAGGTAGCCTATAGGTATGTGTATTAACAATCTACATAACTGAGCTAGTAAAAGGAGTGAGATCTATTTTGTATGCATTCTAGTCCAACTTCACTTCTTGTATCAACCATATTAGGGTGTGAAACAAAGCATGGTAGTTGATGATTTGATTGAGGCTTACATCATCAATGATTCTCAATGTAGCCTTGGTGTTGGCAAACATTGTTTGTATCTCTCTACTTAGCTACTCCATCTTATCAGTGTGTCTTTGACCTTGAAGGATAGTAAAAGAAATATGAAATAATTGGCTCTACAAATTCAAAAGGTTATTGCAAACACTATCCCTAACATTCAATAATTCTTGGAGTACTCCATTCTTCTCCTCCATAGTTGTAGTGTGACTTTCCATGGTTGCTTTGGTTATGGTGGACTTTAGAAATTCCACACTGGAACTAGATAATGTGGTATCCAATTTCTACTTCCAATCCAAAAAAACTATGTGCAACTTATTGATCTTGAAGTGTAATGGAATTGAGCATTCATTGGTATTATTCTAGTAGAGTGATAAGTGTGGTAGCCTTGGCCTTGACATCTTTTCCCAATGCTCCCACTGTGTTGAGTTTCTACACTATGCACCAATCTTTTGTTAACTCAAAGACAACTGTCTTGAGTCTACATTGGTTAGATATTACTTGGTCCCTAATTACTTGAGTGACCAACTCAAGATAAGTATCTAGGATGATCTTTATAGCTTCATGCATTCAGGCCTTCAACTCAATGTTATTGATCTTATATTGATCAACCTCCTACTCTAGAGAGGCAGCCTTTTATGGAATGGACTCCTGGAATGTCATAGAGCCTTTTAACTACTTCTTTAATGGTAACTTGAAAACATCCAATGATGTTTCCTACTAAAATGGGAAGGAAATTAAAGTGTGTATGATAGTTGAAGGATCAGGTCATGGCATGATCTCAAGTGGAAGTGATAAGGTGGTGCATTAAGCACCCATAGTTAGAACATCTCATAGCTATAATCCTCCCAAAGGCAAGGCTAGTTATTATTCACCTACTATAATTATTAGTTTATCTTATTATTACACTAGCTACTCTAACTTACCTTATTATTGTTGTGCCTTAGAATCTTATGCTATCTTCTATTGTTGCATAATGTATTCATCCTATTTTCTTTTAGATTCCTCCTCTACTTTTATATTGATCTCTTCCTCTATAGCTTTATTTTTATCCTATCCTTCCTCCTACTACTTATGATCATGTTATTCTTCCTTTTTATATTACTCAAGTGTATCAACCTTATCTTGTTTGGCCTTGGCATGTGCCTGTGCCTCTAAGTTAGCATGCACCTTGGTTTTACTCACTTGTTATTCCTTTGTTTGATCTTGATGTTTGCTCAGGGCTTCATCTTCTTTTTCTTTTTTCTTATTTTCAATGTTATTGTCTTATTTATATGCAAGAGTGGCATCCTCTAAGGATTTATTTGCCTATGCCTCTTCATCTTAGCATTATTTATATGATTTTGCTTTAGATATGATAATGAGCGTAACCTCTTTATTCTTCTATTCTTTATCCATCTTCTACTAGTGAACCTCCTACACCTACTTTATTACATCAATAACTTTTTGTGACTTCTTTCCTTCCTTGATAGCTTATTCTCATCTAGCTTCTACATCATGGGCCTTCTACTTGACCTCATCTTCCTTAGCTTGATAACATGCTTGCTCAGCTTGTTATTAGGCCTACTCCTTTTGGTTCTTCTTTTCTTCTTAGTGGGCTCATTATTCTATTGTGTGAGATACTTCATCCTATAAAGCCTATTTTTATTCAATTTTAGGCTAATCTTTTTTTAGCTCTTCAGCTTTTGGGGCTTGTTCTAAGGGTGAAAAATCACTAATATGGACAATAGAGTTGGACACATATGCTTTCTTGCACCCCAGAGTAACTAGCCTACATTTAGGTGGTCGTGAAGTCAAGGAAGGAAAAGGTTTCACTTCTTACATAATGGTTGTGATATCAAATGTTCATTATTTGAGGGTGGGAAAAACCCTAACCTCTTATTTGGTTTTGGGTTTATACACTATATTTTTTTGTAGAATTTTAGGCATTGGCACAAATACATCAATGGTTGCATAAGTGGTATAAGGTTATTGCTCGAAGAGTTGTGCTATTCTCTACAAATATATTTTTGGTTGCATAAAGTCAAAAGAAGGGCCCATGGAGAAGTCAAAGAGTCACGGGGTAAAGACAAAAGAAGAATGGGATGCATTTTCCCACGAAGAGACATCTTGAGGAATTCCAATAGTCACCAATTTAAGATAAAAGAGGAAGGGCACACTTTATCATGAAGGGAGACTTTGAGGAATATGACAAGTCACCAAGATAAAGACAAAAGAGGAAAGGATTATTTTGCTTATGAAGGGTAACCATATGACTTTTCAAATGCAAGGATATGAAGGGTCATGCAAGTTTGGCACCATTTTCCATGAGGATTGAAGGGTCACAAAGGGTGAGGGCCAAAGGTCATTTGGAAAGATATAAATAAAGGATTGAGAAGCCATTTGTAATATGGGATATAGAGTATGATTTTTAATTATTATATCTAGCTTAGAAGAGTAGAGGAGAGAGAGGAAAGAGATATTGTAATGAGATATCATTTGTTGAGATAACAACATTGAGAGATAGTTGTGAGGTATACACCAAAGGGGATGGTGCTCTTGTGGGTTGGTGCTCATGAATAATTGTTGTGTTGGTGCTCAACAAAGGGATTGGTTCTCTTGTGGGTTGGTGCTCATGAATAGTTGATATGTTGGTGCTCAGCAAATGGGTTGGTGCTCTTGTGAGTTGGTGCTCAGGAATAGTTGTTGTGTTGGTACTCAACAAAGGGGTTGGTGCTCATGAATAGTTGTTGTGTTGGTCCTCATCAAAGGAGTTGGTGCTCTTGCAAGTTGGTGCTTATGAATATTATAGTTTGAGTTAGTGCTCATTCATATACTTGAGATTGTTCTCCATGGTTTTTCCCACATTAGGTTTCCACATTAAATTTGGTATCTCTCTCTATCTTATGTGGTGTTTATTATTTTAGTTTTATTGCATATATTGAATGTATGGTTAAGTGTAATTTGATTAAGGGAAAGTTTATAAGATTTATGATATATTGATTCACCCCCCCACTCTTAGTATATCTCATTCTTAACACCATCATGATACTTAAATACTCTACACACCCATAGCATACAATTTTTTTTGATTTTGAGTAGTGCATTATGAACCATAGGATTCTCATCTTCAAACACAAAAGTCTAGATGAAGTCACTTTAGACCTATGTCCAATGCTTTATCTCCCTCTTACATTCTTGATGCATATACCAAGCTAATGGTAAAGGGGAAAGTGTGTAATGAAAGATATGAACCCAATACCTAGGTGTCATATATTCTTTAGTCTAAAGCTCAACACATTTGAAGATATGGATTTTAGGGCATTCACCTTCTTGATATTAAGGCCAATTACTTTTGATTACCTATGGTCTTTAAAATCTACTAATCATAAGTTCAAACACATCATCCCAATCATGCTGATCATTTATATGAATTGTCCACCATGTCATTGCAACTTCTTTCAAATCATAATTCAAGGTACTTGCCTACTAAATGATCATAATCACATGAACTTGTAGGTGTAGAATGAATTTATTGATATCCTCAGTCACATAGTATGAAGGAAGTTATCTTTTTATGGTGAAAACCATTCTCATAGGTCAGATTTCTTGATCACCATAAGCTCAGTTGGGTAGATGCATATCTGAGTCTGTGCTTAAAAATGAATATATTTCCCAAGGCAAGGTGCCTTCTCTATTTAGCTCTATATATTCATTCATATGATCATCTGCTTGATAAATAAAATAAACTTTTGAGCAAGTAGGTAATTTATTAGACATGGATGCACAATCTTCTAAGACAAACTAGGGTGTTAAAGGTTGAGTAACTACTACTTTAGGCTTCTATTATTCATATATATTTAACTATTGGGTAAGTAAAGATTTCACTTGAGGTTTAGTATGATAATTTAATAAATTTCACTCAAATGTACACAAAGCTTTTGAGTTTTCCTCTGAGTTTAACTTCATCCAATTGGTTTATTATGCGACATAAGGAAACTCTAGTTCAACTAAAATGATGTAGGGTTTGTGAAATTTATGTAGATGAAGGAATATAATATTATCACCCAAATGTGCCTCTAACTAATTTTTCATAGTAATGATAGTCATATGACCATCATATTCCCATTTCTTGCCAATCAATGCAAATAATATGTTAATGATGTCTTTGTATCAGTGAATTAAAATTCACCTTGTAGGCTCAATTTTGTGACTTTGATCTCAACATATTCTAAGTGGCCAATGGGTTTAACTCTTCCATTATTTGTTAAACTTAGAGTCTCTAGGCTATAACTGATAACTATTCATCCAATCATCTCCCATGTAGACCTGGGGATCATGTTAATTGTGTTTCCAAAATCAAAGGTAACATTTGGAATTTCATATCCTATAAATTTAATGCCAATTCATGCATCCACATCCCATTGCTTATTTATTTTTACATACCAAACAAGTTTTAATGTCTTTTGTTTCCCTCACTATGCACACTAGTAAATTGTGTAGCAAATTTGTAATGTTCTAGGAAATGTCTTCATTGCGTAGTGTACTTAGTAGATTTAGTAAATCTGTCAATGTAGTAACAACTCCATCTTATCACATAATACATATAATCTGACCATACATTTAGGCATCTATTTATGTAACATCTCCTTCAGTAGTGGTTTGGTGTTAAATATTCTTTAACATCCATGTTGATTCATACATCAATCCCTTTTCTATAGCTAGGTTCAGGTATTTGTCTTAGTTCACTCTCTAAATTATTTATTCCTAAGGCATTTTGAGAGGAGGAAATCCTCTTTCTATGTGTTGGTGTCTTATAATGACATTCATAAATTCATCTTATTTAGGTTGTGCATTCACCATATTAACATTCCTAATGACCTTTTATTTTATTTTGTTTTCCAAAATGCAATCTTCTATATTTTGTTGCATTTACCCTATTGTATGTGCAATAAGACTATCTTTGGGGATTCGAAGGATAATTTTGTTACACTTGGTTATAATCTCCACATAAGTAACATTATAAAGGAATATATTGATAATTATTTCCTCTACCACCTTGATAACGTCCCCTATATCCACCCCTAGATCCTCCTCTATTTGTCTGATAATCTCCTCTATAACCTCCCTATTACTATGTTATATTCTAGGGTTGATGTAGCTATGTATTATCTCCAATCCCAAATTATTGTTGTGAAAATGGTGGAGTCTAAATAGTTTACTGATGTTGTGTCATTATTAGATTCTAAGGTGTTAGTATTGGTATTATGGTAATGGTGGTGTCCAACCCAGTGAAGAAGGGGTCCATCTGACTAGACCTTGAGGCTATTACTAAGGTGAACTAAAAATACATTATGGACCTACTTGATTCACACAAACCTTATCAACCTCTGAGCCTAGAATCATCTGCTTCACTGAGGACACTTTTTGTGTAGTGATGGCAAATACATTCTTTGTAATATCTTCTTTGATCTCTTGTAAAGATCTACAATTATTTTCATCATGATTGTGCAATTTACAAAAATTACAATACAAACTCCATGGGATTTTTACATACTATTATAGGAGATGGAACTACATTGTTTCATGCCCTGCTACTTAATATATTTCATATAACTCTATCTTGATATTAGTACAATCATTCATGTGATGTCTTTCTTTCCCACACTCCATGCACCATAGATTTAGCTTAGGTTTATCTGCTTCATGATATTATTCCATCTTCTTCATAGAATTTTGTGATGTATTTTAAATCTTAGAACCCATTATGGGAGCCTCCCCATAATCTTCAATTTTCTCCACTTGAAGAATAGTAGCTCTAACATCTACCTTAGTAACATATTGAGTCTATGTTATAGTAAACCTGATCCTAGAATGTAGTCTTTTGATAAACCACATAGATTTATCTTTATATTCTAAGGCAAAATCCACATTATTCATAAGATCTAATAACCTATGATCATAATCATAGACTTATTCTCCTAACTTCTACCTAATCTCCTTTAGGTCTTAAATAGTCTGACTTGTACATTTATTTAATTTAAATTCTATGATAAACCACTCCTTAACCTACTATATATTTAATCAAGTGATATATTTATAGTATATAAATTTGATGGATATTCCATTTAGTGCCACTATTAATTAACACTTCTTTATAGCCTCATCAGTAATACCCTTAGCTTGACATCTCATCTCACATGTTAGTAAGTTCTACTCAGGGTTCGTAGACCCATCATATGTCACTAGGTTGATAAATGCTCCTAAAGCACCCATATTATAAATTAGTGTTGAAGGGATATATTACATAGCTATTATAGTGGAAGTTTATATTCTATTCAATCCTACCTATGCATTAAGAGGATTTACCTGTGCACTAGGTGAGTTTGTTTTTTGCACTCTGATATTTTTTGCTTTTCTTTGCTTGGTTTGCATGAACCCACTATGGTATTTAAATCCTTACAAATTGAGGTTGTTTCAAGTTAAATACCCCATTGATGAACTTGTCTTAAAAATGGACCTTCCCAACTACTTTCTACCTATCCTTTTGGTTGAAAATTTTTAATGGAATATAATAAATTAGGTTGTGGGGAGGTGTACTCTTCCAATGAATGATTCTTTCCTACAAATTCTCCTTCCAATATTGAACCTACGATTAATCTATGAGTTTTTACTACTTATTTACTTAATACTTCATGTCCTTCTTTTGGTAATACCTATTTTTTTATTTGTGCACTGCATATATCATTTAATTGATCTAGCTCTACACTATTATCATCTTCATCTTCTAACATCTCTTTTTCCTCTCATTTTTCATCACTTCTTTCTTTTTGTTGGCATTCATCTTATTATTTCATAATGTCTTTCTTCATCCTTCATTATTCATCTCTCTATTCTCATTCATCACTTCTTCTTACTCATTCTTCATCTATTTTACTACTACTCTTAACTCTACTTGTAACTACCTAGGTATTTTTTATTTATTCCATCTATTTTGTTAGCATAGCTCACATTATAAATCTAGAATTTTCTTTTAAATATTCTCCCCTGATATCTCCATTCTAGATTTAGGTTTAAGCCTTATCTACTCATCTAATAATCATTCACTATCATTTCACACACTCCCATATGCCCAAAATGACTACTCCATATTGGCTGGAGTAGGTACCATGACCTTGTCCACAACCAACATATTCACTAGGATAGGTAGTTATTGTAAAAATTTCTCTCAAATTCTTTTGATGAACAAGTACTTCTTAGCTTTAAAATTTATGTATCCTTTCACTGTAAGCTCAATTATATATCTATCTACTATAGTAGTAACCCAATTCTCTATTACTCTTGTTAAGTCAATTTAAAATCTCTACAACCAGTTTATATTTTCTTTAGTCCAAATTATAGTTTCTTCCATGGTTTAAAAAAATAATATTCCAACCATGCTAACCATTTATCTATAAATTCAAGCAACTCACACCAAAATATTTCATAAATTTCTCCAAAAATATTCTCTCAAATGATCTCCTAAATACTAAGACCAGTCCTTTTTTATTCTTCTTCTATGAAATTACATATCTTTTGGTTTAACCATATCTTAATATATCTCTACCTTGGTAACCATCTTAGCATAATTTCCTCTTAAAATAATTTCTACAATCACCACACCATTTTTAGTAGAGGTTCTTGAAGTTTCATAACATACTAAGGATGAAGATATATGTGAGATACTTCATGTGCACATAACACATTTCATAAAGATATATGAATTTGGATGGTAGAAACATAAGAAGTATTACTTATTATATGTTATTGAGGAATTTAAGAATAATCAATGTCATATAAACTAGAACAATGCATTTAGAATAGTTGAGATATAAGTAAATAGACATTACACATGAGAACACATGTATGGAACACAATAAGAAATCATATAGGTAACCATAACTAGATAGTGTCGATTTATCTATTATAAAAGTGGAACCCTCTTCTTCTTACAAATAAAAGTATATATAGACATTTCTAGTCTATGACTATTCATCTTCTTCTCGTACTTGGCACCAAAATTGGAGTTTCTTCATATTCTAACTTATTACAAGTCATGAAGATAAGACAAAATAGGTTATACAATGACATGGAGTATCTTCATATTATAGCCTATTAAAAGAGATAAGAAAAATAAGGTTTTACAATGACAAAATGAGTGCATAATGCATGGATATCAAAAAAATAACCTATGAAACTTTACAATCCATGTTCTTCTACCAACAAATATCCTATATGGGGTGTCTAATAGGATTCTACTACAAGAATTATATTTCCAAAAAAACAATTTGCTAAAAATGATATGGGGTTACTTACATAACATCTAGGTTGAAATCATGAATCCATTAAAAAACAACACATTTATAGCCATCACAGATCAAATGATATGGCATTGAGAGTGACTATAGGTCAAAAAGGTTTAGGAAGACCTCTTGGTGGCTAAACTTAATGAGCAATAGGTCACATGGGAAACTAGTCATTACGCTTAGTTGTTAACAATTAAGGATGACAATTATTTTTGGTCACAAGGGCACTTTGTTAACCCTACATTTTTTATAAATAAATGTTAGGTTATATGAATCATTTTTTTATTCCAAATCCCTCAAATGGATGCTAAATAAAAAAAATAGAAGGTAATTTTTAATTTTGGGGCTACTCTAAACATGTTGGTGGTGTTATATTTCACCTAGGAAGCTCCAATAATGTAGTTCATGAATAAACCAAAATATTCAACCCTTTCTAATTGAATCCTAAAAAACATCTCTAAGTTTCACATGACACATGTGTCATTATTATCCAAATACAAAAAAATGACTTTTTGAAAATCTCTCAGAATGTAGAATTTGAAAATGTATGATTTGGGTATTCAACCTACACAAAAAGTCCCAATATTAATTGAATACCCTATTGGTCTTAAATTTTCCTTACTGTGTTGAACTTTATAAAATAAAAAAAAATAGCCATGAGGCCAAAAAAATCCCATTTTAAAGATTTTTTTCATAAATATTATTAGAAAAATACTAGTTCTAATCCTAAAATTATGGGAGTTTTTATAAAAATGTAAAATTCATGAAAATTCCCAAAAAAAATAGATAGAATGAAGAATATCCATATGGTGTTTTTGGAAACCCAAAAATTTAGAGAGCTTAGAAATGTGATGGGGAATGGAGAAGTGGTTTGGTAATGTTGACCATGTTTATATCTAATAGAAATCCACAACTAACATCTAAAGGAAAAAGGCTTAGGTACCATGTTGGAAAATAAATTTGATCACCACACATGAAATAAATCTAAAAGCATGAAGGCTAGGAAACTCTATACAAGATACTCACTCCATTATATCTAAAACACTCTACAAAAATATGAGGGAAGGAAAAAAATAGATTACTTTATAGAACATCTAGATCTACATTAAAATGAATCAAGAAAGTATTATATTTAATTAATTGGTTAAGAGTTCAAATAAATAATCAAAGGGATATGAATGGTTTATATAGCTTGTGCAAGAATAAGCTCATTTGTGTGGCACATGTGATAGACCCACATATAGGTGGCATTGATAAGTGATGTGAACATTAAATTCTAATGTATCTTATTCTAATCCTAAAGAAGTGTGACTAAGCACACTTAGTATAGATAAGTTAAACTAAGTCAACTTAATCTCAATGTATATAAAATAATGCACCAACATTTTTATTTAAAACTGATTTATTCATTCAAAATTTTGGTGAACCTACATAATATTGTGTACTCTTTATCCTTATAGAGTTAGATATCAAATGGAGGTGTATTTTTATTGATTACTACTTAGAGTGATTCAATTTTTACTTTGTGTATGAAATATTTAGATGCATTGTGTGTGCTTGTGATAAAATATTTAGGAAATTTAATTTCTAATTTTTTATTGAGTGACATTAAGGCAATCAATGTACATAATGGAATCTAGTTGGAAACAAGAAATATTGACTATAATGATTGGGTGGTAACCAAATTCTTGATCTTGGTTTTAATACTATAACTAGTGTATATGTAGAATTATCAAGTTTATTTATTTAATTTGTATATTTACATGTTTATTTTGTGACACAAATTTATTGTGTAGATTTACAAATAGGCTCTATCAAATTTGGATAAATAACTTCTCCACATATCCCTCTAGTGAGAGCTTCATCAAGTAATGATTCCTTTAGAAGATTAGTATGGGAGAGATTTGTCATAGTATAGGGTACACGAAGGGAATGAATTATTCTAATGGTTAATTTTTGAAAGGTCAACATACCACACATTCTTGAAAAGGAGTGGAAAGGGATGTATTGACCCTCTTAAAATGACTTCTAGAATAAGTAGGGTAAAGGGACCTCAATATTTTATTATGAAATGTAATGATCCCTTGATTGGAAAATTGTGATATATTTTGCCTTAGTGCAAAATAGTCATTATCATGATGTCCATTAATACCATGGTAATTTCAAAAGCATTATCATTTCACCTTTTCAAATATATGTAATGGATGGTAGTAACTTGGAAGAAGGGAAATCAACCATTTATCTAATAGTGTATGCAAAATGTCATGTGGTTTATCCTTTCACTAATCAAATTAAAGTGGTTTCTTCTTAGTAGAGATATAGGTTATAATTGTAGGAGCTATTTTGTATGTAGGATCTTTTCATCTATGTAAAACTTTGACTACATGTTCCTTAGTATGTACTGCTAGTTTGAAAGGAGGGCTTTAAGGTGGATCATGGC
>JARHVA010006690.1:720000-822500 GCA_037957365.1 Torreya grandis | reverse complement strand
AGTGTTTAGTTGCTAAAATATTCACTTTTCTCATATTGGTATACATTAGGGTTTAAATAGGTTTTTATAGGTCTACCATATTAATGATGGTTCATAAAGATGAGACACCCAATCCCAAACTAATGGTCATGGATGTTTAGTCCATATACCCCCTAAAAATCCTAACAAGATTTAGTCCTCATGAAATTGGTGTGGAGAGATATGAATCTAAGATGATGGACTATGAGCTCTCTGCAAGCCTTCTAGACTTGTCATCAATCTTAGCGATGATTCAGAAACCTAGGCCCCTAAAACCAACTCCCTCTACCATGTATCTTGAGTCCATAGTTTTTCTAAAAATCCCTTAGGAGAATTTTCCCCGATTTATTTTGTGGTGAGAGATATGAGCATTTAAATAAGTAACTCAAACTAGTTGCCTCGACTGTGTAGTTTGAGGTGGACTCCAAGACCTAAATTGACCATTTTTGTTGCATTCCCATACCTCAAACACCCTTTTAATAAATTTATCATTCCCCCACACATCTTCATGATGTCAAATTTTCTTAGGAAGGTCTGAGTGTGCCTCAAAGGTGATGGTGGAGTTTAAGGCCTAGTTATGGCTTTTAGGCCTAACAGGCCTAGACTGAGCATCAAAGGTCAAAGTGTCCTATAGGTAAATTAAGGGAATAAATATAATCATAAAAAATTTATTACCAAGTTTCCATCCTCTGTATCTTCCCTCGTATGCTCAATAGATTGAGTGCATATCAGTAGTGTAGCGGTATGAGTCTTTTAAGTTTATTTAGTGGTTTTAATTCCATTATGGAAACATTTTTCACCTATCCTATCCTTTTTATCTACTCTCAAGTACTTTGGCTCTCATACCTTGCATGATCAAGCTTAGGGTTTGCGATAAATCATGCTTATATAACCCTAAGGGCTTGATTGAGAAACTATCTACCTTATCTAAGGATTATAACACCTTGAAACATTTTTTATTCCATTTAAAACATTCCTCAGGTGTTTCCCAATGCTTATGTCCCCCTAAACATATGAGATCACCTTCAAATTTTGATATAGGCCTATTTTGGCCTACATTAGGTCTAGTTTAGACATAAAAGGTCCTTTTATATCTCAAGGGATAAACCATTCCAATGTAGATAATGAGGATAATTAGTAAACAAGTATACCCCTTTTATTATTTTATATAAATAGTTAGTTTCATGAAAGGTTCAATGTCAATTCCTTTCTCTAATGTTTTTAGCCTATAGGTGGTAGTTAGGGTTCTTTCTATTGTAGGTGTAAGTGGTAAGATTTTCCTTTGTTATATTTAGGTCCTCATAAACATGAGACAATAATACACCTTATTACCTCTCTGACTTGTTCATCTCCAACTTAAAATAATAACTTAAACATTTAGATGTTTTTGACATCTTCATCTTCTCAGTTGAAGTCCTGCTTGTAAGTAGTCCTTTTGAATCTACCTAAGCTATAGGTGGAGATAACTCCTTTCATAATAATTTTAATAACTAATTGATGTGTCATAACTAAAGTGGATTTTTTTTATGGTTTAGACACTCTAAAACTAATTATTAGGCCACACCTCTCACTTAGTTATCTATTTTTCTCATGACTGCCTGTATATAGGCCTGTGAATACCTTTTCCTTATGTTAAGGTTTGTTATAACCCATCAACCGTTATTAAAACTTTATTTTAAATTTAAGTTTATCTAATACTTATTATGTAATAATAATTTTTTTAATGACATTTAAGATATTCTCTCAACATTCCATCAAATGGCACCTTGATCCATGCCTTCAACTGACTGCATACACTATTTGCTTGGGAATTACTAAGCATGATTAGGCCATTTAGGTCATTTATTTTCTAAAATAATAATTATATTGTACATAGACACTAAATAAGTTTTATTAAATTATTCAAATTCTATGTACTCTTTATCCACCATCATCTTCATATATGATTGAGTATATCTTCTTCACTCTGCCCTATAGGTGGTAAACATGCTCATTTGACTATGTAGAATTATTTTAAGGATGGTTTAAATTTTTATTAAATATATTATACTATATTACCCAAATTAATTAACATTAAATAGGGTTCTCAGTAATAATTCATTTTATGTGATTGAAGACAATGGTGACTCATAGTCTCAACTACCCATGCTTCTAACAGTCAGCCTGTAAATGGTCTTATTGGATCTAATGATTGTGAGGGAGTCTCATTTGAGAGGATTAATGTTTTAGGAGTGTAATGATGATACATTATAATATTTATAATTTTTTTAATATTTAAATTCTTATTTATTCCATGAGACTCATTAACCTCACTAAACCTTCAGTACTTTCTCCACATAGGAGCTACAACCCTATGTATGCATTCAGGTCTTGATTTAACTTACCCCTTTTGACTGAGTTGAAGTTACAAATATTAATTTACCTTTATTTATCATAGACCATGTTTTTAAAATTTATCATTAATTATCTTTGAGGATTTTTACCTTTCTATACCTCCTTCTAAGGTGAACACCCTATGTGTGTAGCCTATTTTGAAGGGCTTGAGGTGACTGAGTGAGAGTTGATGTTGCATAACAGACTGAGGGTGGATATGGATAGGGTATATGTACATGATGGATAAAATATATAAAAATATATCATGTTTCAAATATGACTCATGTATATGCCTCTTAGACAACCTAAGGATCCTCTATAAAAACTAACAAGGAACCTTACATCACATATATAATAATCATATTGGAGATAAAAACATGAAGAGGTCATTTTGGTATAAATTTTACTAATATGGGTTATTTTTAGGAAATATATGTTTAATATGATGAAAATTTACTATTACATAACCCATAACTATCATTCACTTACACTATTAGGCTTTGAATACTCTACAACATAAGGAAAACCTGTCTACAGTCTGCAAGATGAAAAAAGCATGAAGTTTGGCTTGATCCCAATACCCACACATGTAAAATAGGAGTAAATGGTGTTATATATGGTCTATGATGACTTTATTAACACATATCAAACATTGGTTTTTAGAAACTCATTTAAAAAGTACTAGAATTGTTGCACTTTCTAAGCCCTCTATAGATGAATAAACTCATTAGAGTGGTCCAGTTGTTAATATTTGTTAATAAAGTTGGGAGAGTGAACCTATAGAAAAATTACATGGATAATAAGTTCAAGGTACCCCCTTTATATATCTAAGAGGTAAGTTCTTGATATTCTCTCTCCTATATAGAATGAAGGAAAACCTAAAAAAATTATTTAGGTTGCCAAGGAACCTAGTGAAGAGAGAGGAATGGTTTTAGCATGTTATTACATAATTTTGGCTTGAAAATTCTCTCAAAAAAATTTCATGAACTCCTATACAATATATGATCCCCCTCTATATGGACATGGCTATACAATTCCATACAACTTGCAAAAAAACACTTGAAAACTATCTTTTTCCACTATTTTCTTGATTCTTTTGATGTTAATCCACCATTAAAGGATGAAATGAGGGAAAACATAAGTTTAATGACAATTCAAATTTAGTGGTATTGTAGGAGTATAAATGATGTAATTTTCATGTGTGGGACCCAATTTATGAGTAGGGAGGTGGATGTAAGCCTTAAAATATAACTTTGATGGCATGAAATGACTAATTATGACCATATGGAGACAATGGGACCTATTTCAATACATTAATAATTCATTTTTATCAAAAAACTCTTACTTTTCAAAGGTTATCAATTCAAATAGACTTATAGTGGGGATTTTAGGGTCATTTGATGATTTTAGGGGGTTATATAGGCTTGAAACTACTTGAATAGGCAACCATGAATAATAAAACTAAAGACACACTAACAAACATTAATATCATTACCTTGGAAAAGGATTGAAACCCTTTCTTCCTACCAACAAAAGTTTTCCCTTCAAGCAAATGATCAAATAGGTCTAAAACCATAAGGATCAATAACCCCAAAATGCCCAAATTAACTTAACTTTGTCAAAAGATACTTAAACTTGTCAAATAGGTTTAGATCATTTTTTGGACCTTAAAATACATCTTTACATTCCTTTTATCTCACTCCAAAACCAATCATGACTAATATCACATCACCAACATGCCCAAGAAAGTTATGACACATGATTTCATAAGCACACTCCATGACATTCTTAATCAAGACTCAAATACTTTCAAGGAATATTCATAATACCATGACCAATTGAGGCACTATATGTAAGCTCGGAAGGGTTATCATATAGTTTTTTTATGGTAGGGTTTGATGTTTTTCATGTGAGGCCAAAATTTCAACACTATCTATACAAACATCTCCTATACACTTCCCTATGATCTACCTCTTCTCTTACACACTCCTACCAGTAATTTACCACCTCACGTAACCCCTTTCTAATCCTAAAACCCCCTTTTGAAATTTACTATACATTATCAGCCTAGGCCAAGCTTGTATTCTTATTTATATTAACATGTTAATGATATAGGTTGGCCTTGGCTGACCTAGATCAAGACTTAACTTATTTTTATCAATTAATGATACATAGTCAAATTGGGTCGACCCTATTGATTAAAATTTTAGAAAGGTTTAGGGTTAGATTAATCTATACATACACATCCATTTCCATCATTTATAGATAAAATACAATAAGAAGAATAATATATTACACATCTACTTATCCACCATTCTACTTGAGGATCATTACTTAGGGTTTCAGTACTTTATTTGGATATTGTCTTGTGGAGAATTCTTTTAGATACATAAAGAAGTTGTGTAGCCTAGAGATGACTTATCCTTGCTATCCTTACATACCAAAACAACCTTTTTTGAATCACCTTGGCCAAGGGAGAGATTGAGGCTTGGTGGGTTCATCTTCAAAGGTAAGTATTCCTAACTTTGTTATTCCTTTGTTAAAGTAGATATATTTGAATTTGTACTTCTCTCACATGAATTAGGATTTCATATACACTAACTTGAGTATATATCTTCTATTCATGTTTACTTTTTATGTTTATTACCCCCACTTTATGCCACAATATTTGTTGAGCATTAGATTATATTTTACTTTGCTTTGCATTTAGTTGGTGAATATGAAAATGTATGCTATAGCTAAGGTTATTGCATGGTGTTGCTTGACTGGAGGTTTTGGAACCCTCTCTATTGATGTTATTATGGTAAGAGATCCTTGTTTAGGTCTAATTAATCCATCTTGGTCATGACCCTAAATATATAATGCATCAACAATTAGAAGTGTAAGTGGCAATTATCTTCTCTGAGCTAGGATTGATTAATAGGTCATCTACATTTTATTTTATATACATTCTATTGAACTCAACATGAATCAAACCCTTGTAGGTTTTCTTTCATGCATTCATAATTATCATCATATTATATATTTTTATTTTTGTAATAATGTATTGAACCTATTGGTATAGTTATAATAGTCGGTACATAGGTTTAACACATAATCACCCCAAAATGACTCTATTATGTTTGTATCTATCTTCTTTAAATATAGGTGACTATATTGATCAACTCAACACAATATTATTCTTTATTTATAGGATTACATACATAGTTGAGTTATTCAACTCTATTCACAATTCTTCTTTTGAGTGTATAGATTTAAAAACATAGTCAAGCTAGTCAATTTTATTCATAAATTATTTTTTAGCACATATGTTCTACAAAATCCATCAAGATAGTCAACTATATTCACATAAATTTTAAATCAGCACTTGAGAACCACAACATAAAATTTTGCACACTAAGCATGTTTGGAACCACCAAGGTTCATTCTTACGTTCTCTATCATTTTAGTTTTTAATTTACAACACCATTTTTCAAATGTTTGAAGTCTATAAAACTATAGCCCTATAACAAATTGGGTTGACTAGCTCAACATAATTCTATATCCTATCTTATGTCTAGAATACATAGTCAAACTATTTGACTGTGTTAGTCTAGATCTTGCTTTTATAGAATAATAGAGACCCTATCAACTTTGTTTTATATTTTTTGCATATAGTGTCACTTGAACCAACTCTATACTCTTCATAGTTAAGGAATTAACCTATTTTTTCTAGTAATTAGTTCATTTTTAATTTCAATTTCTTGCGTGATTAGAGTAACAAACATAGATTAATTAAGTGGTTTTTTAATTTACTAATTTAGTAACACTATTTTTATTTTTTTCACACACTTCCAAATCACTTTATACAAAATAACATTAAACATTTTTCTTCCCAAGGCCTACCTACTTAGATTTCATCACCAAGAGGGAAGCTGACTTGGATTTATGGAGAAGTATAAACATGTTATTGATAATATACATTGGTAAATCACCTGATACCCTTATCATTTTAAGATTATGAAGTGAATGGGTAGGACCCAATAAAGTTAGTATCATTGCCAATATAAATCCCTTTCATCCTAAACTACCTAAAACTATCCATAGATTGCTTTCTAGTTCCTTCTTACAACTAACTCCCCATCACATTAAATTTTAAATGTTATTATAACTTAACAACATTTAGGAATGACCAATTAGTTATCATTTACATTCAAGTTATTACTTGTTCTTTGATCATTGAAGTTTGTATTTCAAAACTTGCATTAGCCAACGTTAGTGCAAGGCTTATGTTATGTGTTCTAATTGGATCAGTCACATTGATCCAATTGCTTGTGTGATTCACTTCATTTTCTTAGATACTATCTTGAAAAAAATTTATCTCTTTTTAAAACACTATCATTTCTATCAACATAGTCTCTCAAAAACTGTTCATCTTATTTCCCTTTAGTACACAATTGACCTATTTAACTATGTATCTTATTAGTCTATTTGGTTTCCTATCTTGTTATACATAGTTGATATATCTGATTATGTTTTTTTGATTTTATTTTTATAGTACACAGTTGACCCATACTACTATGTATTATAGCCAATTTTGATTCTATACTGTACAACACACTATCAACCAATTTGATTGTGTCTTTTACAACCTATTTTGTGGACCTTTCTCAAAGACTGTAGCAAACTAGTCAACTCTCTATCTATTGGTCGATACTATTATGTATGTATCCAAATATATCTCTAATTTTCCTCCTTTCTTCTTGATATCATATTATTTCTTAAATAATCATAAAATACCCTATCAAAATCCTTTTATAAAAATTAAATCCATTTAAACACTATATGGTATGTTATTTTCTTCTTAGCTTCACTACCCATGAGGATCCTCATTCTTAGAGCACCTCTTATCCTCTCTCATATTTTGACTTCAACACGGTTCAAATCACTTAAATATATTAGATTGGTAGATCATATCATTTTAATACTTATCAATAAAATTCCCACCTTCCAACATCTTACCATACTATGGGGTCAATTGATACAAGCCTAAATAATAACCTCGCATGAATCTACCTCTTAAAAACCATCCCCCTAATACCAATTTGGGAAATCCACCTACCAAAACCAACCCGCCAATTGATACAATTAAAATTATTGCATAGATAGTGCAATAAATGAACATGATGCAAACATCTAACACCTGTCAAATGATGCAACTACAGCATTATTTGATAAACATGGATAATCAAACTCACATTATTCTTCCCCAAAATAATCAAAATTTTATCCCTACACCTCTTAAAGATGCTATGAGAAATTTTATTCCACAACCTATCATGCATAATAATATTCTTCAACACATTCAAAATGACCCTTTATCCCCTTTCATTATTCTATTGATATTGGTAATATGTATCCAACTATTAAATATGATGGGACTAAAGACCCCACATCTTTTCTTAAGGCATTTGGTAATCTTTATAAAGAGTGGATCCAAATTATACCTTTACCGCAACTAAACATTTAGTTAAAATCTTCATTAGAGATGTATTATAATGGTATAAACAACTTTCCTAGCATTATTTATGTCCACTTAAGGATTTAGTCAATTGCTTAGTTAAATAATTCCAACATAATGATCATCTCAAAAAAATTCTTAGTCATTTCATCAATGCTAAGCAATATCCTACCAAATTAGCTCATGATTTATAAAATGATGGAAATATTTGGATCACAAGGCCAATAACAACACGAAGGATAAATTTTTTTTTAAAATTTTCATAATGTCTTTAACACATTCACTCCAATACAAGGTTCAAATTTTTGCTCCCCAAACTTTAAATGATGTTCTTAACCAAGCTAAGCATCAAGACTTCCTAATGAAATAGTTCAAAAATAACACTAAAATCATCAAGTGATCCTTCCAACATTTAACCAATGTGATATTTTACAATACTCCACAACTCAAACTAGGATTAGCCAAAGTGAAAAATCCCCAATCTTACCATACACCATTAACTGTGCAACAAATGAAACAAATTTTAATGCCTTATAAACCATTCATGTATCCTAATAATCCCCCCAAATGGTATGATACTAATCAAATTTTTTGGTTGCATTATGATATAGGTCATTCCCACAAAACATGTTGAGGGTTTACCAAATTTGTCATTTTTTTTAATTCTAGGAGATTCCTTCAATCATGACTCTATGATCAAAACCTGTCATCAAAAATATGTTAATGCTTCTCAAAAGAATCGAGATTCTTCCTATAAAAATCCAAAAAAAATATCTACATCTAAACCTCAACAATAAAATAAATATGTTTGTGTGATTAATACCAATTATGATCAATACTATACCAATTCCCAATATGTGAATGCAGCTAAGGTAAGTTATCACCACAAACCGACCCACAAAGATCCCATCACCAAATTAAATAAACCATTACTAGAAGAATAACTTCTCAAAGATATTAATAACTTACCTTCCAAAACTAATGAGGAACCACTTAATCAATATGAACTTCCAACCACTTCTTTTCCTCATAAAGATATTTTGCCTTTCAAGCTTTGTGCTAGTTATTCCTATTAAAAAACTCTTTATAATTTATTAGAAGAACTCAAATCTATGTCTTGAAAAATTCCTCTCATGGCGTTAGTTCACACTTCTCCATATCATCATAAATTTTTAATGCAATAAATCCATGAAATTGAAGAACCATCTTCCTTAGAAGAGGAGCAACCTTTTCATGAGCCTCATCCAACAAAAGTTTATACCATTGAAACTATTTGTCCTTCTTCAAAAATTTCCATAGAGTTCCCTTGAAGAAGACATGATCAATGATGAAATTCTATTTCAAGCCAAAAATCCACCTATATTTATAATAATATCCATTAATACCACCCTCATTCACAAAGTATTAGTATATGAAGGGTTAATAGTTAATGTGACATCTCTTTGGCTCATTCAACAACTCAGATATAACAGAGATCATCTCAAGCAAAATCATTTAACACGTCTTGGATTTGATAAGACTAATCAAAAGCTGATTGGTTGTATTTTTTTGCCTCTTAATATTGGAACCAAAACTATATGTACTAATATTATGGTCCTTGATTTACCATTATCTTATAATATACTCCTAGGGCATCCTTGGACTCATCACATGAGATCTCTTTCCTCTTATAGAAGCCAATATATTAAGCTTATTCATAATGATAAATGGCATAAACATGAGACCAATCATAACCCATGGAGTATTTATATTCCCAATCCTAAATATCAATATTGGAATCCCACTATTCCAAAAATAAATAATGCACCTTTACTTGAATTGATCAATATGAATCTAGATTTACAAGTCACTCTAGCTAATTTTGATGACAATGAACCAAATGATTTATAAAACACATGCAATACTTCCAATCTACCTCCTTACATTTCATAGTGTCTTCCTCCTTCCTTGTTACTTCATGATCATACCATCTCTCTTATTTATGAGATCACCAATTTACCTCCTCCATGTAATGCACAAGAAGCATCTTATATAGAAGATGATTTCACTTGCAATGATTATAAAGTGGACAAGTTATTTAAATAACCTTAAACCATGTCACTTTTTAAGTTTAGTGATCTAGGAATCTCACATTCTGATGTTCCTTTAGAGACACAAGCATGTACTATCTCTCCCACATATGATGATAACTACACTATGGCCCAATCTCAACCAAGAAACTTGGATGTTTAACACTATCATAAAACATTATATAAAATACATGCTTTGAACCATAATTCTCATATCATTTCCATGGATATTGAGTTAAACCTAAAGGTAATATACCTCTAATTGTTTTTCCACTTCTTAAAACTCCTTGGGTGGTCGAACAAGTCTTACCTATCGCACCTTCAAAACTTCCAAAACCTTATATACATCCTATCCTACTAGTCACTCTACCAAATCCTCTCCCCATCAATGATTCTAAATATATGCCTATTTTCAATCCCTTTTAACCTAATCAACCTTCTTCCACAATTTTATGTACTCCTGAGATCACTCTTAATGCTAAGCCTACAGATATATGCTAGTTACATTCTGAATACAATCGAAATGGTAAAAAAATTATTGATCTCAAGGTGGATGTGGAATATTATGGACCTCTACTACGTTACCTATCAATGAAGCCATCTTTGAATTTATCCATGCCTAAGAACCTCAACTCCCTCAACAACATCACAAAATTAGGAATTTTAAGTGAAAGGCCCCTCATTTTAACTTCATTTCTAGAATCAATCTTAAAACCAATCCCATTTCCTCTTTTCTTAATACACAATATCATTTTCAAGATGGATATGATATGATTATCAAGGAAACTATATATACACATAATATTTTTATTAACTTTACCCCTTACTAGTACTTTCTCTCTTGTAGGAACTTTTTGAGTTTTAATCTCTTTTAGTGCATGCCTTAAAGGCTATATTGGGAAAGGGTTGGGAAAAACATTGGTGCTTCACAAGATTGTTGTGGATTTGTATCATTCATAACATTTATCAAACCACTTGATATTAACACAATCTTATCCTAAAAACATTTCCTAAGCTTTGTCTCCTCTCTTGCACCCTCTGCTAGTCTTTTTCCACCTTCATTAGTCTTTCTTAAGCCTAAAAACCTATTTGATAGTTTACAATATAGATTAAATTGGGATGACCTTGGATTCTAATTGATACTTGTTTTATCAATTAACAATATAGAGTTGATTAGGTTGACTCTATCACCTAAATTTCATAAAGGAATAGGGTTAGATATGTCTATATAAACACATCCATTTCATCATTTATTAGGAGAAGAGAAGATGAAGAGATATATATTATACATATGGTTATCCACCATTATAATTAAGGAGCATATCTTAGGGTTTCATAATTTATTTAGAGATATATATCTTATCTTGTGAAGAAGTTTTTTAGATGTATTTATACATTATATAGCCTATATCTGATTTATCCTTGTCATCTTAACATACCAAAACAACCTATTGTAAAGCACCTTGTCCAAGGGAGAGATTAAGTCTTGGTGGGTTTATATTCAAAGGTAAGTATTCCAAAATTTATTCCTCCTTTATAAGAGTAGATAAATATGCATTAGTACTTCTCTCCCATGCATTAGGATTTCATATACATTAGTGTGAGTATATGTCTTCTATGCATGCTTACTTTTCATGTTTATTATCCTCACTTTATGCCATATTATTTGGTGAGTACTAGAGTATAATTTTCCTTTAATTGTTATTAGTTTATTGAATATGAAAACATAGAACCTAGTTAGTGTTATTGTATAGTTTTGATTGACTAGAGGCTTTGGAACCCTCCTTAGTGCTATTATTGTGGTAATATGTCCCTTATCTAGGTCTAGTGGATCCATCTTGGTTATGACCCTGAATATATAATGTATCAATAATTATAAGTGTAAGTAGGATTTATCTTCTTCTATCTAGGATTGATTTATATATTTGATACATTTCCCATTGCATACATTCTAGTGAGCCTAGCATGAATCTAACCCTTGTAGGTTTTTCTTCAAACCATAATTTTTGTCATCTTATTATATTTTTCCATATTTTTAGTACCGTATAAAACATGTTAGTATAGTTATAATAATTTATGTGTAGGTTTAACACATAGTCATATCAAAATGATTCTATTATGTTTGTGCAGGTCTTCACTAAACATAACTAACTAGATCAATTTGGTCAACATAGTATCCTTCTTCAGTTAGTTTCTACCAATTAGGTTGACCCAATCAACTCTATTTATGGTGTTTATTTTTGGTAGTTAGGTTCTACCAACTAATTCAACCCAATTGACTTAGTTTGGAGTATTTATTTTTGGGATATAGGGTTCTATAAACTATGTTGAGCTAGTTGACCTAGTTGGTAAAAATTCAATTGAGCATCATAATAAAAATTCAAAAAATTAACCATATTTAAGTACACCAAGGTTCTTCTATTTTATATCTTTGTCATTTTAGTATTTTTCAATTTTTTTCACAAGTTAGTAGTCTTAAAACTACAACCCTATAACTAACTAGGTCAACTTGGTTGACTTAGTTTTGTAGTCTATCTTCTATATGAGAGAAATAGTCAACCTATTCAAATCTATTATTAATTACCTTGCTTCTATATAATACCATAAACCCATTCAAATCTATTAAATTACCATTTTAGTTACACTATTTTACTCTTTTGCACACACTATCAAATCACATAACTTTAAAACTCATTCAAACATTTATCTTCATAAGGCCTACCTACTTGGATTTCATCACTAAGGGGGAAGCTAACTTGATTTTATATCTAATTATAAATAAATGGTTAATGGTATATATTTGCAAAGCACTTGACACCCTTATTGTTGTAGGATTCTGAAGTGAGGAGGTAAGCCCCAATATCAAGCTAGTACCATTGCCAATATAGATCCCTTTCATCCTAAACTACCTAAAACCAACCTTATATTCCTTTTTAGTTCCTTCTTACAACCAAATCTCGATCAAATTAATTAAAATCTTTATTATAACTTAATAATACTTAGTAATGATCACTTTGCTAGCTTTTAAGTTCAAGTTATTCGTTTCTCTCTGATCATTGTATTTTGTATTGTAAAACTTATAATAACTAACATTGGTACAAGATGTATGTTGTGTACTCATATCATACTAACCAAATTATTCTTATTTCTTATATGTTTACTTTTATATTCTTAGAAATCATCTTTCCTATTTTTAAAACACCATCATCTATGTCAACACAGTCTTTGACTAAGTGATTCACCTTTTCTACCTATAATACATAGTTGACTTGTTTGACTCTTTATTCTTGTTATTCAATCAAAATTTTCTATGTATAGTATTAAGTTGACCTAGTCAACTTAGTACCTCTGGGATTACCTTGTTCCTTGTTATCCAAATTTGTCTTCATCCATATTCCTACTTTAAAATAGTATTAAGTCAACCTTGTTGACTTAGTACCTATGGGTTGACTTTATTTTATGTTTGGCTGATTTTGTCTTTATTTTATGTCCTTATATTTAAAGAGTACATAGTTGACCCTATTGACTTTATACACCTTCATTGATATTGTTTTATGTGTGTTTATCTAGTCTTATTTCATAATAATGTCATATTTTTAGCTTTCACTTAGTCAATAACATTGCATAATTAAGGATTTAGATAAGACTCTCTATTATTTTATTCCTTTAGATGAAACTATTCAATTTCTTCATTCATCATTTCCTAATCCAAAACCAATCACTACATAATGTAATATAGCTGAGGTCCTTCATCTTAGTCCTCCTCTTACTACTAATGGTTGGAATCCTTTTGTTACACCCATAATAAGAGCACCTAAAATTATCACTTCCTAAATCAACATGATTGAAATCAATCCAACCGATGATCTAGATGATTCCTTATTATTTAAAAACCTTGATGATAATAACATTTACACTCCTAATAAGAATGATGTATTTTCCAAGCTTCCTTATTATTCTACCATACTTAGGACAACTAATACTAATGTTGGGAATCTTCCTCTCGATACCATTATTGGGAATCCTCCACCCAATACCCCTCTTCTCACAAACATTAATAATCCCCATCCTAACAAAACTAATACCCCACCTTCAAATACTAATACAAAAATAAACACAACTCAAATTATTTCACAAATAGTTCAACAAATTAATACCATGCAAACAACTATCCATTAAAAAATGATGCAAATTCAAAATCATTTATTACACATGACTAGTCAACCACCTCACATCATCATGTCTCAATCAAATCAAAATTTTATCTCTCCTCTGAGAGGTGCCACTGAGAATATCATCCCTCAACCTACTTTTCATAATAAAACTCTTCAACATATTTAAAATAAACCTTTATCTCCATTCATTACATCCATAGATATTGGAAATATTTATCCAACTATCACATATGATGGGACTAAGGACCCTACTATATTTATTAAATATTTTAGTAAACTCTATAAGGAATAGGTCCAAACTAACACCTTTGATACCACCAAGATCTTATCCAAAACCTTTGTTGGTGATGCACTTGAATGCTACAACAAACTTCCTAGACATTTCATATCACAACTAGAAGACTTAATCAATGATCTAGTGAAGAATTCCAACATGGTGACCTTCCTAAAAATTACCTTAGCCATTTCATCAATGAAAAACAACTTCCTAATGAATTTTCTCATACTTTCATCAAATTATGGAAGTCTCTATCTCACAGAGTGGACATAACATAAACTTTTAAAATTATTTTTTTACTACTCTTAAATCTCCCCTTTAATACAACGTTAAAATATTCTCCCATAAAACTTTAGAAGAAGCCTTAAACCAAGTAAAAGGTAAGAATTTCTTATGACTCAATTTGAAACACCTCAAACAAATACTAAATAACCCTTCTAATCATTTTTTCATAACATTGATTCATCCAATCCTCCCAATCCTCAAACTAAAGCATCCAATTCAACCAATTTTAACCCAACCCACCCTCCCTTAAGTCTATAACAACTTAAGAACAAATTACCACCCTCTAAACCCATGATATTTGATCCTTACAAACCCCCTCCAAAATGGTACTATCCTAATAAGTTTTGTTGGTGGCATGCTACTATAGGTCATTCTCATGAGTATTGTCATGATCTTCATAGATTTATTATTTTTTCCTTGCTTGGTCCACATTTAAATATTAATACTTTAATAAAATAATGCTATCAAGACTATCTTCAAGCCTTTCAAATTCAATTTAAAGAATCACAATCATATCAACATCAACTACCAAATGAACAACAAATATTATCCTATACCTACACCTCATCCACTAATGTTGTTCAAACCATAATCGATACTTATTCTTACAAAAATAAGGAAAGGAAAGCTAACATGAATCATTTTAAAAATATCATTGCATCCATTGAACCTCAACCTCTTATGTCACATGAACCAAAATAATACCTAGTTTAAATGCCTACTCTAAAGCATACCATACATGGTCCACCTTTACCTCCTTTACCTCTTCATACCTATCCTACACATCATATATAAAATTAAAAATCCTTAAAATTTAACAAACCAACACATTTACCAATTTCCAAATGCACCTACTAACCTAATATAATCATTTTAATGGTTTAATGTTACCTCACTCGACCTCACATGTTAGGGCATCTTATGATACCCATCTATATGTCCCTTCAAACTTTGGGGCATATTTCAATGCCCATACCTACATCCACTTACCAACTGGGGCATCTTACTATGCCCAATATTATTATACAATGCATAATAAAAAACAAATTTAGCTTTAATAAATATTTTGAGACACAGAGGCTTGTATTATACATTCTCATCTTTGATAAAGACATTAGCATGGATATTTCTTATTTTTTTCTCATGTTTCTTTATTTTTGTGCAATTTACTTATTTTAGTTTCATTTTACTTGTACTATTATTTCCTTTAGATTATTATTTTTTATTTAACTTTATAGGTTATGAGTTGCATTTTAATACCTTGGATAGGACCAAGTCTTCATCATAGACACACTTTACTAGAATCATTATCCCCTTTGGGTTCTTTGGTTTTCTTACACATTACATTTGGAATTTGTTTTCATTTTTATTCTTATATATATCTTTAATTTTTGTATTTTTATGTAATTCTTTTCCTTAGTAACTTTATGATTATTTTTACCCCATTATTTAGCATTCACCTCATTATGTTCACCTTGTGAGTTGAAGTGTAAGACCATGGATAGGACTAGGATCTCCTAAAAAATTACCACATTAAAAAATCTTTAAATCACTTTTTTGGATGGCTAATACTTTCATTGGTTCTTGTTATAGATCTATTATAGGTTAATATGGCTTCTCTAGTGACATGACTATCATAGCATAGTCCCTTCCCTTTCATAACACTATTTTACCTCCATGTGATTAGTTACAATCATATTCATCATTGTATCACTTATTACATAGACATGTCTCTCATAATCCACATATTTCCCTGATTTCATTTCATTTGAAGCTCACATCAGCTAATTTTGAGATTACATAGTTACTTATGGGAAAGTCTAAGAATCTTTAGATACATTAGTCTTTAGGTCCTTTTCTATAGTGACCAAGTGTAAGATATCTTATGTTTGTCACCTATTTCACTCATGTTTGGTTGTTTGAATCCATATAGAGGTGGAGGAATAAAAAAACATAGGTTAAAATCCTAATCATAAAATACAAACAAAAGACAATGATTAAACGGCAAAAACAATCTTAAAAATTAGATCACACCAAAATATGTGATCTATATTTGGCACATCTCTTATATTAGTCAAAGCTCAAACTCCACAGTTGGACTCATGATAGAGATAAAGTCTATTGGGGTGTAGTAGGCAAGTAGACTATGGTAGGAGGTCTCATTATATCATATACTATCTAGTTCCACCTACTTTCTCATGCAAGTACCCAATATTTGTAGTAGAATGACAAATCTATAAAGGGTCCTAAGGAATAGGGAACACATTGTGGGAATTAGGTTCATTTTAATTTTCATGCATATAGGCTTCATGGATTGATGTATGTACTTAACTTTTTATACCAATCTTTGTATTCATTAGTCAAAGTGTACTAAGTCCTTAGTGTTGATAGTTTTTAGCCTTTCTCACTTGCCTAGTGTGTCTACTTCTTGCTAAGGATGTTCAAATCACTCATGTGGTACCTCACATCACTTATTTACATCATATTTTAATTATATTCCCCTTTTTGGATATCTCTTTTAGCTGATCACATTCTTGATCACCTCTACCTACTTATGCCTCTTGGTTTATAGTTTTTGAGTTGCATTTTAATACCTCAGATAGGATCATAACTTCTTCACAAACACCCTTACACTATTTTTTTACCACACCATCTCATTATCATACTTGTCATGTCATTAGGTGGTTATGTTTTCCTACATTGCATCTTAGAACAAGCACTAAGTTTGAGTTTTCATACTTTAGATATTTTGATTTTAATCTATTTATCATGTTATTGTTTGAGTTTTGTAGACTTAAATTATCATACATATGACATTTTACATTCTTACATGTTTATATTTATGTATTATTTCTTCATGTTTATCTTGCAACTTGACTTACATTGAATTTTTAGTCATTCATGTTTTTATTTATGTTTGATTCGACATGCCTATCTTACATGGGGTTACTTTTCACTTGCTTACATATCTTTGTTAGATTCTTCTTGCTGATATTTCATTTGTCATTCATGTTTTACATACTTCCCCAAGGTGATTGAATATTTTCTACAATGTTTTTTTTCCATTTATGGTTTACATGTTTCCCAACATGATTTATTATGTTCTACATTAATTTTCCATCATTTTATCATTCATTTGAAATCAATATTTTGGCTCTAACCTTACCTTAACAATCCTAATTTGCCAATTTTTCTAAGTAACACATTGTTTATATTATTAGTCTTGTATCTCTAGGCTTTCTCAAATGTAGGTACTACACCCTCCACAATTAAAACTAAGATGTTTACATACAATAATTTACTGAAAAGGTAATTTAAGGTATTTATATGGTATTTTTAGTTACTCTCATTTCATTTTATCATTAATTTCCATATTCCATTTTTAGTTATCTTGGTTTCATGTGTTTCTATGTTCTTTCTCGAAGCACCATCCCCTGTTAAACTCACATGAAATATGATGAGATTTGAGTAGGGAATATGTATACAGACAATATTTTTATTAACCTTACCACATACTAACACTTTCTCTCTTGTAGGAACCTATCAAGTTTCAATCTCTCTAAGTGCACGCCTTAAAAGGTCCACCCAGAAAGAGGTGGGAAGAAAATTGGTGCTTTTCAAGATTGTTGTGGCTTTGTATCATTCCTACCATTTATCCAACCACTTGATATCCACACAAAATTATCCTAAAAACAATCCCATAAGATTTTCATCCTCTATTGAACCCTCCTCTAGTCAATTTCCACCTTCATTAGCCCTTCCTAAGCCTAAAAAACTTTTTTATAGTTTACAATACATAGTCAGCTTGGCTAAATTTGTATTCTAATTGATACTTGTTTTTATCAATTAACAATATAGATTCGATTTAGCCAACTCTAGCTCTTAAAATTTAGGAAAGGAATAGGGATATATATACCTATATAAACACATCCATTTCATCATTTATTAGGATAAGAGAAGAAGAAGAAGAGATATATATTGCATATTTAATTATCCACCATTTTAATTGCAAAACATAGATTAGGGTTTCATACTTTCTTTAAAGATACGTATCTTGTCTTGTGGAGAAGTATTTTGGATGCATTGATAGGTTGTGTAGACTAGATCTAATTTATCCTTGTCATCCTTACATACCACAATAACCTCTTGAAAAGCACCTTTTCCAAGGGAGAGATTGAGGCTTGAGAGGTTCATCTTCAAAGGTAAGTATTCCTAACTTTTTTCCTCCTTTATAAGAGTAGATATATATATATACATTTATACTTATCTCCCATGCATTAGGATTTTGTATACATTAATGTAAGTATATGTATTATATGAATTCTTACTTTTCATGTTTATTTCCCCCACTTTGTAGGGTCCATAGGTCTTCATGCAAATTGCCATTAATTTTACCTATACCAATAAATACATTGATTGTAGTAGGTATAGGACCCTAATTTACTTATAAAATCATATAAGCAAAGAACCTTGGGAAACCTGATTTATACTACCAAGACCCTTTCAGGTTTTCTTGCCTACTTTACTTATAAAACCTTATAAGCAAAGCACCTTAGGAAACCTAGTTTTCACTACCAAAAATATTTCATGTTTTCTAAGCTCTTATACTTACAAAATTCATAAGTCAAGCATATTGGGAAAACTGATTTGTATTGACCCCAATGTCTAGTTGCCCACCTTAAATTTGATGTATTACGACACATCATGCATCAACCCAATGACTAGTTGCCCACTTTAAATTTGATGTCTTATTCCACATCATGCATTGACCTAATGGCTAGTTGACCACCTTAAATTTGATGTCCTATGACACATCATGCATCAACCCAATGGCTAGTTGCTTTCTTTAAATTTGACATATTGTGGCATGTCATGGGAAATTCAGTCAAGTTTATTGATCAGGCAACAGCTTGATAATTTTCACAAATTAATTCCTTTAGACAAAACTCTAAAATAATTCCTTTGAGAATTTTTCTTTTAGGCTTTGGCTAAGCCAAAGGTCCCTTAGGGAACTTTTCACAAAGGACACTTGGAGGAAAATATCCTTCTAAAAAGTTTTGAAGGACACCTGGGGGGATTAAAATCCCCTTTGAAAATTTTTGAAGGGCATTTCCAATAGAAATGGCCCTTCAAAACTTTTTTTAAGGAAAACCTTTAGGAAAAATGCCCTTCGAGAACTTTTCCCAAAGGACACTTGGAAGAAAGTGTCCTTCAAAAAAGTTTTGAAGGACACTTGGGCCAAAAGTGACCCTACAAGAAAATTCCCGAAGGGCACTTGGATGAAAAATGTCCCTTCAAAAAAAATTTCAAGGTTAATTTTTCATCTAAGTGTCCCTTCAAAAAAATTCTAAAGAGACACTTGGGCAAAAAGTGCCCTTCAAAACTTTTCCAAAGGGACACTTCGATTAAAAAGTGCCCTTTAGATTTTTTTTGAAGGGTCACTTGGGCAAAAGAAGTGCCCTTCAAAAAAAATTTAAAGGGACACTTGGGGGAAAATAAGGCAAGTCAAATGCCTTTAGAAATTTTTTAAGAGAACTTCATGGCTAAGGAAAAAAGGGGGATAAGGCAAAATAAATATAAGGGGAAACATAATGAAGGGAAAGCAGAACAAGGAAAGACTAAAACAATAAAGGCCCAAACATAGAAAATGAGTAAGGAAGAATAGAAACTACCTAAAGAGGTAACACAAAATGGCTATACAAAAAATAGGGGGAAACATTCTAGTGATTTCTAGGGGAGACATGCCTACTATGTACAAGACAAGTTACCTACATCCTTTCATTAGGCATGGAGTCATGCAAGGCAAACAAAAGCCAAAAGAACAAGCCCATTGTTGAGAGCAAAATATAGGAAAAACACAACAAGGCAAAAATAAGGAAAGAAAACACATGAAATGGAAAAAACTATGCTATAAAGCACTTAGGGAAAATAAAAACAACAAAGGAAACACATAAAAAGTATTTACAAGACATGGCCAACAAGGTATAGAAGTAAGATTTCAAGTGGGTCCCATTTACTAGAATAGGTAGCTCTTCTCCATCCATCTTGGATAGTTAAAAGTATTTTCTTTGCTTTTACTTACGGATGATGTAAGGAATACTCCAAAAATTATCAAACTTTGTATGTATACCTGGTTTTATTCTATCCTCATCCCATTTCAAGACTAGTTCACCTTATTTGAACACTCTTTCCTTTATCCTTTTATCAAATGATTTCTTCATGATAACTTGATGGTGTTCCAAATCTTTGTGTGAATCATCTCTTGCCTCTTATAGCTACATTATTTCTATCAATATAACCGCCATGGGTGTTTTTTCAAGTAATTATAGCTATTATACAAGTTCTAAGGTATGGAGCTCTTATGATATGGATAGCCTAGCTTCTCTCCCATAGATAAGTACAAAGGGAGAATTACCAATTGATTTCTTGGGAGTGATTCTATCTACCCATAAGGTTATCTTTAACTTATTATGAGATGCTCTTTGATTGGTTTACAATGTCCTCTTGATGATCTTGATGAGGTTATTATTGGTAGACTCTAATAATCTATTACCTTGAGGGTAGTAGCTGGATGAAGTACTCAAATGAACCCCACTCTTTTATGCCCAATCAAAAAAATTATCACCTATGAAGCCAAGTGTATTATCTAAGATGATGACATGAGGAGATCCAATCCTTATCATAATGTTTTCATAGAAATCTAAGACAACTTTTTCATATGCCTCCTTCAATGCAATAGTCTACCCACCTTGTGAATTAGTCCATAGCAGTCAATATCCATTTGTGTCTAGCACTTGATGGAGGGTTGATCATGCCAAGAATTCAAGGCCCTATTGTATGAAATGCTGGTCCACTTGAACATGATTTAATGGAAGAGCAACAAGTTTTAGTTTGCTAATAAAGAAAGCACATTGAGGACAAACCTTAACCCAATGATAACAGTCCTTAAAAATACTAGGCTAATAGTAACCAACTTTCATTATCTTTGTAACTATTATTATAGGAGAGAAGTGACCACCATCTACTCCATTATGGAACTTTTCTAGTAGCATATCAAATTGATCATTGTTAATTCATCTTAGTAATACATTGTTCACATCCTTTTTAAAGATAATGACATCCACAAGATAGTAAGGAATAACTTTCAGCCTAAAATACCTCCTTTGAGATTTATTTAATCCATTATGACACTCACTATTTTGAAGAAAACTAATGATGTCTTGTGTCCAACTTTGATTTTGAATTTGATCAATTGGCTAGGTTTAAACTTGATTGACCAAAGATTTTTCCTTTGGCTCTTGAAAATCAGATGGAAAATGTTCACACAAACCTCTTCCTCTTAAAAGGTTGGTTACTTTAATGTCAATGTCAGATTCCATCACTTTCATGATCCATCCAGCTCTCTTTTCATTGATATCCTTGCTTAGGAGGAACTCCTTGGTGCTAGGATGGGAAACCATGACATGAATCTTGTTATTGGAAACCATATGCCTAAATTTTTTCAATTCTCTAATGACATTTAGGGCTTGCTTCTCTACAAAATAATATCTTACTTCATACTCCTCCAATCCTTAGCTAAAACAACCAATTAGTTTCTCAACATCTTCATCATTATTTTACATAATCATAGCTAGGATTGTGTCAAGGTTAGCAAAGGTATAGAGTATGAAATCTTTAGCAAAATTTGGATTTAATAGAGTAGGAGATTCTACAATTAATTTTTTGATTTCTTCAAAACCGTTCTTATCTTCCTTTGTCCAAGTAAAAACATGGTTCTTTTTAAGCATAGTTTTAATAGGATTTACCATAGTTACAAAGTCTAGGATAAACATCCTTACAAGGTTTATTTTCCACAAGAAGCTTTACAACCCATTCTTGTGTTGAGGCAAGGACAAGCCTAGAATAGCTTCAATACTTTTGGGGTCAATAGATAAGCCTTCTTTTAAAACAACATGACCCAAAAGCTTACCTTCATGGATAACAAAGATGCACTTCTTTGTATTGAGGGATATGTTATACTCCCTACATTTCTTAAACACTTGCCTTAGATGTCCCATATGATTAATAACATCTTTTGAAAAAATGGTTATATCATCAAGGTAAACAAGCAAAAACTTATTAATCAAATCTTTGAAATCCATGTCCATTGCCCTCTAAAATGTAGCTCCAGTATTGGATAAACCAAATGGCATCTTCTTCTAGGCAAAGGTCCCCCACTTAGTGGTGAAGGCTATCTTGAATTGATCCTATTCATTTACCAATATTTGATTATAACCTGAATAACCATCAAGAAGTGAGAAATGTTGAGAACATGAAACAACTTGCATAATTTATTGAATGGAATGGAGTGGATAATGATCCTTAAGAGACACTCTATTTAGATCATGAAAATCCATAAAAAGTGTGATTTATCCATTCTTATTTCAAATTGATACAAGGTTGGCTACCCAAGTTGAGTGCTTGATAGGAAAGATAATCTTAGACTTAATTAACTTGGTTAGCTCTTTTTTCATGATTCTTCTATCTTGGGATTGATAGGCCTTTGCTTTTGTCTTACCAGATTAGCTCTAGGCTCTAACTCAATGGTGTCATGGGCTAGACTTGGATCAAAAAATTTCAATTCCTTGTACTCCCAAGAAAAGTTATCATGAACTCTTTGCATAATGCAATGAAAGCTTGCCTTTTTAGCTTAAGAATAGACCTTGCCAATCTTCAAAAATTTGTCTTTGAAAATTAGAACCCTCTCATAGTTTTCCTCCTTTGTTGATATGCTCATTCTTTGATTCTTCTTTTGATAATCCTCATTGAAGACACTCTCTAAGCTAATAATCCCCTTAGGTATTTTATTTATTTTTATCTATGTAATTTTCTCTTCATAATGTTCATGTAACCTCTTTTGATTTCTTGAGGAGAAGCCTACCTCATTTTACAAGAAGTGTGTAATGTATTCATCACTTTCAAAAACTTTACATGACACTTCATTATTCATAATGGAGGGTATCATAATGATATTGATATGAGATTGATCCTTCTCCTTTGCTACATCAATAGCTAAGTCAAAATGTGCTCCTACTACAGCCAATCTATTAGCATATTTATTTAAGTCTCTTAGTATGGGATGTATGTTGAAAGCATAAAAGTCTTCAAGTAGGGCCCATACCCTATGATTTTAGGACTTAAGCAAGGGATTTTTTCCTATATATTTACTTCTTACTTGATGAATGACCAGCTCATTATCTCCATAGACTTTTAAATTCTTGATTCCTCTCCTCTTTACCCATTGGAGACCATGAACTAGGCCTTCATATTCTACCATGTTGCAAGTACAGTTAAAGTGAAACCTATAAGAAGATTAGAATTATTCCCTAATGTATAAAATAACATGACACCAATTCCTACACCTACTTTATTCCTTGAACCATCAAAGAATATTTCCCACATGCCATCAAGTTCATGATCCTCATTGGTGAGTGAAGAAATTGAAACATTCTCTTCATGTATACAATAAACTCCAAAATCAATCTCCTTAATGAAAATGTAAGGATCAAGGCCATGTGTTTCAATGTTGTGCTTCTCAATATAAATATCAAAAATACCTTCAATTGGGGAAGATGTTTCACCATCCATGACCATTTCCTCTTCCTTGCTAATTAGACAATTTTAATTTGACATTGTCTCCAAGTATGGCTTAATGTAGAACCTTGCTAAGAGACAAGTCCTTATAGTTACCTTTGTCTCATACCTTGTACTAAAATATAGAAAATACAAACTATCAGAAAGGTAACCTCCTATCTTGGCTATGAAGTCCCTTGACAAGCATATAGCAAAGTGTGTTGGAAGGTCCACCACCATAATGTCTTGCATGATAGGGAAGCTTGGGCAACCATGTAAAAATACTTTCAGACCTTTGACCAATCCTACCATCTTGGTTAAAGTATCATCCAACTATACCATTCCCTTTCTGTGTGGCTTATAGTTCAAACCTATCTTATTAGCCACTACTTTAGGCATGATATTAGTGCTTGCTCCACTATCCATAATACAATTGTGGACCAGATTGTCTTCCACAATGAGTGTGAGGTAGAAAGGTGGAGGATTTTTGGCCTTGGTTGAGGGCTCCAAAATATGATTTAGATAATTTTTGAGAGCTACACCATTGTTCTTTGAAACTTGAGGAGTCATATGAATACTTGTCAGCTACTCTTGTAAAAGCTCTTTTTGACTACATATATGCAAGACTTCCCAAAGGGATATACTTGCCTTGGTACTCGTCAATGAATAAAAAATGTTTAGAGAGGGAACATTCAACTTCTCTAGAATTTTTAATGGTAATGAGCGAGCTTGAGTCTGTTACATTACAATCTTGGTATCCCCACTTGCATTCTAATTTTGTTGGGAAACATGACTTGCAGTAGGTGCATCACTTTGATTGACACTTGGTGGAATTAGAGAGGCATCACTTAGATCTACCCATGGTTCTTGGCCTTTTCCTAATTCTCTCTTCTTATCTCTTGTATTGGCTACAACTAACATGCCTTGAGTCAACACAAAATCATCTTTTTCTTAGAAATTCATCATTCCCACACTTGGGTTGTTACCTTCTCCATGACTATCCCTTTGGCTAGGACATGCTTCTTATACTATCATGTAGGGAGTAGTTTCCTCTTGTGTTATCAAAGCATGGTTGGTTCCTATATCTTCATGTAGAAACTGACCTTGAGGCTACCCCCATTGGTCTAAATGATCCTCTCCTTGCACTAGATTTGCATGTAGTAGAACAATAGCCTTTATGAGAGGAGTAGAATTTGGATTATATGCATTGAGCTGCCTACTATAACCTTCTTGATTTCGTCCTCTCCCTTGATAATTATATTTGGATAAAACTCTATATCCTTTTTGAGTATAATATTGTGTATTAGGAGGATCACTTCTTGATATTAAGCTTGCTTGAGCTGAGCTCTCAATGATTTAATTTCTTCATCCTTGTCCACAACATTATCCACCTTCTTGGAAAAGGCTCTTGGCTTCACATTGGTATTAGGAACTTGTGACATGCTTAGATCTTCAACTAAATTGTGGGATAGCAAAGGCATAGAAACTCTTGGAGGAAGTTTTCTAACTTAAATTAAGCTATTCTCAACCTTAATTTCTAGCTCATATGCACCTAGAAGAGTAAATCCTCCCATTGACTGTAACATAATAGAAACATCAGTACCAATCCCTTTGAGGTATGTTGGGAACACAAAGCTTGGAGGAGGTATCATGATTGGTGGAAACATATACCATGTTCTTTGAAATCTCTCATTGAAATCTCCCATGGATTCATTTGGACTTCTTCTTATTACATTTAGCTGATGTATTAGGGAAGAATGGTCAATCTTATTTTAAAATATTGTCACCAATAAATCTTAAAAGCCATCCCAACTTATAATGCATCCCCCTTCCAATGTTCTATACTAGTCAAGTGTTTTGCCTTCTAAATACATAGAAAATAACCTAATGGCTATGTTGGTACTCATAACATTATGGAAATTTCAAAAATTAGAGATGTCTCTAATATGTTTAGATGGGGTAATAGGACCATCTTAATTGAAATTAGGAAGATTTTTGGTAGCATTCAGAGGGATGGGGTCATATGAAGGAAGTTCTACTAGGTTTTAGGTATTAAAAGTAGGGAAGGCCTGACACCTATCCATGTCTTCTTGATTTTTTAATTCTTAATTTTTAGTTTCTTCAACTTCCAAAACCTCTTATTCTTCCTCTTCAAAACCACCCTACCTAGGCTCTTAAAGATGTATAAATGGTTCAAGATGCTATTCTTCAAAAAGTGCTTCATCTAGAGGTTCTTGGTCAAATATATTAGATGACCTAGTGATGACCATGAAGTAAACTATGGGAAATTTGGTCTAAAACTAGGGATTCCCACCCTTTGGAGTCACCAAATGCTATATTTTAGAATACAAATGATACTTTTCAAGACTATAATCCACCTTGACATGAAAATAAAAAATAATTTAGTCCCACCAGGTGTGCCAAAACTATTGTCTCCAAATCTTTCACCCTAGAAGAGGTTTATTCAGATCTCTTCTAGAATTGGGCAATGTTTGGACATTTCTAGGCCTATGGGTGTGATTATAAGTGGAAATGAACCTCTAGGTTTAAAGGGATTGATAATTATATTAGATTTTATGTAATAAAATATATTGAACCAACTTGTTTGGATGAAAAGGGTCATAAATTTGCATAAATGAAAATCCTAGTCTAAAATGGTGATACACTAAAAGTTATTATCCACACGTATGCCCTATGATTTTATATAATATAGTAGAATACAAGCCTATTATTCAAGATCTAGAAGATTCCAACATAAATATTTCAATGTAGAGACAAAATGAATGAGATCACACAAGGTAAGTAACTGGAAAGACCACCTATATAGTCTAGAAAAGGGTTATACATATGCAAAATCTCATATAGCTAGAATGCACTCTACATGACCTGTTGGATAAAATCTTTGCTCAAAAGCATGAAGGATAGAGAATACAAGGATAAAAAATCACTTTTTATCACTCTATGTCTTTTGAATGCCTAAGAAAATGTCCAAAACTTAGAAAGAAAATAGACTTATGCTTCTTTGCTCAAAGGCAAGAAAATGGAAAAACATTCCAATAGGGTTTCACCATATTATCTATGGATGAAATAAAAATAGCCCAAGGGTCTTATTTATAGAAAAGAGAGAGACAAAAGGGAGGTCCCTTATGCCAAAGAGAGGAATCAAATATGTTTAAAGTCATTATCCTCAACTGAAACTAATTTTTGCTAATGACGCTTATTAGGGCACTCAGATTGATCCATGTCACCTTCTTGAACACCATGGGCTTGCCCCTCTGAAGATGCTTCCAAACCACTTATCCTTGGCTTATCAATTTGCAAAATGGAATGGAAAAGGTCATTTTCATTTAGTTTGGATTTGTCCTTTCCTTTTGATTGGTCCTCAAGGAATGACTCAAATCATGGTTTTGTACCGTCGATCAACCATTTGATCAAGCTCATAAGCTAAGCAATTCCAAAAATTTGGTTTGCTTTTGTTTATACCCTTTCAAGTTTTCTAAATGACTCAACTTATAAAACTCATAATTCAACAACATGCTTAAACCCATTTTGCATCTATAGACTCATTTGGGTTTTTTTGCCTACTTTACTTATAAAACCTTATAAGCAAAGAACCTTGGGAAACCTGGTTTGCACTGCCAAGACCCTTTTGGGTTTTCTGGCCTACTTTACTTATAAAACCTTATAAGTAAAGTAGATTTGGAAACTCAGTTTGTACTGCCAAGACCCTTTCAAGTTTTCTATGTTATTCTACTTATAAAATTCATAAGTTAAGCATGTTGAGAAACTTGATTTATATTAACCCTAATGGCTACTTTCCCACCTTAGATTTGGCATCTTATGGCATGTCATGCATCAACCTAATGGCTAGTTTTTGACCTTAATTTTGACATCCTATGGCACATCATGCATCGACATAATGGCTAGTTATCCACATTAAATTTATTGTCTTATGGCACATCATGAATTAACCTAATGGCTAGTTGCTTGCTTTAAATGTGATGTCGTATGGTACGCCATGGGAAATTTAGATAGGTTTATTACTTGAGCAATAGCTTGAAAATTTTATCAAAGTAATTTCTTCAGACAAAAGTCTGAAGGAATTCCTTTGGGAATTTTGCTTTTGAGTTTTGGCTAAGCCAAAGGTCCCTTTAGGAACTTTTCTTAAAGGACACTTGGAGGAAAGTGTCCTTCAAAAAAGTTTTGAAGGACACCTGAGGGGGAACAAAAGTCCCTTCAAAAAATTTTTAAGGGCAACCTTTGGGGAAAAGGCCCTTCAAGAACTTTTCCCGAAGGACACTTGGAAGAAAGTGTCCTTTAAAAAAGCTCTAAAGCACACCTAGGCCAAAAGTGACCCTTCAAAAAAATTCTTGAAGGGCACTTGGATGATAAATGTCCTTTTAGAAAATTTTTGAAGGGGCATTTGGGAAAGTCTAAGGCAAAAGTGTCCTTCGAAATAGTTTTGAAGGGACACTTGGGAAAAAATTTCCCTTTGGGACTTTTTTGAAGGGAAATTTAGATGAAAAAGTGCCATTGAATTTTTTTTCAAAGGGTCACTTGGGAAAAAGAAATGCCCTTCTAAAAAATTTTGAAGGGACACTTGGGGGAAAATAAGGCAAGTGAAGTGCCTTCAAAAAAATTTGAAGGGAACTTCAGGGCTAAGGCAAAAAGGAGGATAAGTAAAAATAAAGTCAAGGGGAAAAAAAACAAAGGGAAATAAGAATGAGGAAAGACCAAAACATCAAAGGCCCAAACACAAAAAATGAGTAACGAAGAACAAAAACCAATTGAAGAGGTAACACAAATTGGCTATGCAAAAAAGGGGGAAAAAAACACCATTTGACTTATATATTACATATATTCACACTTTTGGTGACTCCAAAATCATCTAAAATTATGTTAATGGTGATTATAAATTTTAAAAAAATCTTATCTCTTATTATCAAATGGGCACTACCCTTGCCAAATAGTTTGCCTCTTTCATCATTGAACATATTCTAAGAGATCAAAACTCTAACATTGACTCTCTATCTTTTTCAACATCCTTATTTCATCTACATCAAGTTTTTATTGATTCTAAATTTATTTTTCAAATAATAAAGTCCCCATCTTCTATCCAATTCCATGAACATCAAAATTATCTTCCAGACATGGATTCTTACGAAAATACTAGAATTCATAAACAATCTTTTAAATATGTATTTTGATATAACACCTTTCATTATCACAATGATAAAGATACCTTAATTTTCTATGTAATGAAAGAAGAGGCCCATCATCTCCTTAAACAATCACATTGGGTAGTTTATAGAGGCCACTGTAGCATACATACTACAACATGAAAATGCCTATGTATGGGATACTTTTGACCTACCCTCAAAATGGATGCTATATATTTTGTTAAAAAGTGTAGTCCTTGTCAACTTCATGATTATCTAATCCACTCACCACCATCTGAGCTCTAAACTATGGAATCTCCTTGGCCATTTTCCATGTGGGAATTAGATCTCATTGGAAAACTACCTAGATCACAATATGGGCATGCTATTATCATAATAGTTATTAAATATTTTACCAAATGGGTATAAGCCATGCCTTTCATCAATATCATTGGCACCATTATTTCCAAGTTTATCTTTAACCAAATCATTTGTCATTTTAGAGTTCCACATACTATCATTTTTTATAATGGTAGTAATTTACATAACAAGAATGTGAAGTAGTTATGTGCTAAATTCAAAGTATCCCATAAATTATTCACAGCTTATCATCCATACTGCAATGGATAAGCTAGGCCATAAATAATTTTTTTAATAAAATACTTCAAATAAACATCTATGTAACCCACATAGATTGGCATATTCATTTATATCCCATACTTTGAACTTATTATATTGAGATCCGTATTACCATTAGGGAAACATTGTTCTTGCTAGTTTATGGTTTTGAGTTTATCTTACTATTATAAGTCAAGATTCCCTCATTATTTATATATCTTCATGGTATCATTCTTGATGAGTAATTATGTGAAGCTCACCTTCATACTCTTTATCTTCTCAATGAACATTATTTACTTATTCTACAACATAATCACCAATACAAGGCTCGTATGACCAAGTAACATAATAAAAAGGTTAAAGTCCATACATTCAATATTGGTGATCTAGTCCTTAAATTAGACTATACCTATGATAAAGAAGGAAAATATGCCCAAAAATTGTGGGGCCCATATTTATTAAAAGATATACTTGGTCCTAGTACCTATCACCTCTAAAATAATGAAGGCCATGTTTCCAAAGAGCCCACAAATACACAATTATTAAAGAAAATGATTTTCTTAGATATTTCCCTTTTTATCATATTTATATATGATATCCTCCTAACACTTTTTTTAGGATTTCTATATGGGTCTCACCCTCTACATCAGTCCTCTCTTACATAAACCTTAGTTCCTTCTCTTGGTCCTTTGGTTTATTTTTCTCATTTGTTACATTGTAAAACCATGGATAGGACCCATTCTTCCTCATGGATTCATTTTTATTTTATCAACCTTGTTATTTTCCATTACTTTTTGCACACTCTTAGGTTTATCTTTTATGAGTTTCACTGTAAGACCATGGATAGGATTAGGCCCTCCTTACAAATTCTACAAATACCATTTTTTTACCATTTTATTTTCACATGCTTTATTCACCCTCTTGGGTTTATCTTTTGTGAGTTACAGTGTAAGATAATGGATAGGACTATAACCTCCTCAAAAATACAATTTTTTCCTTTATTGTACCTTTTTGGGTTTTCTTTTTTATGATTTGCAGTGTAAGACCATGGATTGGACCAGGATCTCCTCATAAAATCATCATTTAATTTCAAAACACACTTTTTAAATAGAGTTTCATTTTATAGAATGTTAAGAATTGGCTATAAGTTTGTAATCCCTTGTTCTTAGCTTTGGTTTTTATTTCTTTTGTATTTAAAACTTGCACAATAAATTATGTTAGCATGTTTTCCTACACTTCAATAAATTCTTATGATAAGGAATCATACTTATTTGTTATTGTATCTTTTTTCACCTTTATCACATTTTTTTATGATTTGAAGTAATTCAAATTGTTTTATGTTCATTCCCTTGATTTCCTTTCCTTTCATTCCACTTTAGATAAAATAAGATAAAAGTTAAGATAAAAAAATTTATTTCACATGAATTAACAAGACTCTTAGACATCATGCTCTCTAAGTTCTATTTCTTAGAAACCAAGTCCAAAATTTTCAAATCATAGTCATTTTTAGCACCCATGTTTGGTTCTTCAAATCTGTGTGGAGGAGGAATTAAAAAAGGCATCAAAATTTAAAAGCCAAATAATTTAAAAATAAAATAAAATGATTAAAAGGCAACATATAATTTCAAAAGTCAAAATAACACCAACAAACATGATTCATAACACATATCCTATCTCAAATCAAATCTCAAACTCCATAGTTAGCCTCATGATAGAGCCAAGGTCCATTGGGGTATGTAGGCCAGTAGATTAGGATAGGAGAATTCAAAAAGAATTATGTTGCTACCTACTTTCTCATGCAATTAACTAATAATCATAGTAGACTGATGGCTCTATAAGGGGTCCTAAGGAATGAGGAACACATTATGGGAAGGTAGGTTAATTTTAATTATCATGCATATATCCTTCATGGAATGATATTCATACTTAATTTCATGACCTAAGATTTTTGTTGCTAAGAGAAATTCTCTAGTCTTTAATTTCAAAAGTCCTCTTATTTTTACAAACCTAATTTAAGTGTCACAGTTTCAATAAAGAGTTTCTCTACCTTGATTTTTCTTTCATTCCCCAACCACCCATTTTATTTCCCCACTTGATAGTCAATTTTGATTTTGAATCTATTTTACCACTTCTATATTATTTCTTCTCCACATCTTAAAACATGCTAACGCTATTTTTTTTTCTCTATCTTTACTACAAAATAATATGCTTGAGTGACTATGGATTATCTTCTTTACACCATTGTTTTATATTTCTAGAATTTCCTTGGTTAACTTGTAAAGTTTTCCATTGTTGTACTTCATTTATTTTAGAAAAATACATCCATTTCTATTTTCATGTACTTTCTCCATTATTGAGTGAGGTTGGCTTGTTACTTCTCACTCACTAATGTTGTTTCCACTTTTATGCACTTTTCCCATTTATGATTGAGTAATAATTATTATTGCTCACTCATTAATTTTGTTGCACCATTTGATTGCCCATATTTGTTTAAGTAAGGTTTTTTACTACTTTTACATTGATGCTTAATTACCATTTTATCTTGTATCCTTAGTTTGACTTGATTCATTTTCCTTTCTTACTCAAGGTTTACTTATTTGAGTTTTTAAGTCATTTAGTAGCCTTGGATTTTTGCTTACCTAATTTAATCTAAATTTTTGCTTGGTCATTTGGTCCTAACTTAGAATTTTTCACCCTAGCTTACCATATTTCAATATACATCATGCTTAAACTATTTTAGTTATCTTCACTTTCTTGCATTTATTTATTTTTTTATCTTTAGTATTGCATCCTTGGGTCTATCCAAAGTATTATTTGTGCTATCTATGATCAAAACCAGAAACACAACAAATAACCATCTAGTGATAAAATTAAGTCAAGGTACACATACATTACTTTAATTTTTAGTTATTTAATTTTCATCCATTTACTTTCATTTATTTTATGTTTTCAAATACTATAGTTTATTTAGCTTCATCATTGTGTGTTTCTATGTTTTTTTCTTGAAGAACCATTCCCTATTGCACTTGAGTGGTACGTGATGAGCTTAAAGTGGTGCATATGTATACACATAATATTTTCAAACTTTATAAATTACTAATTCTTTATATCTTGTAGGAACCCATCAATTCTAAATCTCTCTAAGTGCATGAATTAAAGGGTGCATCGAGAAAGGGGTGGGTAGACCATGGTGCTTCACATGATTGCTTTCCCCTATACCACCACATATTATCAGCACAAACATTTCCTCTACACTTACCTAATATTTGACCCCTCTCTTACACATGCCTAAAAATAATTCACCACCTTAATTTTCCCCTTCCTAAGCCTAAAAATCATTTTTGACTTTTATCAAATAATGTAGCCTAGGCTGATCCTTTATTCTAATTGATATTTACATGTTACAGGTCTAGGTCAGCCTAGGCTGACCTAGAATAGGACCTATCTTATTTTTATCAATTAACACTAAAGAATCAAATTTGACTAACCCTATCAACTAAAGTTTTTGAAAGGTTTAGGCTTAGATTAGTTTTATATACACACATTAATTTCATCATTTCTTAGAGATATAATAGATTTAATTATTCATTTACACTTCTTTACAATCTGGTCTTCAACCATTCTATTTAAGGAGTTATTGCTTAGGGTTTATACTTGGAGAACAATCTTGTCTTGTGGAAAAGTCTCAAATGATTAAGCTTTACTTAGTAATCCTTGAAAACCATAGCAATATCTTGTAAAGTACCTTTGGCCAAAGGAGAGATTGAGTCTCAATAGGTTCATTTTCAAGGTAAGTATCTCTAATTTTACTCCTCAATTTTAGTAGATAGAAGTTGTAAGTAATTTATTTTGAATATATTTCTCTCCCCATGCATTAGGGTTATATATATACATAGATTAATTAGAATTATTCTATACATATTTAATATTTATGTTTATTAACCTCACTTTTTACCATAAGCTTTGGTGATCACTAAATTAGATTTCACTTTTCTTTACATATACTTAGTGAATATGAAAACATAAAACCTGTTGATGTGGTTTTTATGCACATGAATTCATAATGAGGTAGCCTCTAAAATTTTAGGATCTCAATGAAGGTAAACTTAACTCCAAGGCAGGAGTTGCAGGTATGTGGTTTCAACACCCAAGAAATGGAATAATAGGTAGATCATGAAGGCTGTTAACTAGGACTATGTATGGATGGATGGTATCTAAAAGCAAGTTAAATATAGATGAGTTGAAAAGTGGATGGATACTAATCTATAGTGGGTAGATCTTAGAAATAATCTAAAAAAAGGAAGGGTAGAGAAGGAAAGAAAGAATCTTTGGATTTAGGAATCACATTTCAAGCTGGATTCTCAGTGGACAAGAGATTTTAGAACTAGTGTCTATTACTAGAAGTTGCTACACACACACAAACAAACATGGTCAAATAGTCTAAGATAGTTTGATATAAGAAATTGAGATGTCTCAATCAAATCTTTATCATTTTAGAGAGAGTGGTTGTTTCACACCCTTAAGATATTATGACTTGGACCAAGGAGGTATCTAAGATAGTGGTTGCACATACAAAAAATACTATATCATTGAAAACATCTCTACACACTTAAAAAGGTGAAATAATTAACTTGCTTCTAAATAACCAATATAATTTCTACTTATTCAATACATATTGCACATATAAAACTAGAATATTAATCATAACAATAAAAATTCCTCATAGCTATTGTACATTAAGAATTATTAAATCAAACAATCTAAATATAAAACCTTATTACACAAAATTTGGAGAGAAAATACACAAACACATTTGCTGACAATCAAGAATTGATTCTACTTTTGTATTGATATTTACCGACCCTTTATAGTGAGGGTTACATATTTTTAAATAAAGTTACATATTAATCACCTCATCCTCCAAGTATATGCAAAATTATGATTACATAGTACAATTAGAGCCTCGGTTCTAACTGTAATTTCAAAACTATATATAATGTATATATATATATAGTTAACTTACATCTATCAAGAATTAAAGTTAGCCTTTAAAATATGATGAAATATGTGCATGTTTACAAATAACTTAGGAAAATTTCTATTTGATTTATAACATAAATATACTACAAATACAAAATTGATGTTGTTATATTGAATTGATATGCACAAAACTAGCCCTTTCAACCAAGGCTAAGTGGACATTTCCATGGATGCATTAAATTTTGTGAAAGTCATCACTATTGATGTTGGTATTAAATTGGATGTCATAGCCTTATATTATTCTTCTTCACCTCCAACTCAAGATAACGTTTGTGACCTACATCATGATGCTACCTTATGATGTCTAAGTCAAGTAATGAGGGTCTTTGCACCCTATTAGCTTAATATAAGTGTTTTTCATGCTTGACCATTATATTTTGGAAGTTGTTCTTAAAAATCTCAACTTATATTACTTTTTTTCTTTCAAAAATCAACTTAGATTCAATATCCTCAAGTGTTAATCCCTATCAACTTCACTTAAAATTCTCAAATTCTTCTTGAATGAGTCAATCAAAATTTATGCTACTAATCATCTTGCCAACAACATCCCTTGCCTTAGATAATTTCAAAGCATCTAAGATATACAAGATGAGAGTTACATGCTCTTGATATTTGAGCATAACTACCCCAAATGTCATAACCCACTCTCTAGCTTCCTATGTTTTGATAACTACCAAATTAAGGGCATTTAATGTCTCCAATGGTGTCATTAGGTCTAGGTGGCTATATGTCTTTTTAGTAGTGTAAAGAATCAATAATTTCAACTTAATTTCATCTTGATTTATATAATTAAATTATTTATGTGTCTTAGATATATGGGGGACCAATTCTACCCTCATTTCCTTAATATCCTCCAGAGCATTGTAACATTTTGACGTAGATTCTTGAACTTTAGTCTCAATTCCTACTAGAATGTGGATTGTTTGGTGTTGTTCTTTGATTTGATCTAATTCCTATTCCAACTCTTACTTTCCATATTTTTCCCCTCATAATTATATCATATCATAATTATGAGTTTCATCTAGGGAATTGAAGTATTCTACATATGGGGATTTCCCTAGCTATCTATTCTTCCTTTTGGATAAGGAATATACTTCTTGCCATTCTTCAAGGATGCTCTCCCTCCTAGCTTCATCCTCTAATTTTCTCTTCCTCACCCTTTGAATTATTATTTAGGACTTATGAAATAAGGATGTTATTGATGGCAGTTCTATAATTTTTAAATTAGGATTTTGGGAAGTCTTCAATCAAAGATCAACTACCCATGGTGGGATAACTAGCTAAGGTAGGTCTATTGATTGTGTATCCTCAACTATAGCCTCCATCGATTGATCTTCTACTTTTTTTTAAAGTATCCTTTGAGTAATAGGTCAAGGGAAGGCAATATTATTTTGAACCAATCAACACCTCCATATTTGGGGAGTGAATGGACTATATATACTTGTTTACCTCTTTTGTCCTTCCCTAAGGATGTGATAGTAGTATCTTGGGAGGAGCTAGTGGAAGGCATTGGTAGATTGTTCTATGTGGAAGAGACATGGAGTTGGGAGGTATCTAGTGTTATTTCAATATTTTTAGAGGCCATTTTATTTTTTAGGGTTGGGATTATAGCAGTCCTGAGGGGAATTTCAATAGTGGTAGAAATAATGGACTTGGTTGGCACTATGTAGGAAATTGAAACAATAGTGGTATAATAAACCTCCTCTACTTGAGGAATGATCAAAGGTAATTTTAATACAATAGTAGAGAAAATTGAAATAATAATATTAGATGTAACATACTCCACTTTTGGAGGAAGTGAACCATAAATAAGAATAAAAGAGGAAACTTAGGGAGAAGGGTTTGAAGGCTAAGCCTTTTTACCTGAGTTGCCATCTTTGCTTGGTGACTTCCTTTTGTCAACTATAAGGCTTAGTGCCTTTACTCATTCTAGTTCTTCATCTTCATATATTTATTATTCTATCTACATTTGCTATTGGGGAACTAAAGGTATGCCATATGGTTGATCAACTATTGGATTCTCTATGAGGGGAAGAGCCCTTAGATTATTCTTATAGAAAATAGTAGTCTTCAGTGGTGGGGAGGAGGCTCATTGAGTTGAGGTAGTAACAACCTCTTCTACTATTGATGTTTGTAATTTTGGTGTATTTAGGTGATCTTGGCCTTCTTCATCAGAGGATTCCAAGTCAATTAGATCACCTTGAGCTCCTTTATGCTAAGTTTCACTTAGACCAGGCTCTTACTTAACATCCCTCAATAGTAGGAGAAGTACTTAGGAAGGCCCTTCTTGTATCTTTGTTTATTATTGGGGTATATTGCCTCAAAAGTCATAATTATCCCTTCCTCCAAGGGGTGGAAGCCTTGTATGCATCTCCTAACTTGAAATTAAAGATTCTTGCCAAATAATCCTTATATGATCCTCTTTTAGGCCTACAAGTTTTGCCATTTCTAAGACTTAGGTATCATCATTAGAATTTAAGAATAGAAATTCATGATCATAGGGAACATGTTGGTATGAAATACCAAAGCCTTGGATATGATTTTGAATCTAATCATGGGGGTCCCAATCTCTATGTGGCAAGGTAGTTAATTGGTAATTCTTCCTCTTGTTGCCTATGTCCCTGAAGTGATTTTTCATTATCTAACACATTCTACCTATGATCATGCGAGATCTATAAAATGTGCCCTTATTTTATTTTATCAAATCTTTGTCCACAATCCACCAAATTTGATATGTTATTTCTTTCTCTAAAAACTTTTCTATTACATAATTAGGGAGGTGTAGGGGGTGGAACTTATGATAGAAGACCATTATCACCATATAATATAGGTATAACTAGTAGTCACCTTGAGGAAATAGTGTATCTAGTATGCTCTTTGAAATTATAAGCAGTGAGGCCTCATGAATCACCTAGCATATTTGTGGATATACATCCTTGACAATTTGGGTGATATTATTTATATACACATATATGTGCATAAATTGGTAGTAATCATAAATGAGATGTTTTACATAGTCAATATCTAGGCTCCAAATCTTCCCAAGGTCCTTATACACTATGCCAATTATGGTGTCAAGAAGGTATGACATCATATAAAAATGGTTAACTAAATTGGTCCTTTTTCCTTTATGTAAAAATTTATCCCTTAGTTTGAAGCTAATGATCTATCCCAGGGAAAAAGTTACATCGTTAGTCATTATCATATCTAGTAATGGTACCCAATCTAGGTGGAGAAAATGGATACTTGACATGTCATATAGTTTGTTCAATAAGGCCATCCCAATATGGATCCCCATTCTAAATTTGTTAATGGGGGTGGGAGAATTTACCTTTAGGACCATAGTCTCCCCAAGGAAAAGCCATGAGCTGATAACTTTCTCAATTGAATTTTTCTTGTTCCATATTACCAACCTGTGCTTATCAAATATTGCATCTATAATTGACATAGATAAGTACTTATAGAAATCATCACCAGTGATGCAAGAAATGACCATATGGTGATCCATATTATGAAATAAGGCATCTTGTGTAATCTTACCATTAAATAACAAGTCCTATAGTAGGTCGATGCAAGGCATAACTTCAAGCTTGGCTACCATGAAATAAAATCTTTGTCTCTTAAGAGAGATTAAGTCTATAACAAATTGGCACTGCATTAGTGATAGATTTAATTCATGTGAACATGTATTGATAGCATCAATGACATCCCATAATTATGAGTAGTTAGTATACCTATTATCAAATATTGTTATGTCAAACAATGTGTTTTTAAACTCTATAGAATCCTTGATGGAGAATGGGGATGGTGGTAGTACTCCTCTAAAACTCTTAGATGATGAAGCCATTATAATTATCTGGTGTGCTCAAAGTATATTTCTATGTACTGTGAAAACTCATTTCTATTAGTTTCTTGTTTATAATGGGTTTGTAGGTAGCTAGAGCTTTGTTTGTAGAGTAACAATTGAGTTCAAATTCATTTTTGATCAAATGAAAATATTGATGGTTACACATCATTAATATATATTTTGCATTCAATTCTATTTTGTGTGCTTTTAATTTCCAACATTCATATGTTTATTTTACCTGCACAATTCAAATCTTGTTAGTTTAGTTGGTGGGTAATGTTCTTTTGGAAGTCAGGAGGTAGTTCCACTTTTTTGGCTAAGTTTAGTAGGCTTTCAATACTTAGGAGTTTGGAGTTGGGTTTCACATTTAGATTGAACAAATAATTCTTGAAAACAAAAGGCTCCAAACACAAAGCCCAAACAAAATGTCCAAAGACCAAATCCATCAAAACTTCATTTGAATAAAATGTTTGATCAAAATATCTAAATAATACCTCTAAACTAAACTTCCAAAGCACATAAAGCCAACAATGACTATTTCAAATAAATTATTTGATGAAAAGTCCCAAATAAAAGTTTTAATGAAAATATTTGTTCAAAAGTTTTGATATCAAAAATCTAAAATAAAGAGTTATAAATAAAATAAAAAACTAAGTCCTTTATAACACTACTTGAATAAAATACCTGAATAAAATGTTTGATATGGAAACTTTGATAAAGACTATTCTAAACAAAACCTCTGAATAAAAGAAAACTCAAACATAAGTCATGAATAAAAATTTGATGAATAAATATTGAACAAATATTCTAAACAAAAGTGCCAAACAAATATTATAAACAAAATTTCCAAAAAAAATGCCTAATGCAAAAACTCTAAATAAATCTTCTAAATACAAGTTCTAAAAAAAATGCCTAGTGAAAAAAATCTAAACAAAATATCTGATAAATAAGTCCTGAATAAAAAATAGTTTCGAATAAAACCAAGTCCCAAAACTTGCATGGTAAAAATACTCCTAAAAAAGAATTAATAAGTTATTCTAAAATATATAATATCATTTTTTGTACTTCCAAGTGTAAATATTAAGGAGAATCCAATAGAATTTGCACAATTATGTAGAGGAAAACTCAACAATCAAGGCCAAATCACACAAAAAAAGTGGGTCCCCATTTCTTCTTAAAAAAAGGGGATGTTGGGTATAACACATGGAAATTTATGGGGGGAATAATTTTGAGTAATAGAGAACTCAAAACTTTGGCTAGCAATTTCAAATCAGACATGAACTGTGCCACAGAAAAATATTAAAATCAAAGATATGAAAGGGACTCCCAACTACATCATACAACATACTTGCATTTGAATCCATGGATATGTGTGTGATAAAGTGATGTTAATTTAACCCTTATTTTGAGGATATTTTCAAAGACTTTGAGTAGCTATAGGTTTTATTCTAGTTCTTTTGAAGATCATTAAATTAGAGAAGCTCAGGTATAGCTCTATTGCCATCTAGGCATCCATAGCCCTGGTAGAGATACATTGGGTTCCTTCTCTCCTCTTCCTTAATTTTTGATCATTATACATGGTACATTGACCTTATTTCATCATGTGATCCTTTTAAATCCTTTATTTTTATTTGGGCTTTATTAATCACTCTTTTGAACACATTGATTTTTTATTTTTTTTAATGGAAAGAGGAGAGATAAAACCTCTATGAGTTGGTGTAGTTATAAAACAAATAATTTACTAGAACCTCCTTGCTAGATACATATATACAGTGATTATCACCTCCAAACAAGTATTAACATGGAAAGTGTGCTTGGTCCAATGTAGTGAGAAAACTTTCTAAATTCATATGGAGTATTCAAGAGTAACTTTCACATATCTGGTAGAAATATTAAATTATGACACAACCTTGAATTATTATGATTACATAACTAAATATTAAATACCTCAAACATAAAATTATATCTATTTTTTTAATATAATATTGATAATTTGTCATGTCAAGGCGAAATTCCAACCCCTATAATCAAAAAACTTTTCCTAGTATTGTAAAAAGCCTATTTAAGTGGTCTAAACCATGTATTTTTGGCCTAAAATGGAAATTTTTGGTCTTTAAATGATAACATTAGTATTTAAAAGGTCATAAATTCAGTAAAATATATTTTACCATGTTCATATATATGACTTAACCTTAGTCATAAAGTTTTATAACTTGAAAAGGTTATTTGATTCAAATTCAAGCTAAAAAGGGCCTATTTTCACCTCACACAGTCCAAATTTTTCCCTCAAGAGCATATAAATACGTTATTTATTATTTTTTTCATGTAATATACTCTTTTTATCATTTTCATTCATCAATATTGGTGGTTCATAAGCTAAGTTATCTTTAAAAGCCAAAAAGAAGCTATTTTATTTCATTTTTAAAGGCAAAGTACATATCCATATGGAATTACATATAGATGAAGCATGAAATATGAGGATAAATGAATTTTAGGTCTTCATGAATATTTTTAGGTCAATTGGATGTAGTACAAGCCATAAATTGGTCTTTTCTTATTAATTGGCTAGTTTACACATAGAGACTTGACTTCAGGTTTTATGATGGTATAGATTGGAGAGATAAGGTATAGGTCTAAAATTTTGGAAAAAAAAGTCGACACAGAGGGATTATTGATTGATCAAGTGGTTCTATAATTTTTATATTCTCTCTTATGAATCATCCATTTGAAGTTAGTCTAATTTTTGTAGTTTTGCATCCATGAAGGCAACTAATTTTCTTCAAATTCTCTTTACCAGGACAACATTTTTAGAAGATTCAAGTTTTTAGAGATTATTTGGAACCTAATACACATTTATATAACCTATTTTAGTATGTATACACACATTTTAAGTTCATGTCAATCTCAAAAAGATAAGGATTACAATTTATAATTTGGCATGCTTCTAAAGAGTTATATAGTTTTAGACAGAGAAAGTTTTCAAGATTCCTTGGTTTTATCCATGGCATGGATGCAATTCATGTTATCAGGTTTATTAATAAAATTTCCTCAATAATTTCTCCAAATATTCATGTCTTATCCCATCATTATGCTCTCAAAGTATCTCAAAAGGCTAGTTTGACATATTTTAAGGAAAATTTGCATATTTTAAAGTTTTTACAAAAATCTATGTTTCATTTTCAGCCTATTGTCCTTGTACAAAGGAATAAAAAATCATATGGTGAGAGGATGATGTGTAAATTTCTGCATTTAACTCCTCATCTTGGTCTTGTCATGCTCACAATGTCCTTTCCCACCTCCATCTCACTCAACCCCATATCACTATCATAACACTATCTTTCCACTATGTTTTGTGCTTTTATCACCCTCCATTCATGTGTTTTCATCATCTTTCATCCTCATCACCCTTACACCCATCTACATTCCATAGTTTCATATCATGAGAGAGATAAGGGTTGATAAAATACCATCACAAGCATGAAAAGGAGGTATGCGGACCTTGTAGCATCATAATACAGTCAGAAGATGAGGTCTATAGTAAGTTCAAGAATAATCAACTATGTTCATGAAGGTAAAATAAATAAAATGGTGAAAGAGACCTTATTGAAGTTATATACATTTATTTTCATAAGGTATTAAGGAATGAAATCCATCTTAGGTATCATGAAGGATAATATCCAAGGCCAAGAAACCCTACCTACAATCCCAAGAAGGCAATGTATAACCAATACACCTATGATCAAGCCATGTTTCAAGAGAAGGTTGTGTTGAAAATAGTAAAGGAAGGATTTATGATGAAGGAAATTTAACTCCTCTTGCCAAGATGAAGTAAAAGGAAGACAGGTTCAGCTTGTTTGTTTTGACCTTCCCAAGGTCCAAAACCCTTATATTATCCATACAACATAGTCATAACATAGTCATCTTTAGTTTGGTAAAAACATAGCATTTAAAGGATGACATTATCACTTTGACATATGTTTAACAGTATCATTTTCAATAAATGGTTTCTTTTTCATATCATGACTTGATTATTGATCATAAACTACCCTCAGACAATCAAATATCCCTCATGACACTCACCTATAGGGTAAAAAGGTGCAATGAGATTTCAGGTAGGAGAAGTCTATCTTCATGTGGTATCATGGTGATATGGTGTGAAGAAATACATGGTATCAAAATTAAATACAATAAGAATCATAATATTAAAAAGAGATATAAAACGTACAAGACATTTTAAGTTTCAAATAGGCCTTAAGAGGAAAAAATAGTAGCTATAGCCAACCCTAAGGCCAAGGGTACAGTCATGTAGGTGAACTAATTATTGAGAGAACCTAAAAGTTTAGAACATGTTTAGGGAGGTTATTGAGGCTTTTATATGATCATTTGGAAAATAAAGACCCTTTAAACATATTATCACCCTTGTTAATATTTCAAAGCACTTCCAATCCAGTCACAATCTATACAAAGGACATCATATTGCTATAACGAAGCATGGAAATAGAAGGTTTATATTCAAGGTGATTCTTCAATGGTATGATATGAATAAATAAATTAACTTAGTTTTGGTATCAATATATCTCAATATTTAATGCACCAAATTGATTTAGATTCATACATATTTAAAATGTGACCTAAAACTACATAGAAGGAACTACAGTCAAGAAGGTGAGTGAATCTATAAGTATGCCTCAAGGGTTTTGAAAATTTCCATATGGTTTTGTGTTTGTAGATAATCATAATAGAGGGAGGATTAAAAATGGGAGACCTTATTTTTTATTCAACACTCTAGTAATTTTCAAATCATGACCCTATCTGTATAAACCCAAAAGTCAAAGCCATGAGACCAAAAGCCTATCTTTAGGCTTATGTAAGTGAATGAGAACACAAGGGTATCTAAGGAGGTAATATACCCAATAAAATGATTCATGATAACCATGATTATCTATGAATTATATATAATTTATAAGGTTGTAAAAAATCAAACACAATCATACCAAGCTATGAAATACTCACCTATAGCCACCAAACATAGTCAGGTTTTCAAGCATAATGTTTAGAAGCAGAAATATTTCAAGAAGGCTTCATGGTAAAATTGTAAAGTCACTTATTACATGGTTTTAATAGATATATTATGTTATAACATTATCATAAATATCAAAAGTGGTTCAAACAATGACAAGGCAGGTTTAAGTAGTGAAATATTGTCACCTACAACAACAGGGTTCTTGAGAATAGATATTGATACATAAGGTTGTAAAAGATGATGATGTTATATGAACCATGATGGATTATCATAATAATATAGGTTTATTAATGAATTTATGTTGGATATGAGTTAATTTCAAATAAGGACTTCAAGCTCTCATATCCATAGTTAGGCCAATTCATAAGAATAGTCACCTATAGTCATAGGAACACAGACCTATCTTCAATATCAAGAGGGCATTGAAGTCAAAGTTATCAATGATTGGAGTTTTCATATATATAAGGAATTAATTGAGGTAATAAATTATGAATTAATAATTTAACACAACATAATGGGCCTTCAAAATATTTAAACATAATCAAAGTCAGCTAAGGATAACCTACAACCATACAAGTCATCTCCTCTAACACATTCATTCATTATTTTTCCTAAGGATATAATGAAAGAACATTAAAGTAAAGAGATAACATATGATTTAATTATTTATAATCTAGGAAACTTTTTGTCATCATCACTACCTATGTTAGGACCTAAGAACTACAAACTCATAAAGATGACAATACACAACCACTTGTATAGAATAGGACTATATATAGGGTTTGAGAGCATGTGTTTGAGGAGATTAGGATTAAAAATTATAATGAGAGGAAGGTTATTAATTTTATAATAGGCATTTTATCACTAAATTATAGTTATCATCATAACAAACATCTCAATTTTTCCTCTACACCTCATCTATCTCCACCTAGATGATTGTACTTTATCACTATACACAACTCTTGATGAGTGTTTGAAAGGGTAAGGTGAAATAAGGATTAAGGCCTACACTATAAAATTATTATATTTATTTAAGGATTTAAAATATTATCCAATCATATCAATCATCCTATAACATCAAATAGAATCCTTTACCCATAAAAAATGTAGTCACTTATATAGTCAAGGGCAAGAGTTGATAGTTTTGAGGAAATGATGATTTTAGAGCACCTATGAGTAGAATTGGCCTATAAAATTTTGATAAAGTAATAATTATGACCTGATAAATATTATAATTTCATTTTAAATGTCACTTGAGGTGTGGAGAACCTCACTATTTTAGCATAGTCAACTACTTGTCTCATGGCAATCAAAGAAGGAGCTAGGCAAGTTGAGAGACTTTGCCTATTTTATGAATTGTCCAAGATATATTCAAATTTGACATAGGTTTATGAGATAATTTAATAATGTTATATATTTTTTAATAGCTCGGTGAAGATGAGAAGAGCACCAAACATAGTTATAAGGGTCACATAGGCCATGTTTGCAAGAAACCCCATAGGAAACCTTAAGAGGCATGAATACAAGTATAGGTTGGGAATAAAATAAAAGTATAAGGAAGGTGAAATTGGATGGTAAAAATTAGTTTTAAACCCTAATAATCTCTCATAGGAACCTCAACCATCAAAACTTAGTTTTAGGCTAAAACTCAATTTTAGGCTTGGAAGGCTTTTAGCACCCAAAGGCATCTCTAGAAACCACAATGCAAGATGAAAAATTGAGTGTGATTTTATGAAAATTTAAAATAACCATTATTATGATTTAAATTATGGATAATCATTGGAGGATTAATTTTCATCCATAAGGAGAAATTTAGATTCTACAGTTCTAAACACCCATTCAAGCCACCTGATTTCACCACATAAAGAGTTTATAAAAATGATATAACAATGATTTCAAGACCATAATTTAATTATAATTAATTAATAATTGAGGTTGGTTGAGTATATTTGCTTTATGAACAATCACTAAGAGTGTAAACATGTCTAGAATGCTTGTAAACTTGACAATCAAATTTCCTTCACATGATATCTTTTCATATATTTTGCATGGGAACCCAATATTGTTATGGAAGTTAAGTGGGTATATATAATATAAATTAATTTAAATAATTTTGGATTTGGGGGACTATAACTTATGAATCATCATTAAGAAGATTTAGCTCCAAAACCCTCCCAAACCCTCATAGTGACCAATTTTGAGAAAATTTGATTTTATTGCCATAAAAACCTCATGGATCAATATAAAACCTATTAAAGCATAAATTAAACTCATATATTATACAAATAATTCTAATTTGTTATATGACATTATATGGATCAGGGTAAAAATTAGGTTTTAAGGAGAAAAAACATGAAAAATGAGGTACACGGTAGTTTACATGAAATATAATATATGGATGTTGAATATTGAGACTTGTTATTCATATGAAATTTTCAGTTGGTTATAAATCTACCTATAAGTTCCCCTATTAACTCCTTCAAAATAACCACTATGGAGGAAAATGAAGCAGAATTGGCCTAGTAAACCATGGTGATTGAGTTGTAAGATTTTATTCATCAAGAAAACCTATCTCATGGTGTGATGAATTTTTACATGTCTAAAACTCATTTTATTTTTAGTTTTCATATTTTTCTTGTAGGTTCTAATGAATGTTAAGTGCAAAAAGAAGGCTACTAGGCCTAATTGGCCTAGTAGGCCTATTGATCAAGTATCAAAGAAGAAGTTAGCATTAAATGAGAATTAAAGAGATAAAAAAGAGTTTCCATGTAACTTATCTGTTGTTAAAGAAGATATATCATACTCTTTCAAGTATCAAATACCATTTCATGCAAGAGGAGTTCAAGTAGAGTTAACTATTCCTTAAGAACCAATCATCACTTCAGTTGACTAGTTGACCAGTTTCATACATATTTCAATGATTTAATGCAAAGTAAGACTTATAGTCAACTTAAAATAACTTAAAGTGGAGTCAAAAACCAAATATTTGCATAGATTTCATGTAAATGATATTGACAAGTCAAAGAGGGACCTAACATTTCTTATTCCTATGCCAAAGGAAAGATCATGCAATATTTTTAATAAAAGGAGATTTATTAAAGACTTTATTATAAATTTGTAACTCAAGTTTGACTTTATTTTAAGTGGAGTTGACCTTATCTTCCATATTTTATTCCAATATCTTAGATTTCTCTATTCTACACTTATATATATTTAATATTTAAAGCCAATTTTTAGATTCCTCTCTTCGGCATGACCAAACTCTCCCAAGATTGAGATTTATAACCTTTTAAGAGAAATACAATGATTATTTTCATATTCATATATTATGATATAATGTGTAATATTGGTTTTATTTGCACATGTGCTAGACTTTTCTCCCTTGGTAGCTCCTGATCTCACCTAGTTACTAGTTTATCATATTATACAAGTCATATTTAGTGTTTGATGTTGATTGACTGAAGTTAAAAATAGATATATATATTTACTAGTTAGAACTTTGAATCATGCCTATTCCATAATTCTCCTCATGTTTTGGTCAATTAATGAAACCTCTATGTGAAATACTGATGCATGAGGGATAATTTGTAGTAGGCTAAAGAGGTATGTACATATTTCATAAGGCAAGGTCACTCAAAGTTCAGTACTGATATTCTAGACATTGGTGGTCTAATTATAAGCATTTAAAAGAGGTTGTTGGTTTATGAGAAATACCATGGTCATCATAATCATCATCATCTTCCCATAGAGCTACCCTTTTCCCTTCATGAATGTCAAACTAATGTATATCACATCCTTCAAGAGTTAATTTAGACCTTACCTAGCTTTCCTACTTGGAATTCCATCTAAGAGAGGCCTTAGAAGGATAAGTAAGTATGTTTTGAGGATTCTAATTTTTAGTTTGCATAATATATCATACATGAACCTACATCTTCAAGTTTATAGGGAGATATCTCTAGTGATTTAGTTCATGATTTTGAGTCTCATCTAGCTAAGCAAGTTGAACTTGTAAATCATCATCTTCAGTATTTGTAAAGGCAACATAATAAATTTATTATCTCATAGCCATGGTTGTAATAAGTAAAAAATTAAAGATTTCTAAACCCAAGTTCATGACTTGGAATTAGATATAACAGTCCATGGATAAATAAGAACATTCAAGCATGATTCAAGATTCTAAAGTCAAAAGCAAGCAAGAAGTCATTCTATCTCCACTCCTTTCTCCTAAAAATCCCAAGTCCTTTCCTTAATGGAAATATATTCAATAAAATTTTTGATAGAGAGAGGAGGTGAAGGTGATACAAGAGGAGAAGCTCTATGATTAAAATCAGGTATCTATGGTAACATCTATAGACCTTTCTCATAATCTTGAGTACTTTCAAGGGTCTACTATGCCACTCTTGAAACAAGAACCTCTCCTTTGTGAGGAAAGTGAATAAGATACAGCTAAAGAGATATAAAATTAAGGTGACTTGAGTGATCAAGAAGAATAATTCATAATTGGGACACCACTTGGCAAGGACAAACATGTTTCAATCTTTCATGATGCCAAAGAAGAAGTTTTAGATGAACAAAAAGATGTTTCCCAAGAACTTGCAGTAGATGATATATATGGATTAAAAATAAATATTTCTCTAGAAGGAATCCATGAATATCACTCAAATAGAGCCAATAATAAGTTGGAAAGAATTCCTAAAGTTGATGATCATTGGTGGCAATTTTACCATGATTTCTTGAGTGAGATTGAAGAGCTTAAGATGGAAAATTTAAATGATGAGAGAGTATAGGTTGGATCTTCATTTTAGGTTTCCATCGATGTTTTGGATATTTAATAAGAAAATTATATTCTAGATATGCCAAGAAAATATGATCTGGAGCTTGAGTGGATAGATGAGATGCCATTATTTATTGAAGATGAAGATGAAACATTTGCAGCAAATCAAGAACTTTCATATGACTCCATCAAAATGTTGGAAATGTGTGATCAAAATGATTTAAATGGTAAGGATTCAAATTAATTTCATGTCCTTTTATTTTATCATGATGAAATGGCCTTTTGGGATGACTTGGAGGGTCTCTATTCAAAGTTTGATAGTCCATCTCCACCCCGTATGGAGATTGAGGAATGTCTTGTAAAGAGTATTGTTGTAGCTTTTCATCAAGAAGATATTAATGACACATTTCAACCATGTTTGAAAACATATCAATAAGTTGAATATTTTATTAAGGCATTACCCCAATTTTAGCATAATGAAGACACCAATCCAAGTACATCAACTGATCTGCCAATATAATCATTGAATGAGAATGAGACAAATCAAGATCAACCAATAAATGAAGAAGAATTGGAATTATTCTTATAATAAAGAAGAATATGGGAGGGGGATGATTGGGTCTTGGATCCATAGCTTTAATCCATGTAATTTATATGGAAGTTGGAGGCCCAATTGCATCATCAAGAAGACATGAACATAAAAATGCTCTTATTTGTAGTTTAGTATTATTGTTGCAGTAAAAAGGGGTGTTATAAAGCTAAAAAGAGTGTTTAACATCTAGAGAGTCATCATGTCAAGTTATAATTCTTCAAATTATCATTTCATATCAAATTCAGTGAGTTATTTTGACTAGAAAGTTGGTCAACCCCTATGAGTCACCAAAAATGTTGGTAATTTGGCATGTCAAGGCCAAATTCCAATCCCTATAATCAAAAAACTTTTCCTAGTACTGTAAAAAGCCTATTTAAGTGGTTTGTACCATGTATTTTTGGCCTAAAAGGGATATTTTTAGAATTTAAATGATAAAATAAGTATTTAAAAGGTCATAAATTGAGTCAAATATCTTTGACCATATTAATATATGACTTAACCTTAGTTATAAAGTTGTATAACTTGAAAAGGTCTTTTGATGCAAATTCAAGCCAAAAAGGGCCTATTTTCACCTCACACATGCCAAATTTTTCCCTCAAGATCATGGAAATATATATATATTTTTTTTCATTTAATATATTCATGGTCTCATTTTCATGCATCAATATTGGTAGTTCATAATCTAAGTTATCTTTAAAATGAAAAAAGAAGCTATTTTCTTTCATTTTTAAAGGCAAAGTATGGATCTATATATAATTATGTATAGATGAAGAATGTAAAATGAGTATCAGGTCACAATAGGTCTTCATGAATATTTTTATGGAAATTGGATGTAATACAGGTGCTAAACCGGTCTCTTCTTGTCAATTGCCTAGTTTTCACATAGAGACATGCCTTCAGGTTTGATGATGGTATAGATTGGAGAGAAAAGGTACATGTCTAAAATTTTGGGAAGATAAATTATACTAATATGGATTAATATGGATTAATTTGTTATATAATTGGTCTCATCTCCCTCATAATCATCCATTTGAAGTTAGGCTAATTTATGTATTTTTGCATCCATGAAGGCAACCAATTTTCTTTAATTTCTCTTCACTAGGGAAACATTTTAAGAAAATTAAAGTTTTAAGAGATTATTTTGAACATAATACACCTCTACATGGACTCCTTTATTATTTTTAAATATGTTTTAATTTCAAATAAATATCACAAAGATAAGGAGTGTAATTTACAATTTGGCATGCTTCTAAAGACAAGTTGTATAGATTTGGAGAGAGAGAAAGTTTTCAAGATTCCTTGGTTTTCTTTATGGCATGGATTTACTTCATGTTATAATTTTTTAAAGAAATTTTACTCAATATTTTCTCCAAATATTCATGTATTATCCTATCATTGTGCTCTCAAAGTACCTCAGAAGGCTAGTTTAACATACTTTAAGGAAAATTTGCATATTTTAAGTTTTTTATAGAAACCTATGTTTCATTTTCAGCCTATGGTCCTTGTCCAAAGGTATCCAAATTAATATGGTGAGAGGATGATGTGTCCATATTTGAATATAAATCTTATATTTCTCTTATCATGCTCAAAATGTCCTTTCCAAACTCCATCTCACTCAATCACATATCATTATCATGGCACTATCTTTCCACTGTGTTTTGTGCTTTTTTCACCCTCCATTCCTATGTTTTCATCATATTTCATCCTCATCATCCTTAAACCTATATCCATTCCATAGTTTCATATCATTAGAGAGATAATGGTTGATAAAATACCATCACAATCATGAAAAGGAGGTATGTATACCTTGGATCATCATAATACAATCAGAATATGAGGTCTACATCAAGTTCAAGAATAGTCAAGTACGGTCATGAAGGTACAATAAATAAAAGGGTGAAAAATAACTTATTAAAGGTATATACATTTGTTGTCCTAAGTTATTAAGGAATGAAATCCATCCTAGGTTTCAAGAAGGAGAATATCCAAGGCCAAGAGACCTTGCTTACAATCCCAATAAAGGAATGTACAACCAATACACCTATGATAAAGCCTTGTTTCAAGAGAAGGTTATGTTTCAAATAATAAAATAAGTATTAATGATGAAGGAAATTAAATTAATATTTAAAATATGAATTCAAAGGAAGATAGGTTCACCTTGTTTTTTTTGACCTTCCCAAATTAAAAAACCCCTATGTTGTCCATACAACATAGTAAAAACATAATCATCTTTAGTTTGGTAAAAACATTGCATTTGAAGGATGACATTATGACTTGGACATATGATTAAAAGTCTCATTTTCAATAAAAGGTTTCTTTTTCATATCATGACTTCATTTTTTATCATAAAATACCCTCAAACAATCAAATGTCACTCATGACAATCACCTATAGGCCATAGAGGTGCAATTAGCATTCAAGCAGGAGAAGTCTATATTCATAGTGGTATCATGGTGATATGGTTTGAAGCAAGACAGGGTATTAAAACCAAATAGATTAAGAACCATAATATCAAAAAGAGAGATAAAAGGTAAAAGACATTTTAAGCTTCAAATAGGCCTTAAGAGGAAGAAATAATAACAACAACAAGCCCTAAGGCCAAGGGTACAATCATGTAGGTTAACTAATTATTGAGAGAATCAAAATGTTTATAACATTTTTAGGGAGATAATTTTGGTTATTTTATGATAATATGGAAAATAAAGAAGATTTTAACCTATTATCACCCTTATCAATCTTTCCAAGCACTTTCAAGCCTCTCACAGTCTGTATAAATGACCTCATATTGCTATAAATAGGCATGGAAATAGAAGGTTTGTCTTCAAGGTGATTCTATGATATGAATAAATAAATGAACTTATTTTTGGTATCAATATATTGAAATATTAAATTAACTAAATTGATCTATATTCATACATCTTTAAAATATGACCTATAACTACTTCGAATGAACTACAATCAAGAAGGTGAGTGAAGCTTTAAGTATGCTTCAAGGGTTTTGAAAATTTTTAGAGGGTTTTGTGTTTAGAGATCATCATGACAGAGGGAGGATAAAAAAATGGATACCTTGTGTTTTATTCAAACACTCCAATCATTTTAAAATCATGACCCTATCCATACAAACCTAAAATTCAAAGCCATGAGACCAAAAGCCTATCTTCATGCTTATGCAAGTGAATGAGAAAATAGGGGTATCTAAGGAGGTAATATGCAAAATAAAATTAGTCATGAGAAACATTATGATATATTAATAAAATATAATGTATAAGGTTTTCAAAAATCAAACACAGTCATACCAAGCTATGAAATACTCACCTACAACTACCAAACATAGTCAAGTTTTCAAGCATAAGGTTTAGAAGCCAAAATATTTCAAGAAGGCTTTATGGTCAAATGGTAAATTCCCTCATTATATGGGTTTCATATATAAATTATGTTATAATATTATCTTAAATATAAAAATGGGTTTAAATAATGATAAGTTAGGTTTAAGTAGTGAAATATAGTCACCTACAACAACAAGGTTCTTGAGGATAAATCTTGATACATAAGGTTGGCAAAGATGATGAAGTACCATGACCCATGATGGAGTCTCGTAATAATATATAGTTATTAATTAATTGATGATGGATATTATTTTAGTTCAAATAAGGACTTCAAGCTCTCAAATCCACAGTCAAGCTAATTCATAAGAATAGTCACCTACATTCATAGGAAGACAGACCTATCTTCAATCTCAAGAGGGTATTAAAGTTAAGGTTATCAATGATTGAGGTTTTCATAGATATAAGGAAGTAATTTAGGTAATAAATTATTAATTCATAAGTTAAAACATCATGATTCACCTTTAAAATACTCAAACATAGTCAAAGTCAGCTAAGGATAACCTACAACCATACAAGTCATCTCCTCTAATATAGTCATTCATTCCTTTACCTAAGGATACAATTCAAGACAATTAAAGTCAAGAGAGAACATATGATTGAATTATTTATAATTAAAGTGACTTTTTTTCATCCTCAAGGCCTATGTTAGGATCTAATAGCTGCCAACTCATTAGGATGATAGTACATAGCCACTTGTACAAAATAAGACTATATATAGGGGTTGAGAGTATGTTTTGAGGAGATTAGGATCAATAAGTAGCATGAGAGGAAGGTTATGAATATTATAAGAGTTATTTTAGCACAAATTATGGTGATAATCATAATAAACATCTCAATTTATCCTCTACACCTTGTCTATCTCCACCTAGATGACTATAATTTATCATTATACACAACTCTTAAGGATTCTTTAAAAGGGTAAGGAGACATAAGGATTAAGGAATATAATAAAGAAGTATTAGAGTGATTTTATAATTATTTTAAAGCTTATACAATAATATCAGCAATACTATAACATTAGATATAATGCTTTACCCATCAAACATGTAGTCACTTACACAGTCAAGGGTAAGAGTTGACAGTTTTTAGGAAAATGATGAATTTGGAGCACCTATGAGTAGGATTGGCCTATAAAATTTGGATAAATTAATAATTATGACCTTATAAATATTCTCATGTCATTGGAAAGGTCACTTGAAGTGTGGATAACCTCACTATTTTAGCACAATCAACTGCTTGTCTCCTGGTAGTCAAAGAAGGAGTTAGGCAAGTTTAGAGACTTTGATTGTTTTATGACTTGTAAAATATATATTACACTTGTATTGAGGTTTATTAGAAAATTTAATCATGTTGTATAATTTTAAAAATCTTAGTAAAGATGATAAGAGCATCAAACCTAGTTATAAGGGTTACACAGGCCATGTTTGCAAGAAACCCCATAAGCAACCTTAGGAGGTATGAAGTCAAGTATAGCTTGGGAAGAAAATAAAAGTAAAAATAAGGTGAAATTAGATGGGAAAATTTATTTTTAAACCCTCATACTGTCTCACAGGTGCATCAACCATTAAAACTCATTTTTAGGCCTAGAAGGCTTTTAGCACCAAAAGGCATCTCCATGCACCACAATGAAAGATGACACTTTGAGTGTGATTTGATGACATGTTAAAAGACCAAAAATTATTATTTAAATAAGGTATAATCATTTTATGAGTTAGTTTCATCCATAAGGAGAAATTCAAATTCTACAGTTCTAGACACCCATTCAAGCCATATGATCAAATGCTCGTATCTTTCACCACATAAAAAGTTTAGAAAAAATATATTAACATGATTTTAGGAACCATATTTAATTATAATTAATTAATAATTAATTTTAGGTGAGGATATATTCTTTATGAACAATCCCTAAGAGCATAAGCATGTTGAGAATGCTTGCAAACCCTATAGGCAAATTTCCTTCACATGATATATTTTGCATGGGAACCCCATACTATCAGGGAATTTTAAGGGGTATATATAATAAAAATTAATGTAAATAAGTTTGGAATTGTAGGATTATACCTTATGAATCATCATTAAGAAGATTCAACTCCAAAACCCTCCCAAACCCTCATAGTGACCAATTTTTAGAAAAGTTGATTTTATTGACATAAAATCCTCATGGATCAACCTAAAACCTATTTAAACATCAAAAAAACTCATATATGATCCCAATAATTCTAATTTTTGTATATAATTATATGAATTAGGGCATAAATTTGTTTTTTTGAGAAAAAACATGAAAAATGAGGTACAAGGGGGTTTACATGAAATCAAATCCATGGATGTTTAATATTGATAATTTTTATTAATATTAAAATCATAATTTTGTCATAAATATTCTTTGAGGTTCCCCTAATAGATCCTTCACAATAACCACTCTTCAGGAAAATGAATCAGAATTGGCATTGTAATATTTTCTTCACCAATAACACCTATATCATGGTGTGAGGAGTTGTTACAAGTCTAAAACTCATGGTATTTTCAGGTTTCATATTTTTATTTTAGGTTATAATGGATTTCAATTGCAAAAATAAGGCTACTAGGCCTAATTTTCCTAGTAATCCTATTAGATCAAACATCAAAGAAGAAGTTTGATTAAAATTTCAATTATCAAATGACATTTCATGCAAGAGGAGTTCAAGTAGAGTTAACTAGTCCTTAAGAACCAATCATCACTTCAGTTGACTAGTTTCATGCATCTTTCAAGGATTTCATGCAAATGAGGACTTATATTCAAATTAAAATCACTTAAAATTGATTCAAAAACCAAATATTGGAATAAATTTCATGTAAAGTATATTGAAAATTCAAAGATGGACCCACCATTCCTTATTCCAATGCCAAGGGAAAGATCATGCAAAATTTTTGACAAAAAAAAGATTTATTAAAGACTTTGTTATAAATTTTTAACTCAATTTTTACTTGGTTTGAAGTTGAGTTAACATTATCTTACATATTTTATTCCAATCTCTTATCTTTCTCTATTCTTCACTTCTATATAGTCAAGCTTTGAAGCCAATTTTTAGATCCCTCTCTTGGGCATGACTAGACTCTACAAGATTGAGCTTTGCAACCTTTTGAGAGAAATAAAATGATTATTTTTAGATTCATATATGTTGGTATAGTGTGTAATATTGGTTGTATTTGCAAATGTGGTATAATTTTATCCCTTGGTAGGTCCTAATCTCATCTAGTTACTAGTTTGTCATATTATGTAGGTCATATTCAATGTTTGATGTTGATTGACTAAAGCTAGTAGTGGTTATATATTGACTATTTAGTGCCTTGAATTATTACTATTCCATCATTTCCCATATGTTTTGGTTAATTGATTAAATATCTATGTAAAATAATGATTTATAGGAGACTTTGGAGTTGTATATTCAATCATTGTTTTGGGAGCTCAAATAGAGTGGATGAACCATAAATATAGGTGTATCACCAACAATAAAGTAGAATTTAACTTTTAATATTTATATAACCCTTTTCATCCAAAAACTTATAGAATATTTTAGTATTAGTAATCAAAGTGATACATCAAAGGAGCTAGCCTCATCAAAACTAGATGTTTAGTCTGAGTTCAGGTGTCTCACACCTCAGATTATTTCAATGTTAGTCCAAGTGTGAAGGAGTTTAAAATAAATATATCAGTATTGAAGTAGGGTTCTATCTGGGTTGCTAACATAGACCCCATATTATGAATCCATTTGTAATTTCCCTTTCCATTATATATCAATTTAAGCATAAAATAGGGGCTTAGATATAGGATGCTAGCTTGGACATGTCAGAATAAATCAATTTAGATTGTCATAGGAAACAACAAAATGTCTAATCTTAGAAATTTGGAAACTAACCTAAGAAAGATGGAAAACTAAACTAAGAAATTTTTAAAACTATACTAATACCACATATATCATGTTTTCCTCATCAATCAGGGGTTTATTTAGATGCTACAACCATGAAGTAATACTTTAAAAATTATCCATTGATTGGATAGGTGAGTTCATTACCTTAAAGGTACCTTAGACATAATGCATTATTTCCTAGGATCTCTAAAGTCTGATATGGTCTAATCCATAATGGGGAAAAATTTCATGTTGTCCTTTATTTTCATGAGATTTATCCCATAAAATCACTAGATCAGAGATCCTAAATATTTTGAATTTTGGTCTTTTGTCAAACCATCTCTTGACTACATTTTGGTGTTTGCTAAAAGTCTATAGGGCCTCAGTCCTTGAATCTTCCATTTATAATATATCTAGTAGTCAAGATTCTACTTTGTCATTTGGTTCCATATATTCTTGAATGAATTGATAAGTTAGTAACTTTAACATGATTGGCAATATTGGCCTATGTCCATACACTAGTAGATAAAGTGAGGCGTTGAGGGATTGATTATATCTTGTTTGATTTGCCCAAAAGGCATACTTTAGTAGATTATGCTAGTCCTTAGGCTTATCCCCAACTAATTTCTTAATTACATCTATCATGTTCTTATTCATTGATTTGCCCAATATATTTCCTTGAGGATAGTGGTTAGAACATGACTTGATGGTAATTTGATTATCATGAGCCCATTTATTGAATTTAGCTAATATGAATGTTAGCCCATTGTCATAAACTATAAAAATGGGAGTGCCAAATCTATTTGTTATGTATTCTTCTAAGTAGTAAATCTTTAGTCATATAAAATGTTAAATTTGGTAGCTTGGTGTGGCTTATGATACCCAATCCATAGGTCCATTTTGCATGCTCTCATGACCCTTCTAAGCATATTTTTACTTATTTCTAGTCATATGTAGGCTTTCAATACCTTATTCCAGCTTAGCTAGGATCCTTTTTCCATGTTTATTCCATCCACTTAGATCCCATACCCTTAGGACAATAGCACCCAGGTTGGACTATACTACTAGACCCCATGGTGTCCCCTTTCTAGTGCTCCTGTCCAATCACATTTTGAGCCTAGGTGACCATTTTTTCCTAATTCCTCTTCTTCATTATGTTGTCCTAGCATGATTTCATTTAACCCATGATTAATAGATCTCTATAAAAACCCATTTAAAGTTCATTTTAAAAGGTTGGAAATAATTTTCAAAAGCAAGCAAGAATACAAGAAAGACCACTAAGGCAATTTTACCTATTCTCTGCATAAAACCAAACAATACAACCACAAGCTCATTCAAACCCTCACACTAGTCCCTAGCCATCTCAAACACACCTAGTGTAGCATTTTGCATCTTCATTTCACTATTACATAAAGCACATCAATTGGGATAACTACATATGGCTTGATCCCTCTTCAAGGTATTGGTATATAAGCAGCATGCCCACACAAGGGGTGTGGATACATGTTTAGTGCATCTTACACACATTAACCCCCCACTCTTTTTCTAAGTTTTCATTAAAGTTCAAGCATAAGGAAAACCTAGGATTAGATATTAAATTATCTCTAAAAAGATCTTCATCAATAGTCAAGACTTGAAATTTCATAGGTGATCTAATATGGGGATAGTGGACAAAACCCAAAAAACTTAGATCTTTTTGACTAGCTTAGATAATAGTGGCAGGACCTAGACTATAGTGTCAAACCCCAAAGTGTCCTATTTTTGGTGGTCTTTTCCTTTCACCAAATAAAATCCAAATCTTGATTTGTGATAGTTTCCTAGTCCTACATAACTAGTATCGGCTTCTATTTTAGCCCTCCTTGCATCTGTTCCTTTGAGACAAAGTGAAAGACTTAGTGTCAAGCCTCATGAATTCACCTAGATTCCTTCAACATGACCATATACCATGAATAAACAACCAACATAGGTTCTTATTATATATCTTACACATACAAATTACACAAATTTTCATGAGAATAACTTTGAGAATGAATAATATGAGAATAAAAATGATGATACAAACATAAATGTTCATGATCCACCACATCAGACTCTTGATTAACTTTCACCTATTATTGATAATGAAGTTGTCTCAATAAATATTTGATCCTATAAAGTTTTTGAGAAATAATCAAGGACTAACCTCAAGATCATACTCTTATTTTACAATCTATCATGGAAATAAAAAAGGCTAAACAAGTTGAGTCTTTCATTCCTTCAAAGTAACTAGTTACACATGACACTGTAGGGTTAACTATGTCTCAACAACCCCCTATAGCAGCCCAACCTACCTTTATATCACCACCGGATACAACTAATACATCTTTGTCTCTTAATGTGTCTACCCTTGTGTAAGAGATAAATCTCTTCAATCCAAGGTGTTATATCTTAAGAAAGGTGCCTATAGACCTACATAGGCCTTGGATTCTTTTTCTCTACTTCATACACCATTGGCATGTCATATTGCTTCTACACCTTTAACACAAGGTTTTTTTCAACCTTAGCTCACTCTATATGATGGCAAGGGTGATCTAGAGACACACTTTAGATATTTTCATGCAACATGCTTGGATTATGTGTCAAATGAATACTTATTAACCAAGTTATTTCCATAGTGTCTAAATTATTATGCTGTACAATGGTTCTATAGTGTATATAATTAGTTGGTCAATGCATTAAATCCTTTAGTTGTCATGTTCCCAACTCATTTCAGCATTAACATTGGTGATAAGGTTTTATATGCCCAAGTTGCATAATAGAAACAAAGGTCAAATGAGCATCTCACAAATTACATTATTAAATATAAGACTATCTTAGATAATATGACGAGATCCATAGCCAATTAAGAGTTACAAAATATATTCAATTAGAGTCTTCTACCAGCTTTGCATGAATCAATAATGTTTAAAATATTCTCTTCCTTCATCGAGTTATTTCATACACTAAAGGAAAGAGACGTCAACTAATCTCAATGGGAAAAACTAAGTACATGAGCATACCAAAAAAAAAGAGTAACAACAAATTCCCATAAAAAGTAAAGGTTGATGATAGGAAGAGTCAAAATCAACCTATAGTCAATGTGGCTTCAGATCCCCCTCAATGAGTGGTTTTATCTGCAACTCCTCGATGAACATTTTCTAATCTACCAGTTTCTCTAGCTAGAGTTTTATAGTAGTTATTAGAATGTAATATCATATCTCTCCTTCCTATTTGAGAAGTTGATCCAAGAAAGCCACTTCCATGGGGATATGATCAAAATGCATTTTGTGATTTTCACAAGGCATCAGGCCACACAATAAATAGATACATTAGTTTGAAACATAAGATATAGGACTTGATAGATGGCAACATCATTGATCTTGACACTTTAGTTGAGCCTCTTAAATTAAATCAAACATAGGATAAAGCTTTGAAAATCTTCTCAATTCCTTTCTCATAGCATTATAAACAAGAGATAGGGGACACATTAGGTGTTCACCATGCATATCATGCGCATCAACCAATAGCTACATATAGGATACCTTCAGTTGAGTTACACCCTTTGAGTAACATGATTAGTGTATATAATTCCATATTTCTATCTAGACCTTATTTCTCCTTCTCAAAGAAAGAGATAGTTTAGGATGATTTATATTGTCATGAACTTTTTATCGAAGCTTACATTCATAATCATCCCATTCATAGTGTTCTCATAGACAATGGATCCAGTGTGAACATGTGCACTATAACATTACTACAACATTTGGGATATTCAGAGTAGGATATTACCCTGATGGACATAGTTATTAGTGGATTTGATGGGAATATATAGATTTCATTGGGTGAGATTGTACTTCCTCTATAGTTTGGTCTAACACATGTGGCCACACCATTTACTATTATTCCTAGTGTAGGAGTTTTTGATAGGTTACTTGGTCGATCATGGATTCATGAACTTTGAATAGTACCTTCTATAGTTCATAAATTAATGAAATTCATTTATGCTAATCAGGTTATTATAGTTTGTGGAGTTCCATATGAGTTACCACTCCCCACTTCAGATCCATCTACTATTTTGTAGTCACTAATTTTAGTTTTGCCACTAGTTTTAGTTTCTCTAGCAATTATAGTTCTTCCCCCAGTACAAATTTAGACATAGTAGAGACCTCCATCATCAGCATAGAGAGTTCATACACTTCCACAGAGGTGTCCTTTAGAAAAACCATAGTTTCAAAATTCTAGATAGTTTCTCGCTATAGTGTTCACACCCAAGGTAGTATCATTGAGGTTACATACCTCTACACACAAAGCACATGTTCAAAGATATTATCCTATTATTAGATGGGTACCTAAGATACCTATAATTACATCCACTTTTTAGAGTTATAGGGGGACCCCATAGTCATTTTCCACTACAAAAATTTTAGATAATTAATAGCATACACAACTTTTAGAGCCACAGTCTTAGCACTTCCATCATGCTTCATGATCATGCACAATCCATCTCCTTGATATAGGACAACATGATAGGGAGTCTCCCATGAGACTCATTGGTTAGTATCATTTCTTCTTAGTATAAATTAGACATAACTTCTTTTCAATTTATTATACATAGTCCTTTTATGATTGATTATACATAGCTCAAAATATAAAAAATATCAAAAACATTCAAATATGTCAAAAATACCAAAAATAATATAACATTTAAAAATACAAAAACATTCAAATAATTCAAAAACACAAAAAACTTTCAATTATATGCATTTTCCATGCTTTACATTTCTACTACCATGATAGATTTACATTTGTTATTCTATGATATTGTTTATCAATTTATTTACATTACCATGCTTCACTTGATCTTATTTGAGTGTGTGTAGTGACATCTAGATCCTTGATTGTTTCAATCTACCCATTGAGAGGGCATCTTACTTATACATTCAAGACATACATCAATATATCTACTCACTAGGGTCATCTTATACTTGACTACACCATCCAGGTTATGTCATTCCTACACTACACACTCTAGTTATCATGTTGATGTACATTACTTACTAGCTTACACAGATTACTTTATCAACACTCACTAGTATATAACACTTGTGTATTTCTTATAATATACCTAGTCTTGTATTCCATGTCTTGCATACTTTCACTTCTTGCTATGATTATTTAGATGTGATCATATTTCTAGTATTTACATGCTTTATTTTCTTACTTTACGTAGCTTGATGTGATTGCATTTTTTAGTTCCTATTTTGTCTCCTATATGTGCCTTAAGACATTTTCCAATGTCATTTACTTCTATTCTCATGTGTGCCTTAGGACATTTTCAAATTTCCTTTGCCTATACTCTTCTATGTGATTATGGCTTTCATGCCAACCTTGCTTGTTTTCACTTATATAGTTATGTGGCATTTGAACATACATTGTATACTTGGTTTCTACTTTGAGTGACATGTGCCCATGTCCCTTGTTTGCTTTGACCCTTTGACACTCTTGTATACTTCTTGCTTCTTGCCTTGTGTGCTTGTTGCTTGATTGCTTTTCATCTATCTATAATGCCATGATCCATATCATGTATTATCTTACTTTTTGGATGCCACAATGGACATCATGCTTCATCACTCCTTGACAACTAGCAACTAAAATTCATAGTTCTAATTTAGTACATTGCACATGCTATTACATTGTTATATATATCTAGGCATACACCTATTTGATATAATAATATTTAATATAAACCATTTTATATCTTAAGATATCTTGTCGATTATCATTACTATATCATGTATTTCATAGCATAACACACTTGTAGGGCTCTTTCTTCTGAGGGTAATCATTGAAATATCTTCATTCCTACCCTCAAAAGAGGGGGAAATAAAGAGGGGTTTTATCATAGAGATCAGAACTCCTATTGATCAAAAAATTAGTTTTCAAAACACTTAGAACAACAATCAAAGGTCAAACCAAGCAAAATAGACCAAAAAAATAGTGATAATTCTAGAATTGTCTTTAGTTTTAGCAAAGGAAAAAAGCACAAAACATGAACAATAACACCATACACTAGGGTGTCCTATTTTTGGAGTTTTTTTCCAAATATCAAAAAACCTAGATTTTCCAAAAACAAGTAGAAAGGTAAGCTCAACTATAGTTTTACACATACAAACCATTTTAGATTTAGTAGTTCTAGTATAGTTTTTCTTAGAGAATCCAGATATAGGAGCATCATGCATGATATGATATATATCACTTATAGTTTTAGATAGGGTATTTTATATAACTTGTGGATCAAAATCCATATTACAGACACCAGTGATTGGGTACAATGTGCATGGCACATTGGTCTTCTTTTCTTTTTGAATTTAGCATATTACCTAGGAATTCTTAGTAGTTTCATGCCTTCTTCCATCTATAGGTGGTTGGCATCATTTTAGAGTGGCTTTCATATAATCCTAACCTCCAAATTTTTGAGTGGCTTCCACATAAGCCTATTGCCCAATTTTGGAGTGGCTTTCATACAAGCCTAATCTCCATCATTTTTTTAAGTTGGCCAAGTGTGACCTAGTTTCTAACACACATTTGGCTATCCATGACACATTGTCATATTACAGTACACTCATAAGCTTTAAGAGCCATCTCATATGACACACATTCATATTGGTATTAGTTTATAGCTTAACTTCATGGGGTACTGATGGATCCAAAATTCTATCTATCCTTTTATATTCTTGAGCCACCTACTCAAAGGGATTAGACACATAGTCCAAACATCAATTAGCACATGCATTATCACATAGCTTCACTTAGTGGGTGAAGATGGAGCCAAAAGGCCAACCTTTGTATTTTTTAGCCACTCTAAGGGAATTGAGTACTTAGATCCATTCATGATATTAATTTTGGTACAACACATGCCCAACATATCTATCACATCTAACATCACTCAACATCATAATAGGTTTTGTATTGGTTCACATACCTAGTGAGGTTCATTCATTCTTTTCTCTTCCTCTCTCCTATCTAGCTTTGTACATTCTTATTTTAGATATAGAGTATCTAGTAAGAATTGATTTAATATTTATTTTTTCTCTTGTAGATTTACACTTCATGACATGTTCTCTATGCACACCCAACATCACATACCTTCATGGGCTTCACCCTTGTAGGTAAGTTTAAGTATGATTTCTATTTTTCCTTTATCATATTATTTCACTTTTTTATATCACTAGAATAAGGGCAGGAAAATGTATTCATATAAAACATTAAATTTTTTAGCTTGAGTGTTGCTTATGACACCTAATTTATAGGTCCATCTTTCATTCTTCCATATCCATTTTAAGCATCTTTTCACTAATTCCTAGTCATTCATAGGCTTTCTAGACCTCATTCCAACTTAGCCAGGACCCTTTTTCCATGTTTATTCCATCCCCCTAGGTCTTGTACCCTTAGGACATAGCATCTAAGTTGGACTATAACATTGGAACCTAGGGTGTCCCCTTTCTATCACTCCTATCCAATCATATTTTGAGTCTAAGTGACCATTTTTCCCCATTCCTCTTCTTCATTATGTCATCCTAGCATGATTATATTTAACACATGACTAGTATATCTCTATAAAATCCCATTCAAAGTTATTTTAGAAGGGTTGGCACTTATTTTCAAAAGGAATCAAGAATACAAGACCACTAAGGCAATTTTCCCTATTCTTTTCATTCAACCATCCAATACATCCATAAGCTCATTCAAACCCTCACACCAATCCCTAGACATCTCAAGCACATCTAGTTTAGAATTTTTGCATAGTCATTACACTATTGCATAAAATACATCAAGTGGGAGAACTATATATGGATTGATCCTTATTTAAATTATTGGTATGTAGGCATCATGCCCATACAAGGGGTGTAGATACATGTTCAATGCATCTTACACATACTAACCCTCCCTTCTTTCTCCAAGTTCTCATTCAAGTTCAAGAATAAGGAAGACCAAGGGTTGGAGATTAAATCAGCTCTAAAAGGATCTTCATCAATAGTCAAGGTTTGAAATTTCATAGGCAAACTAATACATGGATAATATACAAAACCTAAAAAACTTAGATATTTATGACTAGTTTAGACAATAGCAGTAGGATGTAGACTATAGCATTAGACCCTGAAGTGTCTTATTTTTGGTGTTCTTATCCTTTTATCGAATGAAATCTAGATCTTGATTTGTGACAGTGTTCCAGTCTTACACAACTAATATAATCTTTTGTCTCAATTATATCAACCTAATTTTAAAATAAGTTATATTTATCCTATTTTATTACTATTTTTAGAAAGGTTTAAATTAAAATCAAATTATACAAATCTATAGCTTAATTATTGAAATATTATTTACTAATTTAATCAACTCAAACCCTTAACTAAATTAGGGATAAGACTCTAGTATTCCCAAAACTGTTTAATCAAAATCACATCTTGTGCCTTAAAATTCTTTAGGGTTATTGCCTTAGTCCATTGAGTGTAATAATCTATGGAAATGAGTACAAACTTATGACCTATTAAATATTTTGGGTTAATGACACCAATGAAGTCCAACCACCATTGGAAAAATGGTCTTCCCTCAATAATATGTTACAAAGGCATTATTGTATGCACTTATCTTTTTTCTAAAACTTATCATTCATAACATGTCCTTACATGTTTGTGGGAAACCTTGAAGACTGTTGGCTAGTAATAGCCCATTCTTAGGATCTTATGAGACATGTTATTCATATATGGATGACCAATACCTATCTTTTGATGTAGGTTTCCATAATATCTTGAGCCTCTTTTATAGATACACTTCTAATATAGATGCCTTTATGATTTATCCCATAAAGGACTCCTTTCTTAATCATGTAGCGAGTGAATTTGAGCCTCAAATATATTATTCAATCTTAATTGAGTTCTAGGGGATATATAATTGTAAGAATATACTAAATTATGTTAGCATACCTTTCTCCTTTTGATACCTGGGCTTCACAAACCTCTTTATTAGTAATGCATAGATAAGGCTTAATCATAATTTGGATGATGCCTTGACCTCAGATGATTTTGGTAAGCTTGATTTCTATATCAAATTCATGCATCTTTACCATCCATTTGCCTCTATGTTTTCCCAATTCATATTGTGACAAGGTAAGATTGACAATAGGGTCAAGCACAATAGGGATAGTCTTATTCCTTAAGATGTAGTGTCAAAATTTCTTCACTAATTTGACAAAAGTGAATATACTCTTGTCAATCATGGAGTACTTAAGTTATGGATCCTTGAAATTCATGCTCATGAATGCAATATGATGTTTAGTTAATCTTTCTTTTGCATTATGACAAAAATAATTGTATGGTCTAAAGAAAATGAATATAAGTAAAAACCCTTTGTAAAATTTGGATTAATTAGTATTGGGGATTGATATATAACATCTTTGATGTCTTTAAAAAACTTTCAAACCTCAACTATCCATTCTATTTTGGCATCCTATTTGACCATTGCATTTAGGGGTGTCACAATTTTTGCAAATCCTGAGATGAACTTCCTCACAAAATTAATTTTCCCAAAGAAAGACTTGAGCTCTTTCTTTCTATTTAATGGGTCTATCTTTGAAATTTCATAGATTCTATCTAGATAAATGATGATACCTTATTTGGTAATGATATGTCCCAAGAGATTACCCTTAGTAATTCCAAATATGCTCTTCTTTGGGTTTAGTGAAATTCTAAACCTTTGGCATACTTTGAAGATTGATTGTAGATTGAAATTCTAAACCTTTGGTTCAGTGAAATTCACAAATTCTCTATGTTGTTAAGAATAGGAAATGGTACTAGCTCAATGGATAATTTCTTTACCTTGGATTCTTGGAGAGGTTCCAAATTGGTAGTATAAGTAGATAGTGAATCTGTATCTTGATTTTGTTCTTAGGAAAAACTATCATATTAAAATCCTCAAAACTCTCAATCAAATGCCATGTTTTATGTTTATATACTTTTAGATAAGACAATTTACAATGGTATTTATTTTTAACCTAATTGACTACCAACTCTGAATCCTCATATACTAATAATCATTTGACATTATTTTTGAGTGAAAAGTGCAATCTCAAAATCAATGCTTTATATTTAGCCCTATTATTGGTACAAGGGAACTATAATCTATATGATGTTAAAAAATTCTTTCCTTATGGATTAATCAATTCAATTCCTACCCCTGATTCCTATTTGGATATGGTACCATCAAAGTGGAGAGTCTATATATAATTAGGGCCCTTAGATTCTAGCTCTTGTATTTAATTTTATGTAGTGAAAGTATAGATACTAAGGCTAGGGGATTCATAACTTACCTCTTCATTATTGACATTGTATTATATGATGGGATACCTCATTCTTGGTTCCCAATTAATCTAAATTTGGTTTAGAAGGCCTCTCCATGGTGACCAAATGTGAGAGAAATTTTTTTAGAGATATCCATTGAGTGTTTTATACATGTCCCTACTTAGTAACAATCCATACCCTTCAGGTATGTCTACTATAAGGATGTCAATAGTAATGCGTACTCTTGGATCAGATGCTACTTGAATACACATGTTATTAAGCTCCCCAATTATTGGTACCATTATTTTATCCAACTATAAGACTGTCCTCTTTGATGGGCTTGGAGTTAGGCCAAGATTTAGACATATAGAAGTAGTCATCATAGTTGTTAAAGCTCTATAATTGAATAAACAATTATCAATATTCTTATCAAATGCCGTGATAGTTAGTAAAAAGGGTGAAACCTCTGTCTTGCTTTTATATATGACATTGGTGTCATTAGACTTTATTTTATCTGTAGGAGATTGTATCTTCTCCATAAGGTCCTTCCCTATGATATACTTCCACAGTAGCTCCTTCTATTTAGTGATCTAAGATAATTCATGAAGGGTGATGTTTTCTTTGATTTTCTTCATATCTTTAACAATGTTGTACCCCCCTCTACTCTGTTCCTCCTTATTCTAAGGTTGGTCATTCCCTTTTAGGGGAGGTGGATTGTTATCAAATTTCAAGTTTAGTAGAATGGTTATGATATTTGGAGGGGTAGATGTTGTGAATGGATACTTATTCCTCCTCAGGTTGTAACTACCTTTCTAGAATTTATGGAAGGCATGAATCTCATTAGTGTTGCTTTCTAGTATGTTATCATCTTCAATCAAGAAAAGAAACTCATGAGTCTTAAATAACATGGTAGTGATTGAAGGGCCAGAGTATTAATGGAATTTTGGTTTATTATACATCAAATTTTATCTTACCACCTCTCTTTGAAAGATCTCAAAATATGTACTTAATTTAACACAGTCAAGTTTACCATGCTAAGAAGTATTATGGATTATGCACTAGTTGGGCAAGACTATCTCCACTATATTGATCTCTAGATATGAGCTACTATACATTGTTTATAGGTATATTATACCTCTAGAAACCAAAATTATGATTATTATTGGGGCCATTAGCATTGCCTATCTTCTTTGCATACTAAGGTATTCATTGCTTAACTTCTAAGCCATCTTTTATATGGCATATATCTCTAATTTTTTAGAGTATATGACTTGGATAAAATTACTAGAGGATGTAAATGGATGTTGATTCCATTGGTAACCATTACCTTGTGCATGATAAAAAAAACTATAGTTTGGATGTGTCATATGTGTTAGAGGAGGTGACATGTATAGCTGATTCTCGTTAAATGTAGGCATATTCTACTTCACATGTGGAACTGGATTCAAAGTTAGGATACCATTGTTGACACTAGGTATGTTAGACACTTGAGGATTAAGATATCTTTTAATTTTTATGGCCTCTTCATAGGATAATTTCAAAGTGGTGACAACATCAACCCTTCATAATAAGATAACAATAAATAGATCTAGAGCATTCTTGTACATTTCTAATGCTAATACTTCATCTAGTTTATATGATGGACTTAATCAGGTGTAAATATTCTAAAATATTTAATTTAAGGCCTAGATTATTTTTTGGGCTCCCTCTTCATGATAATAAAGAGTTGGTATATGAAACTAAGGCTAGTGTCTTGCCCAAATTATGCAAGAAAAGTAGTTTGACATGTGTTTTAGGAAGTGATGGAATTATCTTATAGATTAAGGTACCAATCATAAGTATAATCCATTATCATGGAATGAAAAAGTTTAAAAGTAAATCTTCATTAATAACATTCATCAATATCAACACAACTTTGAAAGGCTTGATGTGTTCTTCTACCATTCTTCATCCTAAAGGAGAGAAGGATGGTAGATATTTTTAAGGATTCATTAATAGGTCATGTACATCCCTTAGGATGGAAATAATAGATCTGAAAAACCAAGGTGGTTAATACATATGATGATTAATAAGGGGAGTGTGTTTTATTTGGGAAGGTATTCTAGCTCTGTTATTGATAGGGGTAGTAGGTACAAATCTAGGCTTTTTATGATTTGACAAGGGTGAGACTAGAAGACTATCTTGAGAACTAGATATGATGACTCTCCTAGGTGACTCCAATGCAAATAAACACAAAAAATGACCTCATTTATTCGATAATCTTAATGCCATCCTTATAACACTATAAATAATGTTGATGCAATTTTTATGCACACCATTTGTAACAAGGTAACCTTTAACATTTTAGGATCTCAATGGAGGTAAAATACACTCTAGGACATGAGTTATAGGTATGTGATTTGGAAAAATAGGTGATGTAATAGTATGAAGATAATGTAGGTTGTTAACCAAGACTATGTATAGATGGATGGTATCTAAAAGAAAGTTAAATCTAGAAGAATTGACATGTGTATGGATACTAATCTAGAGTGGGTATATCTTAGAAATAAACTCAAAAAATAGGGAAGGGTAGAGAAATAAATAAGGATATATGGATATAGGAATCACCTTTTAGGTTATATTCTCAGTAGATAAGTACTTTTAGAACTAATATCTATTTCTAGTAGCTATGACACACACAAACAAACATGGTCAAGTAGTCTAAGATAGTTTGGTATAGGAAACTTAGAGGTCTCAGTCAAAGGTTTTTCCTTCTAGAGTAGATATTACAAACCCTTAATAGATTATGGCTTGGATCAAGGAGGTATCTGAGATAGTTGTTGCATATACACAAAAGAATTTATCATTGAAATCACCTCTACACACTCAATAATTTGAAACAGTTAACTTGCTTGCAAATAACCAATATAATTGTTAATTTTTCAATAGATTTTTCACATCTAAAACTAACATATTAATCATATCAATAATAATTCATAATAACTATTTAACACTAAGAATTAGTAAATCAAACAACTAAAAGATCAAACCTTATTAAACAGAATTTGGAGAGAAAATATAAAAACACATTTGTTGACAATCAATAATTGATTCTAATTTTATATTGAAATTTTATGACCCTTGATAGTAAGGGTTACATATTTTTAAATACACTAGGTGAGGGGTCACCTCATCCTTTAAGTACATGCAAAATTTTAATTACCTATCATAATTAGAACCTCAGTTCTAACCATAGTTTCAAAACTATATCTAATGTATACATATAGTTAACTTACATATATCAAGAATTAAAGTTAGCCTTTACAATATGATGTAACATGTGTATGTTTAAAAATAACTTAGAAAAATTTATATTCAAGTTATAAGATAATTATAATACAAGTATAAAATTGACACCACTATATTGAATTGATATGCATAAAATTGGCCCTTTAAACTAAGGCTGAGTGGACATTTGCATGGATGTGTTAACTTCTATGGGAGTCATCACTATTGTTGTTAGTACTAAATTGGATGTCATAGCCTTAGTATTCTTATTTTTCACCTCCAAATCAAGATAACATTTGTGACCTAAATCATTTTATTTCCTTATGATGTCTAAGTTGAGTAATGAGGGTCTGTGTACCTTATTAACTTGCCCCAAGAGTTTTTCATGCTTGAACTTTTTATTTTGGAAATTGTTCTTATGTTATTGAAAATATAAACTTCCATTACTTTATTTCTTGAAAAACTCAACTCAGATTCAATATCCTCAAGTGTTATCTGTATAAACTTTCCTTAAGATTCTCAGATGCTTCTTGAATGAGTCGATCAAAATTGATTCTACTAATAAGCTTGTCAATATCATCCCTTGCCTTAGATAATTTTAACTCATCTAAGATATAAAATATGAGAGTTTCATGCTCTTGATATTTGGGCATGACTACCCTAGCTATTGTAACCCACTATCTAGCTTCTTATGTTTTTATAACCACCAAATTGAAGGCATTTGATGCCTTCAATGGTGTCATTAGTTATAGGTGGTTATATGCCTTATTAGTAGTGTAAAGAATAAATATTTTTAATTTATTTTCATCTTTATTTAAATAATTAAAAAATTGATGTTTCTAAACTATATGGGGGGACAATTATGCACTTATTACCTCAATAGCCTCTAGAGCATTATAACATTTTGATGCAACTTCTTGAAATTTAGTCTCAATTCCTATTGGAATGTAGAATATTTGTTGTTGTTCTTTGACTTGCTCTAATTAATATTCTATCTCTTTCCTTTCCATATCTATCCCCTCATGTAATTATATCATAGCATCCTTATGGGTTTCGGCTAGGGATTTGAAGTTTTTTATGTATGGGGATTGCCTCAGTTGTCTATTCTTCCTTTTGGACAAGGAATATACTTCTTGCATTTTTTCAAGGATAATCTCCCTCATATATTCATCTTAAAATTTTATCTTCCTCACCCTTTGAATGCTTCTTGAGAAATTATCAAATATGGATGTTATTGATGGTAATTCTATAATTTTGAAATTAGGATTTTTGAAAGCCTTCAATCTAAGATCAACTATCCATGGTGGGATAACCAACTAGGTTGGATCTATTAATTATGTATCCTCATTTATAGCATCCATCGATTGATCTTCTATTGATTTTTGTTCTAAAGCTCCTTTGAGTATTGGGTCAGGGAGGGAAGGCCATATTATTTTGGACCAATCCACACCTCCATATTGGGAGAGTGGATGGACTCTATATACTGGTTTACTTATTTTGGCCTTCCTTAAGGATGTGATAGTAGTATAATGGGAGGAGCTAGTGGAAGGCATTGGTATATTGATCTATGTGAAAGAGACATAGAGTTGGGAGGTAGCTAGTGTTATTTAAAAAAATTTAGAGGCCCTTTTATTTTTCATGGTTCAGACTGTAGTAGTCCCAAACGGAATAATAGTAGTGGTAGAAATAATGGACATGGTTGGTACTATGGGGGAAATTGAAACAATAGTGGTAGAATAAAAATCCTCTAAATTAGGATTGAACAAAGGTATTTGTAAGACAACAATAGGGTAAATTGAAACAATAGGATTAGAGGAAACATCCTCCACTTTTAGAGTAAGCAAAGGGGATTTAAAAGTAACACTAATAGGAACTAAAACAAAAATATGAATAAAAGAGGAAACTTGGGGAGAAGGGTCTAAAGGCTGAGCCTTCTTACCTGAGTTATCATCTTTGATCGATGACTTCCCTTTGTTGATTATAAGGCTTAGTGTCTTTGTTCATTCTAGTTCTTCTTCCTCTATTTCTTATTTTGCCTTTGTTTTCTATTAGGTAACTAAAGGTATGCCCATGGTTGATCAACTATTAGATTTTATATGAGAGGAGGAGCCTTGGCTTCCTCTTATAGAAAATAATAGGCTTGAATGGTTGGGAAGAGGCTCACTAAGTTGAGGTAGTATCAACCTCTTATACTATCAATTTTTGTAATTGTGGTGAAGCTAGGTGATCCTAACCTTCTTCATCAGAGGATTACAAGTTAATCAAATCCCCTTGAACTCCTTTGTGGTCAGTATCACTTAGATTAGGATCTTTTTTGATAGCCCTCAATAGTAAAGTAAGTACTTAGGAAGGCCCTTCTTGTATCTCTATTTTTTGTTGGGGTATATTTCCCCAGAAGTTAGAAGTAACCCATATTTTATGGGGTGGAAACCTTGTATGCATCTCCTATATTTAAATTGAAGGTTATTAATGAATAATAATTAAATTATTCTCTTTTAGGCCTATAAATTTTTCCCCTTTTAAGGCTTGGTCATCTCTTTAGAATTTAATAATAAAAAGTCATGATCATAGGTAAAATGTTGGTATAAAATACTAAATCCCTGGATATGCTTTTGAATTTGACTCTGGGGGTCCTAATCTCTATGTGGTAAGGTAGGCAATTAATAATTATTCCTCTTATTTCCTACATCCCTAAAGTGGTTCCTCATTGTGTAACACGTTATGCCTATGATCGTGTGAGATTCATAAAATGTTCCCTTCTATTTTATCAAATCCTCTTCCACACTCTACCAAAGTTGATATGCAATTTATTTCTTTACAATCTTATCTATCACATACTTTGGGTGGCATAGGGGGTGAAGCTTTTGACCAATGATCATGATCACTATATAATTTGGGTATAACCATTAGTCACCTCAAAGAGCCAGTATATCTTCTATTCTCTTTGAAATTTTGGGAAATGAGGAATCATGAATTGCTTTCCATACTTATGGATATACATCCTTCACAATTTGGGTGATATTTTTTGTATATGCCTATATGTGGATAAATTGGTAGTAATCACATATGTGATTATTTATATAGTTAGTAGTCAGGATCCAAAATTCCATAAGTTCCCTATGCATTGTGCCCATTATAACATGAAGAAGGTATGACATAATATAAAAATGGTCAGTTGAATTAGGCCTTTTGCATTTATACAAAACTTTCTCCCTCAACTTGAAGATGATGATCTCTCCCAGGGAAAAAGTTATGTCATTAGTCATTATCATATCTAGTAATGACACCCAATCCAAGTGGACAAAATGGATACTTGGCATGCTATATAGTATATTCAATAATTCCATCCCAATATAGACCCCCATTCTAAATTTACTAATGGGGGTGGGAGACTTTCCCTTTAGGACCATAGTCTCCCTAGGAAGAAGCCATGAGCTAATAACTTTCTCAACTAAATTTTTCTTATTCCATGTTATCAACATGTGCTTATCAAATATTGCATTTGTAATTGGTATAGATAAGTACCTTTAGATATAATCAAAAGTGATACAAGCCATGACCATCTAGTGATCCATATGACGTAAGAAGGTGTCTTGTGTAATATTTACAACAAAGAATAAGTCTCATAGCATGTCAATTCAAGGCATAAATTCAAGATTTGCCACCAAAAAATGCAATCTTTATTTCTTATGAGAGAGTAAGTTTGTAACCAATTGGTGCTACACAGGTTATAGATTTAATTCAATTAAAAATGAATCAAAAACATCAATATCATCCCATAATTTTGAGTAGTTAACATACCAATTTTCAAATATTATTGCATCAAACATCATGTCTATAAACTTTGTAGAATATTTGATGGAGAATGGGGATGGTGGTAACACTCCTCTAAAATTATTGGATGAAGAAGCCATTATAATTGTCTGGTGTGATAAAAGTTTGTTTCTATGTATTATGAAAACTCCTTTCCACTGGTTGCTTATTTGCAATGGATACATAGGTAGCTAGGGATTTATTCATAGGGTATAAATTGAGTTTGAATTCACTTGTGATCAAATGAATACATTTATGGTTGCATATCATTGATATATCTTTTGCATTCAATTCTAGTTCATGTAATTTTAATGTCCAAAGTTCATATGTTTATTTTACCTACACAATTCAAATCTCATTAATTTAGTTGGTAGGTTACATTCTTTTGGTATTCAGGAGGTAGTTTCACTTTTTTGGCTAAGTCTAATAGGATTTCAATAGTTGAGAGTCAAGATTCAAGTTTCACATTGGGACTGAGCCAAGATTTCTTACGAACCAAAGGCTCTAAACACAAAGCGCAAATAAAATTACTGAAGACCAAATCCCTTAGAACTTCCTTCAAATAAATTATCAAATCAAAATCTCTAAATAATACCTTTGAATGAAACCTTTGAATTACATAAATCCAATGATGACTATTTTAGACAATTTGTCTGATGAAAATTCCCAAACAAAAGTTTTGATAAAAAGCTTTGATCAAAATTTATGATATCAAAAATTATGAATAAGGAGTTCCAAATAAAATAAAAAACCAAGTCCTTTAGAACATCACTTAAACAAAATGTCTAATGCAAAAACTCTAATAAAGACTATTTCAAACAAAACCTCTAAATAAAATAAAACCTGAACATAAGTCATGAAAAAAAATATGATGAACAAATATCAAACAATTGTTCTAAACAAGATTTTTGAACAAATATTAAGAACAAAAGTTATGAACAAAATGCTCAATGTGGAGACTCCAAAAAAAAATATGATAAACAAGTCCTAAACAAAAAATAGTTCTATATAAAATTAAGTCCCAAAACCTACATAGTATAAATACTCCTGAAAGACATTAATAAGTTAGTCCAAAATGTATAATATCATTGTTTATACTTCCAAGTGTAAATATTAAGGATCAATCTAATAGAACTTGCACAACTACATAGAGGAAAACTTAACAATCAAGGCCAGATCACACAAAAAAAAGTGGGTCCCCATTTGTTCTTAAAAACAAAGGGGATGTTGGGTACAATAGGACCTATTTAGGGTTATTTCATAGTTTTTTTTTACTATAAGATTTATAAATCTCTCTAGTGATGTTGTTATGGTAAGAGATCCCTTGGTTAGGTCTAACAGATCCATCTTGGTCATGACTCCAAATATCTAATGTATCAATAAACATAAGTGTAAGTAGGATTTATCTTCTTTGAGCTAGGATTGATTAATAGGTGAGTTGAATTTAACTTTGTATACATATCCTACAATAGATTAATGTTATCCTTACATTTATAATTATTATTGATATGAATGACAAATGAGTTCAAGGGACTTAATACAAACTAATTGTTCCATGGTCTAAGTGCACTTATACTAGGTTTTGCTTTTAATCTCATTCTTAAATAGTTAAACCTTTATCTTAGGTTCATGACCTTAGCCTATGAATATATTTATTACCTTATCCTTAAATTATAATTAACTTATTCTTATGTTGCAATGATCAATTAGAAACATGGATCAATTGATCTTCTATCACAATATGCCTTAGTTAGGAATAACCATTTACTTTTTAGAACCTTCAATAAAGTATCTTATTTTCCAAGTTACTTAAAACATAAGCATAATATTTATATAATCTCATTGTAAATAAATTTTAAAAAATTTATAAGGAGTTGTCCATGATAGTCCATTACACTTTGATAGTGTTCTATTAATTTATAATATGAACATGTGCCTTCTAATAATCTTTAGAATATTTATGTAGTTTTACTTAAGTATTTATTCTATTTTAACCCTTATCAAAAATTATAAAAACAATTAAAAATAATGTGAAAATATTATGATGATTATAATCTTTTTGTTTCACTATATTTTAAACATAAGGATTTAATTTTATTAATCTTTATAAGTTATTATCTTAAGGTCTTTCTTTGAAGTCTCAATTATTGGCAATATGATTGTCATTGATGACAAAAGGGAGATAGTTAGCACTATGGATGAAATTAATGTCAAGAGGATTAGTCATAGGCAATAGTGATGGAGAGAAGAGCATGTTTTATAATTTCACAAGTTGAAATATTGTCTTATAAAGTTGTCATGCTTTTACAAAGACTGTTTCTAGATGTTTGTAAAGAAATTGATAAAAGATCCTTTATTGGTTTTTCAAGTGCATCTCATATATATGATGTGCAAGTTTATATGAATAGAAATGAACCCATAAAAGATTTATTTTAGCTTTTGAACATTACTAGGGTTTCTTATAAAAACCCTAAGGTTTTTAGTCATGGCATTCAAAAGTAGTTTTTATTTTCATGTTGACTAGATATAGGTAGGAATCAGTCACTTAAGTTAAAACTTAAGCCTTTCTCATCATTGTGCAAGTATCCACTTTAACCTATAAATTACCAACTTGGATAAGTGATCAAATTCTTTAATATTTATTAAGTCATCAACTTAATACTTGAGTAAGCTTGATCAATTGCTAACGCTAAATCATATAATGAAGATCCAATGATGTGCAACAAAGTCAATATGTCAAAGTTACGTAAGAGTGAACATGATAGTGCCAAGTGTCACAAGTGTAGGGAATAATAATGTGTAAAATAAAAACATGATCACCAAGTGTCACAATCACATGGACTAATATTAAAGTGATCAAAAGGCATGTGCTAGTGTCAAGTGTCACAAGCACAAGGACTAAAAATGTACATAAGGCATGTGAGAGTGCTAAGTGTCACAAGTGTAAGCATTGATAGCAATTTGCAAAAGGCATGTGAGGGTACCAAGTGTCACATTTGTGGGAGATTATTAGATAGAGAGCCAATGAGCATATTAGTTTATCAAAGGATCTAATTGTAAGCACATGATCATGTAATGAAGATCAATGGATCATTTGGAGTCAAAGAAGTCAAAGTGTCTGATGTTTAAGGATAGATAGAGGTAAATTCTATGATTCTTTTGAAGATCTAATGGCATGTGAGATATTTAATAAAATGATCAATAGAAACATTTTAAATTTAAAGCATTAAAGTTTGAAAGATCAAAAAGATCTAATGGAGAGCATGAGCCTGTTAGAGTTTGATCAAATGATTGCATTTTAAAGTTGGGATGTTTGAATAAGGATCATCGAATCATGGCACAAAACTTAAGATCAATGGTTAGTATTTAAAGATATGTTTATCTCAATGGTCAAGTGATATAACCTATAGGAAAGATACACTATACAATATAAAGAATGAAATATATCACTATGATCGATCTAAATTGTGTAATATGACATGTATATAAAATCTCAATCTAAATATATTTTAAATATAGAAAAAGACAAAATTATGTTGGTGTTTCATGAATTCAAGAAGTGGGAAACTTGAAGGAATGTGATGTGTTAATGATGAAGTACAAACAAAAAAAAGATGTGAGACCTAGATCAATACATACATACAACATCTAGGAAATACACTAAGTGTTGAACAGAGTAAAATTAAGAGGGAGAGAAAAAGAGAGGCAGAGAAATGTAGAGAAGAGAATGAGTAGTTACAGACCAAGTTTGTAATAGATAACTAGATTCATTTATGAACCAATCTTGTAATCAAGAGTTATAGCTCCATAATAGATCTAATTGGTATGTGCCATCAGAAGAGTTAAGTTGGTGCTTGATTATGGAGTTGGTGCTTCCTTAGATTAGGTGATCTTAAATTAAGGGATTGGTATGTCCTTAGGGTCAGTGCCCTTAAACATTATAACTAGTGAGGTTCTTAATTGTGAGGCTATATTAGAATAATAGATTCTATTAACTATTCTCATAGTAGTTTCTCCCATATTGGGTTTTCCATGTACATCTAGTGTTATACAGATGTGTGTGTGTGTGTGTGTGTGTGTGTGTGTGTGTGTGTGTGTGTGTGTGTGTGTGTGTGTGTGTGTGTGTGTGTGTGTGTGTGTGTGAACTTTTCATATCCTTTCTAAATTGCATTAAAAAAGATTAAATGATTAATTCTAATAAATATATTGATTAACCCCCTCCTAGTAGATAGTTGTGTTCCAAAAATTGGTATCATATCCCTGGTTCTTTAGAAGAAACTTAATCAGCTCAGGTAGATCTTGGATAGTGAAAACAAATGGCTAGTCAAGAAGGATCTTCCTCAAAAAAAGCACCTCTCTTTGATGGATAAAACTATGCATTTTAGAACATTAAAATGGAAGCACATTTATCTGCATTATGGTTTAATGTATGGATGTTTTCTATAGATGGATATAATCTCTTGCTATAACTCCTACTAATTAGGCTTCAAATAAGGCATATGAGAGAAAAGCCAAGGAAAAGAATTCTATCCTTTATGGATTGTCTAACTTAGAGTTTTTCAATGTGATGCATTGTCAAAATGCGTAAGATATCTGGAACAAGTTGAAGATTATCTATGAAGGTGATGATAAGGTAAAGTAGTACAAGCTACAAACATATAATGGAAAGTTTGAAAGTCTTAAAATAAATTAAGAAGAAATTTTTTTAGACTACCTCCTCAGAGTAGATGAAATAGTCAATGTAATTAGAGGCCTTGAAGAAGAGATGAAAGATTTGGTCATTGTCAAAAAGATCCTAAGATCTTTGCCATCAAGGTATGACTCTAAAATATATACAATAGAGGAATCAAGATATATAGATAAGCTCATTGTAGATGAGTTACATGGAACCTTCATAGCCTATGCAATGAGAATGGGATAAGCAGATGATTTCAAGACAAAAGCTACATTTAAAACATCCAAACAAGTAAAAGTATAAGCACCTACATTTATATCTAAGGACACTGATGAAGAAGAAGCCAACTTTATCAAAAAACTAAGAGGATCTAGGAAGTACAAAGGTAAGCTACCCTTTAATTGCTTTAATTGTGGTAAGGTAGGAAATTTTGCTATTAAATTCCCTTATAACAAAAAAGATAACTCTGAGTAAGAAGAGAGTAGTAAAAAAATGAAACCTCACTAATCCAAGAAGAAGAACTTATTTAAAAGTAAGAAAGGATTTTACATAAAAGAAGATAGTGATTCATTGGATGAGTGTGATAGCTCAGATGATGATCATGATTGTGCCTTTGTGGCTGAGGGAAATGAATCCCTATTCATGATATTAGAATTAGCCTCTGTGGATCAAGAAATAAAAGAAGTTGAAGACTCAAATGAAGAGAAGGAAGGAGAAGTAGATCTAGAGGGTGAAATCATTTATGCTCTAAATGAAATTGAAAAGGTAAAAAAAGAGAACTTAAATTAGAAATAGGCATAAAAAGAGATTAAAAACTATCTAATAGTCTTGAAAAACTTTGATCAGATGGAAATTATCCTAAAGACACAAGTTGAAGAGGCTAAAATAATAGATGTAGTCAAATTTGAACTACAGTCTAAATATGATGAATGCTTAAAGTTATAAGCAGAGATAGTGGATTTAAGGAAAGAACATGAAAAATCTAAAGAATAAATAGATAAAAGTCTGAAGTTGATAGAAGGTTCAAATTTTTTTGATGAGTTAATCAAATATCAAAATCCATCAAAATAAAGAACTAATCTTGGTTTTGAAAAAGGGAAAATTCCCATAACTAGTAAATGTACAAACTTATATGACAAATTCAAAGTAGAAGGAGAATCAAGAACAAAGAATGAAAAATCTTACAAGAATGCATCTAGAGATACAAAAAAAAATACACAAGCACCACTAATGTGAAGAAATTTTAAGGGGAAAAGAAGCCTAAAGAAAATAAGAAGAATAATGAGTCAATCTCTACAAACTCAAGGAAGATGCAAAACATAAAGGTAAATGATGTAGATGGTTACATAAGGGTGAGAGACTTGAAGAAGCCAGTGATAAGAAGACATCCTCATCCTACATAAAGAAATGTTATTACCAAGTGTTCCTCATTTTTTTATAGCTATTATTATACATGTAATTAGTTTGGTCATAGGGCTAGTGAATGTAGAGTTATGACTAAAAGGAGAACAAACTTTGTAAGAAAAAAATGATTTGTTCCCTTGTTAGACATAAATGTAATATGTTATAATCGTAATATTTTTGATCACATAGATAAGCAATATAGAATGAGATTTTGAAGACCAAAAATACAAAGTGAAAAGAAAGGCATGCCTCCTAGTGTTAACAAAGGTTCACAAGTCTTTGAAAAAAAGAAAAAATAAGCCAAATAAGAAACTTATGGATGTGTAGAAAGTGAAAGATCATAAAGTTGCACAATTCATGATTGCTCAAACTAAATTCCATGCCACGGAACAAAATTTGTGGGTAATAGATAATGGTTTCTCAAAACACATGACTGGTGATAAGATCAAGTTCATCTAACTAAGCAAATGTAAGGAAGGATCTATTAGCTTAGGAGATAATACTATAGTAAAGATATGTGGTAAAAGAACCTTGAACATAGATGGAAAATTTCTTACACATTATTTCCTTTATGTTGAAGGATTGAAACACAATCTGTTAAGTGTTAGCCAAATGTGTGATAATGGATATAAGGTCACATATAATATAGAAGGATGCAAGATAAGGAGATCTGGAAGACTAGATATATAAGGGAAAGAACTGAAAGTAATATTTATAATCTAAGTGAAGTGAACGGTAATGACTACCTGATAAGAAATATTGATGAGAGTTGGTTATTGCATATAATAATGGGTCATGTTAATTTTGATAAATTAGTAAAAGTGACTTCATATAAATTTGTTATACATATGCCTAAGATAACCAAACCTGTAGACACTACTTGTAAGGAATGTCAATAAGGTAAGCTAACAAGGGTCAAATTTCAAACAAAGGATTATGTAACTAAAAAGCCTTTAGAGTTAGTTAATATTGATCTTTGTGGTCCTACTAAGATAAGAGGATCTAAAGGAGAAAGATAATTCATGCTAGTAGTAGATGATTACTCAAGAATGACATGGTTAACATTTTTGAAGGACAATTATCAAGAATTTGAAAGATTAAAGATCTTTAGGGCCATGGTAGAGAATGAGATTAGACAAAAAAATCAAATGCTTAAGATCTAATAGATGTGGAGAATTCACCTCAAATGAGTTCATATAGTACTATGAGAAGTATGGAATCAAAAGGAATTACTCTGCAATAAGAACTCCACAACAAAATGGAGTTGTTGAAAGAAAGAATAGAATAGTCAAGGAGATGGCTAGAATAATACTAAAAGAGGCCAAGTTACCTAATGGATACTAGAGAGAATAAATACAAACAACAATATATATCTTGGACAAAGTTCAACTAAGGGTAAATAGTGATAAAACCCCCTATGAACAATGGTATGGAAAACCTACCTCTGTTAAGTATTTTAGAGTATTTGATAGCAAATGCTACATCAGGAGAAAAGAAGACAAATTGGGAAGCTTTGAATCAAGATTTGATAAAGGAATATTTCTTAGTTATTCCACCCAAATAAAAACCTACATATGTTACAACAAAAGGCTATAGAAGATTGTAGAGAGTATCAATGTCAAGGTTGATGAAGGCTTGAAACATGTTAAACCTGATGAAGACATCTATGAAGAAGAATCAAAATTTGAAGAGGAAGTAACTAATGAAGAACCTAAGGAATTAAATGAAAATCCACTTTCAATATTTTTCCAAAAGGATCATCCTATAGATTAGATCACTGGAAATAAAAATTAAGGAGTTTAGACAAGGAAACGATTTACAATGAATAAGGACCAAGTAATTTTTTATCTACTATTTGAAATTGAGACTAATAACTATGTTGAAGCTAGCAAGGATGATAATTGGCTAAAAGCCATGGAAGAAGAACTAAGATAAATATAAAAGAACAAAACTAAGGAATTAGCTCTAAGACCTTCACATAATAATGTAATAGGTATAAAGTGGGTCTTTAGAAACAAACTCAATGAGGATGAAATTGTTATAAGGAATAAGGCCAGATGGTGTGCAAAATATATGTACAAGTTGAAGGCATAGATTTTGATGAAACATTTTCTCCACTAGATTGGAAGCCATAAGAATGCTTCTAGCATTATTTGTTTATAAGAAATTCAAAGTCTATCAAATGGATGTTAAGTCTAGTTTCTTGAATAAGAACCTAGAAAAAGAAGTCTACATAAAATAACCTGAAGGTTTTCAACTTTTAGAAGAAGAAGATTATGTTTTTAGACTAAAAAAATCATTTTATGGTTTATAACATGCACTTAGAGCATGGTATTCAATATTAAAATAGTACTTGCAATAACAAGGGTTTAATCAAGGTTGTGTAGATAGCAATCTATACTTCAAATTAGAAGGTGGGCATATGTTAATTATTGTTGTATATGTAGATGATATCATTTTTGGTGGTATCAACAACAAAATATGCAAATAATTTACTACTCAAATGTAAAATGAGTTTGAGATGTTTATGCTTGGATAAGTTTATTTCTTCCTTGGTCTAAAAATAGGACAAACTAATGAAGGGATATTTATATCCCAAACTAAGTATGTTAAGGAAATGATCAAGAAGTTTGGAATGGAAGATAATAAAATAGTAGGTACTCCCATGATAACTAGATGTAAGTTGAGAAAAGAGGATGCATCTCTTGAAGGAAATTAGACCTTGTATAGATCAACGATAGGTATATTGTTATACCTAACTACATTAAGACTAGATATCATGCAAGTAGTGTGCATGGTTACAATATTTTAAGACAATCCTAAAGAGTCACATGTCAATATAGTGAAAAAAATCTTTAGATATATCAAGTGTATAATTTACTATGGCCTATGGTATCCCAAAGGTGAATATTTCCCTTTGAAAACATATATAGATGTTAATTGGTTAGGGAGTGTGGATGATAGAAGAAGCATTAGTGGTGGTGAATTTTTCCTTGGAAATAAACTTGATTCATGGCTAAGCAAAAAAGCAAGAGTTAGTTTTTATTTCTATAACAGAAGCAGAGTATGTGGTAGCAGTGGCATTTTACACTCAAATCTTGTGGATGAAACAAATACTTAAAGATATCAGGCTAGAATATAATTCACCTTTCTCTATTCTTTGTGACAATTCAAGTGTTATTGATATAATAAAGAATATAGTGATTCATTCCATAACTAAGCACATATCAATCAAGTATCACTTCTTAATAGAAAAAGTTGTAGATCAAGATGTCACAATGGAAAATGTGCCAACATAGGATCAAATTGTAGACATATTCACCAAACTTATTCCCAAGGAATAATTTGAGTATCTAAGGTAGAAATTGGGAGTGGTGGCTCCTACATCACATCACTAGATCTTAGTGATAGGTCATGAGTCCAGGGGGAGGACCATAAAAACTTTGTTAATCTTTAGAAGAAGAGAGAAAAAAGAAATCAAGTATGCCTATTTTTGAAATTTTCTAATGAGTTTATGGTTAAAAGTTCTTGGATAAACTCCTTTATCTAATAAAGGGAGAGAAAAGTTTGTATAAATAGTGAGAAAGCCAGAGTCCCTTTTCCATTGATGTCAAAGGGGGAGAACAAGTGCAAATGTTCTCTATAAAATTTTTCCAATTGCTTTATGATTATCTAGAGCATATGTTCAAGTTGTGTTTTGGCAAGTGTCTAAGGTGTGTTTAGGCAAGTTTTCCATTGCATAAGGGGGAGAAATTTTGGTATGAAAAGATTTAGCTCGCGTTCATTAGAAGCCAATGAAAGCACAATCAATGTAAGATAAAGAGTAGAGCATGTATTACAAGATCAGAGCATTTATTTTGCCATCAATGATAAAGGGAGAGATTGTTGGAAATATATTTGTCATTGATGACAAAAGGAAGATAGTTAACATTATGGATGCCATTAATGTCAAGAGGATAAATCACAAGTAAGATTGATGGAGAAAATAACATTTTTTATAATTTCACAAGTTGAAATATTATCTTCTAAATTTATCATGCTTTTATAGAGACTATTTATGGATGTGTTCAGAGAAATTAAGAGAAGATTTGTTATGGATTTTTCAAGTGCATCTCATATATATGGTCTACAGGTTTAGATGAAGAGAAATGAGCCCAATAAATATTTATTTTATCTCTCAAACATTACTAGGGTTTGTTACTAAAACCCTAAGGTTTTTAGTCATGGCATTCATAACCATTATCTATTTTCATGTTGACTAGATATAGGTAGGAACTAGTCACTTATGTTACAACTTAAGCCTTTCTCATTATTGCGTAGTTGGCCCCTTTGACCTAGAAATTACTAGCTTGGATCAATAATAAAAAACTTTAATATTTCCTAAGTCCTCGACATAGGACTTAACCAAGCCTAATCAATAACTAGTGCTAAATCATACAATGAAGATATAATGATGCACAAAAAAGTCAATATGTCGAAGGTACCTAAGAGTGAATGTGTTAGTTCCAAGTGTCATAAGCATAGGGATTAATAATGTGTAAAAGGAATGTGTGAATGATAAGTGTCACAAGTGTGGGGACTAATAGTAAAGTGCTTACAAAGCATGTGATAGTTCCAAGTGTCACAAGTGTAAGGACTAGAAATATATAGAAGGCACACAAGATTACCAAGTGTCACAAGTGTGAGCACTAACAAAAATGTGCAGAAGGAATGAAAGGGTGAAAGTGTCACATTCATGGGATCTTATTAGACAAAGAACCAATGAACATATTAGTATATTAGAGGATCTAATAGTAAGTGCATGATCATGCAATAAAGATTAATAGAGTGTAAGGAGTTAAAGAGGTCAAAGTGCCTAATGTTTATTGATAGACAGTTAAATTTTATGCTTCTTTTGAAAATCTAATGACATGTGAGAGCTCAGATCAAAATATCAATGGACATGTTTTAAATTTGAAACATCACAGTTTGAAAGATCACAAAGACCTAATGAAGCACATGAGCCTATCAAAATTTGATCAAACTATTTCATTTTAAATCTGTGACATTTGAACAAGGATCATCATATCATGGAATTAAACTTAAGATCAATGGTTTGTATTTAAATATATGTTCATCTCAATGTTCAAGTGATGGAACCCATAGGAAAGATGCACTATACAACATAGAGAATGATATAGATCATTGTGATTAATCTAAATTGTGTAATATGGCATGTGTATCAAAGCTCGAGTGAAATATATGCTAAATATAGAAAAAGATAGAGACTTATGATGGTGATACATGAATTCAAGAAGCATGAAATTTGCCTGAGCATGATGTGTTGATGATCAAGTACAAACATATAAATGGTGTGAGACCTAGATTAATACATATATACATCATCTAATAAATACACTAAGTGTTGACAAAGCATTGAATATAGTAGAATTGAAAGGGAGAGAAAAATAAAGGAAGAGAAATGTATATTAGAGCATGAGCAACTACTTAATAGGTCTATAATAGAGAATTGAATTCATTTATGAATGAATCTTGTAATCAAACGATGTGAGACCCAGATGAATACATATATACATCATCTAGTAAATACACTAAGTGTTGACAAAGTGTTGAATATAGTAGAATTGAGAGGGAGAAAAAAAGAAAGGAAGAGAAATGTAGATTAGAGCATGAACAGTTGCATAATAGGTCTATAGTAGAGAATTGAATTCATTTATGAATCAATCTTGTAATCATAAGTTATAGCACCATAATAGATCTGATTGGTAGGTTCCATCAAAAGAGTTGAGTTGGTGATCAATTAGAGAGTTGGTGCTTCCTTAGAGTAGGTGCTCTTGAATCAGGGGATTAATGCCTCCTTAGGGTCGGTGCCATTAAAAATTTCAACTAATGAGGTTCTTGATTGTGAGGCTGGATTAGAATAGTAGATTCTAGTAGCTATTCTCATGATGGTTTTTCCCATATTAAGTTTTCCATGTACATCTAGTGTTGTGTGTGTGTGTGTGTGTGTGTGTGTGTGTGTGTGTGTGTGTGTGTGTGTGTGTGTGTGTGTGTGTGTGTGTGTGTGTGTGTGTGTGATCTCTATATATCCTTTTTATATTTCTTTAAAAAGGATTAAAGCAATAATTTTAATCATTCTACTGATTTATCCCCCCTCTTAATAGATATTTGTGTTCTAACATCAATTAAACTCTCATTAACTAAATCACCTATCAATGAACTTTATTTCAAAGTAAGGTAATTTTAAAAGTTATTAATAACATAAATTACAAATCACATCATGATAATATATTATAATTCTGAACAAAAATTAACTTGATCAATTAATAACATCTCTTAGCTTTTATAAGCATAATGTTGATTCCATAAGAAGAATACTAGGCAACTTAACTTTCTAGTTTGATTTTGAGATGAAATCATAAAAAAAAAACATAACTTCCCAATTATTATACACTCATTTTCATTAAAATAATCATCTAAAAATAAATAAATAAATATTACAACTAGATTTCAAAGGCAACTATTTATAACATCAAATAACCAATTAGTTTAATACCTCAAACCCAATAACAAACAAGTATAAGCCAAGCTATGAATACATTTTTAGATTATAAGTCAACTAATAACTAATAAAATCTAACAATTATAATGTCACATCTTTCTAATCTTTATAATAAATATAATTTTTATAAAATAAGAGATTAACTAGAAGTACACATTGAAATCACATAACTATGTTCATCTATCAAATGCCTTGATGAATCAATGAAATTTTATATATGAATAATAATACAAAGGATAATAAAATAATCAACTATAATCATAACCATAATCCAATCTTACATGTTCTATCTGAATATAAAAGGTAAACATAACATTAATTATAGCAAATACAACTTTAATAAATTAAAACTATAATGAATAAAATTGAGTACATAAACATTTTAGTTTATCTACAACCAACTGTCATAACTTGAGATAAAGAATAAGTGTAACAAAAATATTATGCTTTCAAATTAATGCATTGACACCCACCTCATCAGTCCTAATGATCCCAACCATAAATAGACCTAAACCACCCCAATCATTATTTTGATACAGATTAGGGAAACAAAAAATGGTGTAAAAAGGACAATGAAATGTATTGAGCCTGACAAAAGCAAAATAATCGAATAAGAAATAGAAACAAATGACAAGGTCTATCTCACAAAGATCCATTAACTTGGTACTTGATTATGACTACAACTCATCTTCTTTAGCTTTTCAATTTATGATCCATATTTTATTTGAAGAATATAAATTGGCCTGTAAATCTTATGACATGCATTTATCATTCAATAATCCTCAAATACTAATTAATTAGATATGAATGAGCTAAAATAAAACTCATACAAATAATAAAGTAGCTTCAATTAACTTAAAATGATAATAAAAAACCTTATGTAAAGCTATGGGTCAAATTTTAACTGAAATAGACATTACTAAAAATATAAAAATATTTAATATTAACTATAATGATAAAATGTAATTGTAATAATAAAATAATCAACCAATCATTATTTTCACATGTAAGTCAAATAATAATAATCTAAATTAATTCAAACATCATTACTAGAATCATATGAATAATTCCACTAGGATTTTATAATCCTAAGTCAATTTAATAATGACCAAATTATTAAATAAAATTTAAACAAAATCATGTCGATAAAAAAATAATAAAAGTTTATTTTCCTCCAAAACCCTAGTGTTCATTTAAAACCCCTTGAGGCTTAATAACATCATTGCCCCAAAATTATGGCCATAAGATCGACACACATAGTATGTTTAATAACACAAAACATCATTTTTAAAAACCCATGTAATCGAGTTAGGGTTTTAAAAATATAAAACAAATGTATCATATAACACATTCAATAATAACACATAGTTGTATGCATCACTAAAATGATGTATCAAAATAATAAATCTCAACCATAACAACAATACATACATGTGTGTGTGTGTGTGTGTGTGTGTGTGTGTGTGTGTGTGTGTGTGTGTGTGTGTGTGTGTATCTAACATATATGTAAAATATTATACCAAACATAACCATAATACTACACAACCATAATAGCAAATATAAACAATATATTCATATTTATATCCATTAAATTCATGGTTGAGTCGTATAATTGTCATCTTGAAATAATACCAAAAATAAAAGCCATCAACCTAGTTAGGATTTTTAAATATAAACACCATAATGTAGGTAGAATACAAATTTCAATGTTTGTGACTAAAAATATTAATTGGTTCACCATTTAAAAACCATTAAATATTGCAAACTTAGAATTTTAAAAATAACACTTACTTGGAATCCTAAAATTGACCACAAAATAATATTTTCTTCTTTTCTAAGCTCTCAAATTGCTAAGCCAAACATGCATCCAAAAATCCACATGCCTCGACCAAAATCAGTCAATGATATAAACCAAATTGAAACCCAATTAAATCTAATAAATTCCTACATGTCTGACAAGATCAATGATCAACTATAGTTTAAGCTCCCTAAAAAACCTCATGCAAAAACTATATTTCATTCCCCTTGACCGTCATTCCAAAATTTTAGATAGAGTCTCCCTAAGGCATAAAGCTCTTTAAACAAACAAGCCAAAATGACCAAAATTAAATTTAAAAAATATTTAGAATATTATCATCCCTTTGCATTTTATTATGATCTAATGTCATGACTCTAAATTTGAATAACAAAACCAAAAAAATTAAACTAATGCCAAGCCCCAAGGTGGGTCATGACCCTAACATCCTTAGCACAAAGCTAAGCCTAACTTGGCTATATTAAATAATGCATGCTAAATGTATCAACATAAAAATGAAGTTCTTAATACATAAATATTAAATCATAGAGTAAATAGAACATGTTTTCAAGTTCCTTCAACCATAATACAGGTTGATACTAAACACTATATCTAAGTAGTGACAAGACAATCTAACAAGGTAATAAAGAGTAAACACTCAATAAAATGACTGTAAACATAAGAGTAACTAGTGACTAAATACCATGTTGAATCTGACAAGCCATTAAACCAATGAAAATATAATGAACCAAAATAACTAATAATGATGACATCAATATACAATCAATAGTCGCAAGACTAATTAAAACTAAGCAAAGCTGATAAGTCCCAAAATTAACAACATCAAGTAAAGTAATGATTGTAAAAATGTTAAAACAAATTAAAATAAATCAATAATGAAATCAAACATAAAATGATAAAACTTAGTAGTTTAATAAAGTAAATAAAATGACATAATTAATAGTACCATCAAGATCATTTTTTATAATAAAATTTATTATTTCATTTTATCTATGTTTCTCCATTACTTAGGTCTTAATACAACCTAGCTCAATTACCTATTTTTATAATTAAAAAATAGACTATCAACATTATCTGGATATCTAAATAAAATAAATGTAATAATAATATTTAAATAATACATTTGAGCTACATAATAAATCAATACTTATTAAGCATAAATATCCAATGCTATAATAAAAAGTGTATTAATAATTTGTCTCAATAATAATAATAGTTAAATGTATCAACATAGATCACAAAATTATAACACCATAGTAAAAAAATAAAATACGTCTCAAATAGTTAACAACTAATTATATCATCAATTTGAAATAAATGTAGGTCAAATAGGGTCATGACATCGTCCTCCACTTATAAAAGAGTCATCCTAGTGATCAAAATAGCCAAGGATAATGTTGCTTGAAAATAATCTCATCTTCCCAAGTGGTACTTCTTTTAAATAAAGGATCCCATTGAATCAACACTTGATAAATCTTATGATTTCTCAATTTAACATTGTGATGGTCAAATATCTTCACTAGATCCAATTACATCTTTTAGTCTTCCAAAATCTGAAGATGGGTCTAAGCCAAAACATGAGACAAATAAGGAATATACTTTATTAATAAAGCAATATGAAACATATTATGAATTGAGACAAAGAAGGAGGAAGGGCTAGTCAGTAGGAAACATGACTAATTTTTTTCAAAATTTTAAAGGGTCTTACAAACTAAGGAGTTAATTTGGAAGACTTTCCAAAATTAATTAAACTTTTCTATAGTCTAACATGCATAAATACCTTATCTCCCACTTGGAATTTATATGGTGTTATTTTTAAATCAACATAACTCTTTTGCTTATTAGAGGCAGCCTTTAAATTTTACCTTATAATTTCCATGTGCCTATAACACTATTGTAAAACATCAAGACCAACAACATTTCTATTTTCTAAAAATTTCTAGCCAAGTAAAGTTCTAAACTTGCATCCATACAAAGATTTAAAAGGAGCCATTTTAATCACTGAATGGTACATGTTATTATAATAAAATTCAACTAAGTGTAAATAATCTCCAATTTACATTGTTAATCCATCACAAACATTATTAACATGTATTTTGCAACTTGATTTAATCTTTCTTTCTGATCATATGTTTCTATGTGATAAGACAAACTAAAATTCAACCTTGTACCAAAAGTCATAGTTAAATTTTTACAAAACCTTGAAATAAATTTTTTCTCTATATAAAATAATAAATTTGGGCATTCCATTTATCCATACTATTTTTTTCACAAACCATGAATCAAACACAACTACATCATCAATCAAATTTATAGCAATGAATTGACCAACTTTGGTAAAATTATCTATCACAACTAGAATAGTATCATGTTTTTTTTAGATTACCTCATGGTATATTATGAGGGTGAAACAATCCTCCTAGATGTAAATGTTTAGTTTTTACATGCTAACATTACAAACATCTTGACACAAAGTTAAAAACTTCATGTTTCATTCTAGGTCAATAGTACAACCTTTTTAGCTCATGGGTCATATTTTTGACACTTGGATGAGTAAAATGAGATGTTACATACACTTTTTTAGAAAAATATTCTTTAAGTCACTAGAATTAGGTACATAAATTCTATTTTTATGTTCCATTAAACCATCAGAATCAATAGAAAATCTAGATTTTTTTTAAAGGCTTGTTAAGGAAATTTACATTTACATCTTGGAAAAACTTATCAAAATGTTGTTTTTTTAATATTTTAGTTCTAAAATTATTATGTAGCTTATAAAAGGTAACAAGATATGTGCATCACCTGTGTGCATCAACAAAATAATTTTTCTTACCTTTCACATATGAAATATTCATATCAAAATTATTTAAAAATTTCATCTATGTACATTAGCATGCATTCATATCATCCTAGGAAAACAAATATTCCAGGCTATGATGGTTAGATTTTACCTCAAAATTCTTACCTAAAAAAAGTGTATCCATTTATTTAAAGAATAAATAATGGAATCAATCTCAAGGTCATGAGTAGTTTAATTATTCTCATGGTCCTTCACTTTCTATGACTCATAAGCCAAAATTGAATCATTTTGAGTTAGCATGCCACCCAAGCCTTCTTTGCATGCATCAACCTAAATTTCAAAATTTATATTTAGATTTTAGATGTCAAATTATATAAATCTTTAAGATTTATAAAATCTTATTTACATTCCAAAGTCCACACAAACTTCTTACTCTTACATTGTAAGGAAGTTAATAGGTTAGCCAAAAATTCTAAAAAAAAAAACAAACAAATTTTCTATAATAACCAACCAATCTCATAAAACTATGAACTTCATATATAATTTTATTATCAAACCACTCTTGAATAGATTTAATCTTTATTGGATCAAAAATAATGCCAAACATAGAAATAATATGACCTAGATAGTGGATCTCAAATTGAAAGAAAGTATATTTATACAATTTACCAAATTGTTTATGTTGCCTTAACTTTTGCAGCACTAAGCATAAATGTTGTTCATATTCAGATACATTATTAGAATAGATTAGTATATCATCAAGGAATAATAGAATAAACTAGTATATAAAATCCCTTAATAAATTATTTATTAAGTTCATAAATACAATCTCCATTAGTTAAACCAAAAGGCATTAACATAAATTCATAATGTCTATACCTAGTTATGAAAGTAGTCTTATGGATGTCTTATTATTTGATCTTCAATTAGTGATACCCTAATCTAAATTATATATTTAAAAATATAGTTTCATCCTTCATTTCATCAAATATATCATCTATTTTTGGCAAAAGAACAATGATTCTTAATGGTAGCCTTGTTAAACATGTGATAGTTAGGACACAATCGCAAGGTTCCATCTTTATTTTTCACAAACACCATTGGTGCACCTAAAGGTGAATAATTGGGCTAATAATATTTTTTTATAAAATTTATTGTAGTTGAGATTTTAAATCCTACAAGTTTTCTACATTTATATGATAAAGTGTTTTAGATGTACGGGCTACACCTGACATTACATCAATAGAAAAATCAAATTCACATTTAAGAGGTAAACCAGGCAATTTGATGGGGAAAACATAATTTATTTTTGTAAAAATGGATATCCTTTAAATTTTTATTATATTATAAGTGAAATTTATTGAATTTTAACAACATATAATTTACAACCCTTATGCACTGCTTTTTTCATCTATAAAACTAGTAACAAGTTACATAATTTTGATTTAGGTAAACCTTGAATTTCTACAAGATTCCCCAAATCATTATAGTAATATATCACTTTGACATATTAGTATAATTTTTTTTATGTAATTACAACCAATCCATGCCTAAAATAATATCACAAGATCTGAGAGAAGATAAAAATTTAATTTGGGTCTAAAAATTGCCTAAGTCTAAGCTTACGCTCTTAAGACACTTAGTAAGTTGTACTCTTTTTCTTAAGCCAAACTTAACATCCCAACCATCCTTCGAAGTCACTAGATTCACATTACAACAAGTTACTAACTTAATATCCATAAAACTATCATTGATCTTGAATCAAATAAAAATAATAATTTATTTTACCTTTCATTTTAATAAGAGTTATTTAAAAATCTGCATTTCTATTATCCACAGGTGCATACACTCTATGATTACATGATTGGCCTAGTTTCAGTTTAGGGAAACATTTACAATAGTGGTTCTCACCACATTCTTAGCATACTACAGTCCTTTAAGGCATCACTAGAGTGATATTTACTCCAGTAATAGACACATTTTGACTACTTTAGGTCAAATTTATTTTAATATTTTTAGACTTATAATAATTCAGATTCTTTAAATTTTTATTTTGCCTTTGTAATTTGTTAATACCACTTGTACTCCTTGTAAATCTATAGTTTGAGTCAAATTTCTTAAAATTCTTAGGTGAAGGGTATATATTTTTATTCTTAGATTGCCACCTATTTTGTTTAAAATCTTGTCTCGCCTTTTGATGAGCCTTCTCTAATTATTATACCTTATGAATAGAATCAATAACAGTAGTTAAAGTCTTATTATTTATCATATTAACATCATGCATCAATATATATTTCAAACCCAAATTAAATTTAGTGACTTTAGTCTCTTCAACATGCATGTAGTTATCATGACACAATAAATTTAAAAACTTATTTTTATACTCAGTCATAGTCATATTCTCTTATTTTAAAAACTAAAAATTAGTATTTTTTTATTCTTTGAAGATAGAATTGAGACACCTCTTCTTGAACTACCTTTCAAAAGTAGAGGTAAGAGTCATTAGTTAGTAACCCTCTAGATCACATAGATGGTTCCACCAAAGAGTTATAGCTCCTACTAAATGATACATAGCCAATATTTTATTCTCATTAGAAGACATGTTATTTATATTAAAATACTTTTGTAGATGTCCTAACCATGCATTATTTGCATCACCTAATTCCTCACCTAAAAAGCTTTGTAAAGGCAACTTCTTTAGCTACTTAATGATATGATCAACCACATTAACAGGGTTATTTTCAATTTCTTATTCACCAGCTTGTATTTCTCTAATTGGAAGTTATTCAGATGAAACACATTCTATATTATTTATCCTTCATTCTTAGTCTTAGATGTCCAATTTACTTTTAGTGAATTCAATGTAGTTAGAATTACATTCAAAACTACCTCCTAGTTAACATTAAGATTATTTTACTCATATTTAGGGGGTTCAACATTATTATTAGCATGATTGAGAGGTCATTACTCCTTTTCAAGAATATTGACCATACAACCTTTACCTCTTCCTCTACTCAGGTTAACATCTCTTAGGTTATTGTTTACTATTATAGATCTTGTCCTCACCATAATGTATTGAAACAAACAACTCTAAAATAAATCAATAAGAAACATTCTCCAAAGTTCCCTAGAGTAGTAAACTATGCTCTGATACTGATATTTCATAATTATATACATATATACATACATACATACATATATATGTGTGTGTGTGTGTGTGTATACATATATATATATATATATATATATATATATATATATATGTATATATATGTGTGTGTGTGTGTGTGTATATGTACACACACACACACACACACACACACACACACACACACACACACACACACACACACACACACACACACACACACACACACACACACACACACACACACACCACACACACACACACACACACACACACACACACACACACACACACACCAGAACAATAAAAATAATGGAGCAACATTATTATTAGCATGATTGAGAGGTGGTTACTCTTTTTCAAGAATATTGACCGTACAACTTTTACCTCTTCCTCTACTCAGGTTAATATTTCTTTGGTTATTGTTTGTTATTCTAGATCTTGTCCTCACCATAATGTAGTGAAAAAAAAAACTCTAAAATAAATCAATAAGAAACATTCTCCAAAGTTCCCTAGAGTAGTAAACTATGCTCTGATACTGATATTTCAAAATTATATATATATATATATATATATATATATATATATATATATATATATACATACATACATACATACATACATACATACCAAAATAATAAAAACAAAGATGGTTCCACCAAAGAGTTATAGCTCCTACTAAATGATACATAGCAAATATTTTCTTCACATTAGAAGACATGTTATTTAGATTAAAATGCTTTTGTAGATGTCTTAACAATGCATTATTTTCATCACCTAATTCCTTGCCTAAAAAGCTTTGCAAAGGAAACTTCTTTAGCTACTTAATGATATGATCAACCACATTAATAGGGTTATTTTGAAGTTCTTATTCACCAGCTTGTATTTCTCTAATTGGAAGTTATTCAGATGAAACACATTCTATATTATTTAGCCTTCATTCTTAGTCTTACGTGTCCAATTTACTTTTAAGTGAATTCATTGTAGTTAGAATTACATTCAAAACTACCTCCTAGTTAACATCAAGATTATTTTCCTCATAATTAGGGGATTCAACATTATTATTAGCATGATTGAGAGGTGGTTACTCTTTTTCAAGAATATTGATCGTACAACCTTTACCTTTTCCTCTACTCATGTTGACATTTCTTAGGTTGTTGTTTGTTATTCTAGATCTTGTCATCACCATAATGTAGTGAAATAAACAACTCTAAAATAAATCAATAAGAAACATTTTCCAAAGTTCTCTAGAGTAGTAAACTATGCTTTGATACTGATATTTCACAATTTTATGTGTGTGTGTGTGTGTGTGTGTGTGTGTGTGTGTGTGTGTGTGTGTGTGTGTGTGTGTGTGTGTGTGTGTGTGTGTGTGTGTGTGTGTGTGTGTGTGTGTGTGTGTGTGTGTGTGTGTGTGTGTGTGTGTGTGTGTGTGTGTGTGTATGTATATATACACACACACATATATATATACACACACACACACACACACACACGTGCGCGCGCGCGTGTGCGTGCCAAAATAATTTTAAAAATGGAGCAAAGTTTTAACTAGAGTTTGGTATAGAAACATGTAATGAGATCCATAACTGTGTTATATGTAACACAAGAATTGGACCAAGTATATAACTGATCAAAGACTTATTTAGAAAATATTTTAACCACTTAGTATTTTGATAAAAGTGGATCAGTGTGGTCATACCCACTCACTCCTATATGCGTAATTCATTATGGCCTTCCTAAAAGAGGAATTATTGACTTATGACCTGAACTAATTACCTTTATAGGTTTATAATATATTGTACCTCCATGGTCAATTCAATAAAATTCAAAAAATATTGATAAGGTGAGAATAAATTCAATAGAAGAATCATCATTCTAAACTTTCTTAAGCAAGATCTATAACTTCACAAGTAGAAGATAAAGATCAAGGGAAAATAGATATTTTCAAAATCAATGCAAAGCATTGGAACACCTTTTTATTTCATAGGCATGAGGTTAGGTATGAACTGCTTTAGGAAATGTGTGTAAGCTTAATGGGATGTTTCAACAACCATGCTTATGTTCTATTTAGGAACACCCTACATTATCATACATAGGGTATAAGTACATGACAAGACATGCCTAAGGATATTACATTGGCTTAAGGTTAGTCTTAAATTTCAAATTATTACTGATATGAGTGTTGAATTAGTTTACGAGATTAAATAAAAACTAATTATTCCATGGTATAAGTACTCTTATAATAGGTTTTGATTTTAATCTCATTATTAAATAATTAAACCTTTATCTAAGGTTTATAACCTTAGCCTATGCATAGATTTATTATTTTATCCTTAAATTAGAACTTAATTTTTCTTATGTTCCAATGATAAATTCTAAACATGGAAGAATTGATCATCTATTACAATAAGCATTAGTTAGGAATAACCATTTACTTTCTAAAACCTTCAACAAATTATTTTATTTTCCAAGTCACTTATAACAAAAGTGTAATATTTATATAATCTCATTGTAATTAACTTTCAAGGAGTTATAAGGATTTGTCCATAATAGTCCATTACACTTTGACAGTGATTTATTACTTTCTAATATGAATGTGTGCCTTCTATTAAACTTTAGAAGATTTATGTAGTTTTACTTAAGTATTTCATGTATTTTAACCCTTATCATAATTTTTTACAATAATTACAACTCATGCATAAATCTTATGATGATTATAATCTCTTTGTTTTATCATATTATAAACACAAGGATTTCATTTTATTAATTTGCATAAGTTATTGTCTTAAGGTCTTCCTTTGAAGTCTCAATTAAACTCTCGTTAATTAAATTAACTATCAATGAAATCTTGTTTAGATTAGTTTACTTTGAAAAGTCCTTAATAACATAAATTACAAATCACATCATAATAATCTATTATAATGCTAAATGCAAATTAAAATTTTTAATGAATAAAATCTCTTAGCTTTTATAAGCATACAAGGTAACTTAACTTTATAATTTACTTTTGAGATTAAATCATAACATACCAAAATTACTTCCCAATTATCATACACTCATTTGTATTAACATAATCATGTAACAATCAAAAGTAACTTCTTACAACTAGATTCCAAAGATAACTATTTATAACCTAAAATAACCAATTAGTTTAATACCTCGAACCCAATAACAAACAAGTATAATCCAAGATATGAATACATTTTTATATTATAAGTCAACTAATAATGAATAAAATATAGTAATTATAATTCCATAACTTTTTAATCTTTATGATAAATCTACTTTTTCCAAAATAAGAGACTAACTAAAAATACATGTTAAAATCACATAATTATGTTCATCTATCAACTGTCTTAATGAACCGATAGAATTATGTATATAGATAATAATACAAAGACCACATAGATAATCAAATGATCAACTATAATCATAACCATAACCCAATCTTACATTTTTTATTTGTATAAAATGTAAACATAACATCACTTTATCAAATACAACTATAATGAATAAAATCAGGTACATAAGCATTTTAGTTCATCTACAACCAACTATCACAACTCAAGATAAAGAAGTGTATCAACAATATTTAACATGTAAACTCATGAAATCAAACCCACATGTCCAATCCCAAGGATCCCAAGCATAAGTGGGCCTAAACCACCCCAACCATTAGTTGGATACATATTATTATAGTATAAAAATGATGGATAAAGGACAACAAAATGTAATGAGATTGAAAACAACAAAACAATCTAATAATAGATAGAAATGAACTACATGATTCCATCTCAAAAAGATATATTAACTTGGTACCTAATTACAACTGCAACTCATCTTCTTGAGATTTTTAATTTATGAGCCATATTCTATTATTATACATGTAATCAGTTTGGTCATAGGTCTAGTGAATGTAGAGTTATGAAACATGTTAAACCTGATGAAGACATATATGAAGAAGAATCAAAATTTGAAGAGGAAGTAACTAATGAAGAACCTAAGGAAGTAAATGAAAAGCCACTTGCAATATTTTTTCAAAAGGATCATCCTATAGATCAGATCATTGGCAATAAAAATGAAGGAGTTTATATAAGGAAAAGATTTGCAATGAATAAGGAGCAAGTAATTTTTGATCTACTATTTGAAATTGAGCCTAAGAACTATGTTGAAGCTAGAAAGGATGAGAATTGGCTAAAATCCATGGAAGAAGAACTAAGCTAAATAGAAAAGAACAAAACTTAGGAATTAGTTTCAAGACCTTCAAATAAGAATGTAATAGGTACAAAGTGGGTCTTTAGAAAAAAAATCAATGAGGATGGAAATGTTATAAGGAATAAGGCCAGATGGTGTGCAAAGGATATGTACAAGTTGAAGGCATAAATTTTGATGAAACATTTTCTCCAGTTACTAAAATGGAAGCCATAATAATGTTTCTAGCATTATTTTTTATAATAAATTCAAATTCTATCAAATGGATGTTAAGTCTAGTTTCTTGAATAAGAACCTAGAAAAGGAATTCTACATAGAATAACTTGAAGGTTTTCAACTGTTAGAAGAAGAAGAAGATTATGTTTTTAGACTAAAGAAAGATTTTTATGGTTTTTAGCATGCACTTAGATCATGGTATTCAAGATTATACTAGTACTTGGAATAACAAGGATTTAATCAAGGCTGTGTAGATAGTAATCTATAGTTCAAATTAGAAGGTGGGAATACGTTAATTATTTTTTTATATGTAGATGATATCATTTTTAGTGGTATAAACAAAAAAATATGCAAATAATTTACTACTCAAATGTAAAATGAGTTTGAGATGTCTATGCTTGGATAACTTTCTTTCTTCCTTGGTCTAAAAATAGGACAAACTAATGAAGGGATATTTATATCCCAAACCAAGTATGTTAAGGAAATTCTCAAGAAGTTTGGAATGGAAGATAATAAAATAGTAGGTACTCCCATGATAACTAGATGTAATTTGATAAAAAAGGATGAGTCCCTTGATGGAAATTAGACCTTGTATAGATCAATGATAGGTATCTTGTTATACCTAACTGCATCAAGAGTAGATATCATGCAAGTAGTGTGCATGGTTGAAAGATTTTAAGCTACTCCTAAAGAGTCACATGCCAATATAGTGAAATAAATGTTTAGATATATCAAGAGTACAATTGACTATGGCCTATGGTATCCCAAAGGTGAATATTTTACTTTGACAACATATATAGATGTTAATTGGTCAAGGAGTGTGGATGATAGAAGAAGCACTAGTGGTGGTGCATTTTTCCTTAGAAATAAACTCGATTCATGGCTAAGCAAAAAAGCAAGAGTCAGTTGTTCTTTCTATAGTAGAAGCAGAGTATGTGGTAGCAATGGCATGTTACACTCAAGTCTTATGGATGAAGAAAATAATTAAAGACATCAAGCTAGAATATAATTCACCTATCTCTATTCTTTGTGACAATTCAAGTGCTATTGATATAATAAATAATATAGTGATGTATTCCATAACTAAGCACATATAAATCAATTATCACTTCTTAATATAAAAATTTGTAGATCAAGAGGTCATAATGGAATATGTGCCAACACATGATCAAATTATTGACATATTCACCAAACCTATTTCTAAGGAACAATTTGAGTATCTAAGGTATAAATTGGGAGTGGTGACTCCTACATCACATCACTATTCTTAGTGATAGGGCATGAGTCTAGGGGGAGGATCATAAAAACTTTGTTAATCCTTGGAAGAAGAGAGAAAAAAACAAATCAAGTATGCATATTTTTGAAAATTTCTAATGAGTTTATGGTTACAAGTTTTGGATAAACTCCTTTATCTAATAAAGGGAGAGAAAATTTTGTGCAAATAGTGAGAAAGCTAGAGTCCCTTTGCCATTGATGTCAAAGGGGGAGAAAAAGTGCAATTGTTCTCTGCAAAAGTTTTCCAAATGCTTTATGATTATCTAGAGCATATGTTCAAGTTGTGTTTTGGCAAGTGTCCAAGGTGTGTTTAGGCAATTGTTCCATTGCCTAAGGGGGAGAAATTTTGGTATGAATAGATTTAGATCACATTCATCGAAAGCCAATGAAAGCACAATCAATGTAAGATAAGGCATAGAGCATGTATTACAATATCAAAGCATTTATTTTGCCATCAATGATAAAGGGAGAGATTATTGGAAATATGATTGTCATTGATGATAAAAGGAAGATAGATATCATTATGGATTCCATTAATTGCAAGAGGATAAATCACAAGTAAGAGTGATGGAGAGAATAACATGTTTTATAATTTCACAAGTTGTAATATTATCTTATAAATTTATCATGCTTTTATAGAGACTATTTATGGGTGTTTTTAGTGAAATTGATAGAAGATCTATTATGGATTTTTCAATTTCATCTCATATATATGGTCTAAAGGTTTAAATGAAGAGAAATGAGCCCAATAAATATTTATTTTATCTCTCAAACATTACTAGGGTTTCTTAGTAAAACCCTAAGGTTTTTAGTCATGGAATTCACAACCATTTTTGATTTTCATGTTGACTAGATATAGGTAGGAACCTGTCACTTATGTGACAACTTAAGCCTTTCTTATCATTTTTAAATTGGCCCCTTCAACCTACAAATTACTAGCTTGGATCAATGATCAAAAAATTTAATATTTATTAAGTCCTCAACTTAAGACTTGACCAAGCTTGATCAATAACTTGTGATAAATCATAAAATGAAGATCTAATGATGCACAACAAAGTCAATATGTCAAAGGTACCTAAGAGTGAATGTGCTAGTGCCAAGTGTCATAAGCATAGGGAGTAATAATGTGTAAGAGTAATGTGTGAGTGATAAGTGTCACAAGTGTGGGGACTAATAGTAAAGTACTTATAAAGCATGTGATAGTTCTAAGTGTCACAAGTGTAAGGACTATAAATATATAGAAGGCACACAATATTATCAAGTGTCACAAGTGTGAGCACTAACAATAATGTGTGGAAGGCATGCAAGGGTGAAAGTGTCGCATTCATGGGATCTTATTAGACAAAGAATTAATGAACATATTAGTCTATTAGAATATCTAAGAGTAAGTGCATGATCATGCAATAAAGATTAATAGAGTGTAAGGAGTTAAAGAAGTCAGAGTGTTTGATGTTCAATGATAGAAAGAGGTAAATTATATGCTTATTTTAAAGAGATAATGACATGTGAGAGATCAGATCAAAAGGTCAATGGACATGTTTTAAAGTTGAAACATTAAAGTTTTAAAGCTCACAAAGATCTAATGAAGCACATGAGCCTATCAAAATTTGATCAAACTATTTCATTTTAGATTTGTGACATTTGAACAAGGATCATCAGATCATGGAATGAAACTTAAAATCAATGGTTAGTATTTAAATATATGTTCATCTCAATGGTCAAGTGATGGAACCCATAGGAAAGATGCATTATACAACATAGATAATGATATAGATCATTGTGATTGATCTAAATTGTGTAATATGGCATGTGTATCAAAGCTCAAGCCAAATCTATGATAAATATAGAAAAATATAGAGACTTATGATGGTGATACATGAATTCAAGAAGCCTGAAACTTACAGGAGCATGATGTGTTGATGACCAAGTGCAAACATAGAAATGGTATGAGACCTAGATTAATACATATATACATCATCTAGTAAATACACAAGTATTGACAAAGTGTTGAATAGAGTAAAATTGAGAGGGAGAGAAAAAGAAAGGAAGATAAATGTAGATCAGAGCATGAGTAGTTACATAATAGGTCTATAATAAAGAATTGAATTCATTTATGAATCAATCTTATAAGCATGAGTTATAGCACCATAATAGATCAGATTGGTAGGTTCCATCAAAAGAGCAGAGTTGGTGCTCAATTAGGGAGTTGGTGCTTCCTTAGATTAGGTGCTCTTGAATTGGGGGATTAATGTCTCCTTAGGGTCAGTGCCTTAAAATATTTAACTAATGAGATTCTTGATTATGAGGCTGGATTACAACAAT